>CM050918.1:40715226-40906757 GCA_027742785.1 Vigna reflexopilosa
ATTATTTTAATTAATTCAATTAGAGATATTAATTAATTAATTAATTAAAACTTAAAAATTACCTATAATGTACGGTAATCGTGTTACTAGAAGGAACATTTTTTAATATATGTATTTTCTTTTTCTTCGAGTGTTTTAATTATTATATTCCCATGTTACATTTCATTTTCCTTTTCTTTTCATCTTTCGTTCTCATATCAAAATGTCTTCAATGAATAAATGTATAAATTTAAGCTTAAATTTCCTTGGCAAAAACACTCAAAAATTGGCTAGAATATCACACAATTTTCTTAACAGATTTGTCTTCTCATTATTTTTTTCATTGTTTGAGTATTTATATATATGAATCTTTGAAAAAGAGAGTGAAGACATTAAGAAAGTTTTCAAGTTGTTTATCTACTTTTGGATGGAGATGGAATATATCATTGTTTAATAAATAACATGTCACCAATATTTTTTCTTCCTAATTTAATATTTTCCTTTAGCTTTTTGAAAAACTTTAAATCTATGAAATATTATATTTTTGCTATGTTGTTGTTATCTTTAATGCAAATTTTTGTTAACTTTTTATTTTCATGTTTATCTTTGTTCTGTCTTTCTTTAGGTTACAAATTGGGCTAAAAAAATGTGTTTGGGATTTTCTTGCTGTGTATAAAAAAACTAATATATAAAAAATCAATATTTTTGATGTAGAAATTATTATTAACTAATTTGGAATATATAATGAACGAATTGTTTTTTATTATTTTTCAAAGAATTTAACACGATATTTTATTCAATGTGTGTTTAGTAAGTCAAATCAAATCGATTGAATTATTTGTAACAGAACTAGTAAACAACTTATGTTTAGTCTAAATTACAGTATTTTAATTTAAAATTTCATAATTAATACAAAATTGACATGTAAACTGATTGTGTTATGGATCAATCTAACGAATATGCTTAATTAACTGAATTGCTTTTTTTATGTGGATGACAATTACGAATTCATTAATTTTCTTTTAATAATTAGATTTTTCTTTTATTTTAGATGAGAATGGAAATGGATAAATGTGAATGGAAATGATAAAAATGAAGATAGGAATGGCGAAGATGAAGATGGATTTAAACTTATAAATGCAAAAAATAAATTATCGATTATCCAAATTGCTACAATCATTCTCACTGGATTTATCATTATCTTGTTTGCATGTTCTTAAATATTTATGTTGTAAATACAATTTTTTACACTTTTTTTTAACATAAATAACCTATTTATATCTTCTTACTTATAGCATTTAAGCTAAAATTAAATTTAAAAAAATTATATAGTTTGCAATAACCATCCAAATATCACTCATGTTGCATCAATTCTACCTAAACCCATATTAATTTTGTCTTGCAAATATCTTTCTTGATATATTTTCAAGTTCTTGATCTTCTGGTTTTCACTTCTATATTGACCTTATTTCTATTTATTGTATAATCATTTTTAACCTTTGCCATCAATAGAATATTAGTCAATACTAATCCAGAAAAAAAGAGAGTATCCATCTCGATAAAATTATCGACCAAATTGAAAAGGATTTTAAATAATATTGACATAAAAATACCACTAATTTATATTTTTCAAATTGTTAAATGTTGTTTAATTTAAAGTAAAAGTTTATATTTGATGATAATAATTAAAATAAAACAAATTAAAAGCATTCGTGTCCAAAGAATTAGTTTCTAAGTTTATTAGCAGTTCTCTTCTACAATACTTTTAATTTGTTTCTATTCTCTTCTATGCATTTCTCTTCCCTTTGATTGATGCCAAATTTCTAAAGAAATGTCAATTATTTAAAAACACTAAAAATAAGACACAGTAAGAAGACGTAAATAGCAAAACCTTTTCCAAAAACTTTCTCTATCACCTGACATTGTTCTGCCTCTAGTAGTCAAGTCATGAAACATCAAACATCAGCAGGAGAGGGGGAATCAATCCAAAACTTGTACATCACTTAACACTGCCCTTTTCCCATAATGACACATCAATTATATCAATCCAACTGTTATGGAAGAGGCAAAAATATCACAGCTACACCATATTTTGACTTTCATGACATCATTCCATTATTTACTTGTTAACCCCTCATCACTTTAAATTTCATCATGGAACCTTACCTAATATTTGCCACCATTCTGTGACATAGATATCCAACAAGATCATGGAGAGCCAGAAAAAGTTACTGTTAAACCACACTTTTGACTTCAATGATAATCATTCAATTATTTGCTTTAAATAGACCCTCATCACTTGAATCATTATGCTACCCAAGCTCATTTAACGCCCTTTTGTGACATCTAGCAAGATATTAAGTTTTCATTTCTTTACTGTAGAGAGAACTCGAGCAGAACACTAATATTATGTGACATCTCACCAGTTACGATGATAAAATGGGTCTTAATATTATTACTATTCACTAAGGATACAATATGTACTAATTGTGAAGAAACATACATTTTCTGTTGCCAACGTAAGAGAAAGTAAAGAAGCAAACTAGGATCTTTTGTCATTACAAAAATTGGAGTCGATGGTATATTACAAATATTTCACAATTTCTGAAATCCAGCATGTGGAAAGCTAAACTACATTGCAGTGGCATATAAGCTATTCAAACAGTAATTGGTGAGGGTATCGAAGGAGGGACCCGATTTTCAGCAGGAATTTCAACAAACTCGGACAGGAGAGCTCGGAATTCATCTCCACTCATTGTCTCCTTCTCCAGTAGAACTTCCACAATCTTATCAATTGCTTCTCGGTTGTTCCTTATTTGGCTCAATGCAATTTCATATGCTTCATCTGAAATTCTCTTGATAGCAGCATCAATGTCTTCGGCAAGCTTTTCAGACATTGAGTTTCTTGCCATCATTCTCATGATCACATCTGCACTTTGAGCCGATGAGTCCATGAGTGACCAAGGACCAATATCAGACATTCCGAATGTTGTTACCATCTGCAAGAGTATCATTTACATTTATTAGATAAACAAAAATTGTAATCTGAAGAATAAGGGAGAATAAGAAATATTATTTTGACAATGAGTACTAAAAATCCATCCTCCCAAATGAAGAAATGTCATTCTTGCATTTAAATAAAAACAAGAATTGAGTTTTAAGCATTAAAAAAAATATTTTGACAAGACCCCATTTCAGCTCTCACCAATTAATTAGATCTAGATAAATAAAATACTGAATGTACTGATAAATTATAACCAAATTCATATTGCACTACCAATTCTGTATAGTCTAAAATATACCGCCAAAAGCAAACAAGAAAAGAAAAGAGAATAAGTGAAAACTGATACGTCACAACAGAAAATAAAGTCACGAACACCAACCTGTTTGGCCAAACTGGTTATTTGCTGCAAATCACCAGCTGCTCCAGTTGTAACCTCAGGCTCACCAAAAATAACTTCCTCTGCTGCTCTGCCACCTAGTCCACCAACAATTCTTGCGAAGAGTTGTTGCTTGGAGATCAGCGTTGGGTCATCAGCAGGAATAAACCAGGTAAGACCCCGAGCTTGCCCACGAGGAACCAAGGTAACTTTTTGCACAGGATCATGACCAGGAGTCAAAGTTCTGCAAGTACAGATAGATATTTGAGAACAGTTTTCTTGTTTGTTAGAAGAACCACTACTTTTTTCTGGATTGCACTTATATACAAGTGTAACACCAGTTTATATAGGCATAGCACCTTGCTTTCATTGCCATCATACACATTTATTTAAAAATCATACACATTTTGCTTAAAAGAGAACTACACCCTGATTTTTGGCTTACCCACAAATAGCATGCCCAACTTCATGATAAGCCACTAAGCTTTTGCTCTTCCCATCTGTCATCACTGTTCCTTCCATTCCAGCCACAATCCTATCAATAGAATCATCAATCTCTTTGGATGAAATAGCTGCCTTTCCGCGTCGACCAGCTAGTATAGCAGCTTCATTCAGCAGGTTTGCCAGATCAGCTCCACTAAAACCAGGTGTTCTCATAGCAATTACCTCAAGTGAAACATCAGCTTCAAACTTTTTATTGGAACCATGAACCTTTAAAATTTCAGTCCTTCCCCGAATATCTGGAACATCAACTGTCACCTGCAAAAAAACACTACATTCAGAGATTGACTAACACAAATGTGTATTAAGCATTAGCCAATATAATCCTACCTGTCTATCAAATCGACCTGGCCTTAACAATGCAGAATCAAGAATGTCAGCCCTGTTAGTAGCCGCAATGACAATGATACCAGTATTACCCTCAAATCCATCCATTTCTGTCAAAAGTTGGTTGAGGGTCTGTTCTCTTTCATCATTCCCTCCACCAATTCCAGTACCCCTTTGCCTTCCAACAGCATCAATTTCATCAACAAAAACAATGCATGGAGCATTCTCTTTGGCCTTCTTGAATAAATCGCGGACTCGGGAAGCACCAACACCAACAAACATCTCCACAAACTCAGAACCTGAGATTGAAAAAAATGGGACACCTGCTTCACCTGCAATAGCCTTTGCTAAAAGTGTCTTCCCAGTTCCAGGAGGACCAACAAGAAGAACACCTTTTGGTATGCGAGCCCCAACAGCAGTGAATCTCTCAGGCTTTTTAAGAAATTCCACCACCTCCATAAAATCCTGCTTGGCTTCATCCACTCCAGCAACATCGTCAAATGTCACTCCAGTATTAGGCTCCATTTGAAACTTGGCTTTGGATTGACCAAAAGCAAGAGGAAAGCCTGATCCACCAGGACCTCCCACTCCTCCTGATGATCGTCTTGACAGAAAGAACAATCCTCCAATCAAAAGTAGAGGGAAAGCCAGGTTCCCAATCAGGTTCACTAACGGAGAACCTGTCTCTTCTTGGCCATTATGTGCGGCAAAGTCAATGTTCTTTTCCCTGAATTTCTGAAGGAGCTCTTGGCTAAGTCCGGGAAGTTGAACACGCACTCGCTGCACTCTATTACCCAACTCAGGAGATACAGCCTCCACAATAGCCGAGGTTCCATTCTCATACAGATCCACTTTTTTAACTCTATCCTTGTCCAAATACTCAAGAAACCTAGAATAAGACATTCTGGAGGAGGATGCCCCTTGTTCATCAGCGTAAGCTTTCCCACTTCCTAATAGTACCGGTAAGCCAACTCCGACATTCAACAATTTCAAAAATCCTCTTCTCCCTTCATGTTTTCTTTGATCCAATGATGCCTTGACCGATATTGTCTTTGATTCCTTATTCAGTGATGAAAGTCTATGAGATGAGAAGAGATGTCTTCCATTGACTTCCTTGCCAAGAATTATTTTATTGCTCTGTGTATATAAAGCACTTCCACCAAGGCATGCCAATGATGCTGCCATCCGTGTCAAGAAGAGGACCTGAAATATAAGTCATTTAACTGATTAAATCTGTGATTAGCCGGAAAAAGCATAGCGCAGAAATAGCATCGGCGAGTGTCAAGCAATTCCTTCTTACACAATGCCACAACAGTAAATTCAGTCTACCAACTCAAAACAACACTCATCTACATAAATTGTGCCCTTGGAAATTCTAGCTATGAAAAGAAACAAGCTACAGAAAAACAAAAGTGGACGATCATGCAAGTAGCCAATTTCAGATCTTAGGATACAACATTTTTTACGAAAGTAATGTATTCATAAGAGTAGAATATACAGCATGTAATAGTTATCAGTAAACTTCTCTTTTCTCCTTTCCTTGTGAATCAAATATAAATATTAAACTTAATCTAATGGTATGTAGCGACTTAAATATACTAGCATATGTCACCTATTATCTTATCAAACCTATCAACAGGAGAAACCCAAGATAATTTAACAGGAAAATAACACGCACAAAAAAATATTAACCAGAGCCAAGTACTGCAAATATATACAAAAACAAATATGCAATTGGAACAAACTTTTTCTCAGTCTCTGGAGTTGTAAGCAGTCTCAATTCAAAGGACGGACCGAAACAACTTCAGATATGAAAACTTTGGCTCAAAGGGTCCACCATTAACAACTCCAACAATCAAATTATTGACATAAACGAGTAAATAAAATTGGTAATTAAGGGTGCAGTCAAGAAGAGCTCAACACTACAGTAAGATGGGAGAGACCCATGAAAAGTAGAGGGCAAAGGAAGAACTCACATACCAGAAAACGAAGAATCTGAGAGTGAGTGTGGAAAAGGGAGAGAGAAGAAGAGAAGTGAGATAGTGGAAGAAGCTACGGAGGTGCAAGAGACGTGTTTGGGTTTGAGATGGAAACGTGGAAAGAAAGAGAAGTGGGATGTGACTGGGAAAATGTGTACATTTGCTTGATCTCACTCTTAAGATTGATTTTCTTGGGAAAAGGTTTTTAATAAATTTAAAAAATAAAAATTGAAGTATAAACGTTTTGATTTATTCTTATAATTTTGTAATTTAATATTAAATTACTCCTAAAGATATATGTAATCATTCATTTTTTTTACATCAAAGTTTTACAATATAATTAATTAATTTGTCAATTTCTTCAATGAATTGTAACGGGATCTCACTGATCATTGTTTTAGGAGAATGGTAAAAAAAGTTACAAAAAAAAATCATTATAAGCAATAATACAAGAATGAATTATTGAAAATAATACACGAACAATTCCTTTTATTTTGTTAACCAATCGATCTATTTAAACTCTGGTTTATTCAATAGAAACTTTAAATTTATACGTTTAAAGAACATACCTAATTAAATAAGGTTGTGAAAAAACTCTTGATGGGTAAATTTTCTTCTCCGAAATAGGTTATTTACCCTTTTAATATTAAATGTTAAATATTATATATATACATGCTTAGCGTACTTGTATTTTTTTTTTAATATCTTAATAGATAAAATAAACTTTTTAAATAAAAATATAATTAGTAAAGTAAAATTTAATTTGTTGGACTATTTAAATTTGGCATGTTAGTTTATTTGTAAATGTTAGGGTTTGTTTAAATATAATTTTTCTATGACCATTTTTTTGGGGAAAAATTATGATAATATTTTTATAAAGTTGATAATATTTTGTAACGTATCAATAAAGTAATAAATGTATAATTAATGAGAACATAAACAAAATATCTTGATGATTGTGTTATTTATAATATTATTTATGATGTTTATGGATCCTTAATTTAATGGGTTTAGGCTTAGACATAATGACCCATTTATTTTATCAAAGTAAGTGTTTGATCACATCTTGGTAATAACTACAAAGTAGTCAATATGTCATTAATTCTGGTAGACTGACAGGTAATCACTCAGGCCACCTGGGAGGAGTCACATATTTAGTTGTAATTTGTGTAATATTGTCCAAGGATGAGACCAATACTAGAATGGTTGAAGGATACTCGGCCATCTTTATAAGGAGTTTATCCCTTCAAAGGCTAATTACTAGAAAAGTCAATTACTTCTAAGTCCAAATATATGTTTTGTAGTGGTTCAAAGCAAGTTCTAAAGAGGAGTCAGACAATAATAGTAGTGTTGGTAGTCGGGTGTCAATGTTGTCGAACACGTTTCTATCCCGTGGTATAGAGGTGGAGAATAAGATAATCATAAAGAATAGGGAATGCAGATAAAGTAATCATAGAAAATATGAAAGACCCTGCTGAAGAACATGTCGAGTCTCTCTTACCTAGGAGGGAAGGGTACAAGTGGTAGACCCCTTAGTTAAAACTCGATTCTCCAAGTTTAGGTGGTCTAGAATTTTAAATTCTTGATTAAACAACATCTATGGCTTTTATAGGGGTGTTTGAGGAAATTGTCTCTTTTAGGAGGGTAAGTGCCATTGACAATGTTTATCATGGTCGAGGGGGCTATAAGTAGGAGTTCTTCTTTGTGAATATAGCATTTTTTCTTTAGTTACATATCTAGCTACCCTTTGACGAGTCATCATTCTAAACCTTCTATAGTTTGTATTCTTACTATGCTTTTGACATCCATCATTTATCTATCATCATAGTTAGCCAAAGTGCATCCAAAATCCAAATAAAGTTTGACAACCAAACTTTAATTATCAGGTGGCTTAAGTAACAAATACAACACTAATAATGATTTATCCTTATTGTCAATATACACGTTGATTTTCTCATATTGAGAATCATCATGTTGAATTCATATACTAGTTTACTAATTATCTTTTCACTACTCATATTATATAAACACAATGGTTTATTTAGATACAAATCATTCACTAGAAACTTCACCATGTAAAACCTTTTGAGCTTTATCTATAACCTCATGAACATTCTTATCTCTCAGCACCTGACTCAACACCATATAACCAACAATATTTTTTTATCCTTTTCAAGCAAAGCAATAGAAACTTTGCATTCACTTTCTACAATACTAAAAGACTTTATTGAACAAGAAAGGGTGCACATCTTCAATTACCATAATCCAAAATAGTTTTTTTCTAATGAATTTCTCAATTTTGTACTTTAAAGTAAACATTGGATCATTCTATGCTCATCACACTAGTTTGCTATGAATTCAACACAAGTTCATTGGAATGACACAATTCAAGAACACCTCAAACACATCATAAAATTTAACGATAAAATTGAAATAAAACTTTGAAAACTTTAATCTATGTATCAACAATTCAATATAAGCAAATTAATCTCTCTAAAAGAGTTAAAAATAAAAGTTTGAAATTTACAACTAAAATTATATCAAAATGAATATTTACACACACACACACACACCACACACACACACACACACATACACACACACACATACACACACACACACACATGCACACATTCATCGTACTAGCTTTATTAGTCAAAACAAACAAAATTATTATATGATACAAGTTTATCACTAAATGACCCACAAAACAAATGCTATGAAACCTTAAAAGAACTTGTTTATTGAACCAATATCAAGAAACCATCAGTACAGAATGTTCAACAATGTAGGAAAATCATGACTGCATTTCTCTAATATACTTGTGTAATGACTTTTTCCATTTATAGTTATTAATAACATGAAAGCACACATAAAAAAATATGAATTTTGGAATGATAATTATTGTTGGAGAAAAGTTGAGAGTTTTTTTAATGAATCAATTATCATGCATAACAAGTCTATAATCACATACCATTACAATTAATATCCTGGAAATATACTCACACGATGATTTAACAAGTTAAAAAATAACATTTCGTAATAATTTGTTAACTTTATCTTAAACCTTCAATTTGAATTATCTTCTTAACTTTAATAACTTTAATAGGTAAGAACCACGTATCTAGGGATGACAACGGGTCGGGTCGGACACGGATAGTACCTATCCGCAACCCGACCCGCCGGATAAAATCCTACCCACTATCCGTCGGGTATCCGTTTAAAAAATATCTGCGAGTATTTTAAAATCCGCGGGTACCCGCAAAAAAATAAAATTTTATACATTTTAAAATAAAATTTAAATAAAATTACAATATATATATATATATAATATAATATAAATTAAATTAAATATAAATATAAATTTAATTTTAATTAAATTTAACCTAATAAAATATAATTTTATTTTATTTTTAATTAAATTTAATTAAAAATATATATAAATTAATTTTTTTATTATTTTTTGCGGATAACGGGTACCCACGGGTAGTAAATATCCGCGAGTAGTAATTACTCGCCGCGGATTTTCCCGCGGATACCGTGCCCGCGAATTTTTTTGCCATTCCTACACATATCACACATAATATGTACCTTAAACTCAGAAGTTTAAATCAAGTAATGAGATATCCATTACATTTTTCATCCTACTTTAGAAAGTATATATTTATTTAGAAGAAATGAAAAAAAAATATTAGTCATGTTTCATTGATCAAAAGAATTTAAAAAACCTCCCAATAGTTTATCTATGTTAAGGAAAATTAATATAAATGCTTATAAAATAATCTAATCCAATAAATAATGATATTCAGTTTTCCCCTACTTACATTTAAATAGTATTGTTGCTTCATCAGTGTACAAGACATTGTCGTATTAATATGGATTGTCTATTTTCTAAATCTTTTGAAACTTGAATCTCATTTTATACACATGTCAATTTACTTACTTTTATTTTTTCTTAAATAAAAAAAATATTTCATCAATAATTTTGTAATGTTGTACTTATATTTTTATAATCTGTAATCTAATCTTAAAATATGTTTCATTTTTTGAACTTCATAGATACTTGTTTTTTTTTTCAGATATAATTAAACTTAATAATATGAGAATATCTTACATATAAGTTAAAAAATTTCAGAAGCAAAGCATTAAATTGAAAAATTAACAGTGCAATTAAGTCTATTAAATTAACTACAAGTATACAATTAATTGGGTAATGACATGTCCATGCATTTAAATTTTATTTGTATAAAACTAAATAAAATTATCAGTTATTTATGAATTCCAAAAGATGCCAAGAAAAATAAAAATTCAAAATTGATATATTTTATAGATATAAAAAATAAAATTTTCACAAGATTTTTCCAAAAATATAATGAAAAATTTAAGTGCCTTAAAATAATTAGAAAGTTAATTATAATCATAAGACCTTGGTTAACTGATTTATTTAAAATCTTCTCTTAAATCGAAAAGAAAAAATATAGAAAACCCAATTGTAGAAAATTCTACAAAATAAAACTTATATAACAGAAGAAAATTTATAAAATGTATATAACATGTTAAATACACTAATTTTGAGAAAATACCTTTCTCCTTTTAAAAAAAAGTTTTATTCAAATATTAAATCATACATTTTAAAAATATTGATATGTATATTTAAATAATTTTATTAATAAAAATGATCAAATTTGAAGTATCATTATTTAAACATTTTCGGACAAAAAATTTGAATGGTAGTTGTAAAGAATTTTATGGTATAATTAGTTCATTACACACTTTAAATGAGATAAAATTTCCCATTATTTTATAGAAATAATTATTTTTATTAATTCGGTGTATTTAGTTTAATTTATTTTTATAAAAACAATAATGTGTATTAAATATTTTAATTTTAAAAATAAAAAAAATGTTCCTCTAACTTAAGAAAGGGTTAATTATAATCACATTTAGAGTAACATTTTATGGTGAAACTTAGGATAAAGCTGAAGCAGACTCAACAAAAGGTTACGTTATGTTATGGGCCACACGCATTATAATATAGGTTTGAACCTGACTTAGGGCTGCAGCACTGTGAACTGATCTCCCAAATTTTCGTTGCCTCCTTCTACTCTCTCCAACCGAAACCAAATCGTAGTGTGGCGGCGGCGGGCGATGGCAACAACGTCGGTGGTGCCGGCGAACCGGCGGAGGGCGGTGAACGCGGCGGAGGATTTGGACTTCGAGACGACGGAGGGTGTGAAGGCGATCGCGAGCTTCGAGGAGATGGGGATAAAGGACGATCTGCTCCGTGGAATCTACCAGTATGGCTTCGAGAAGCCCTCTGCCATTCAGCAACGGGCCGTCACGCCAATCATTCAGGGCCGTGACGTTATCGCCCAGGCTCAATCCGGAACCGGCAAAACCTCCATGATTGCCCTCACCGTTTGCCAGGTTGTCGATACCTCCGTCAGAGAGTAAGTAGCCTTCGTTTCTTCTGTTTTATTTGCCCTCTCTTTGTTACCAGAGTTTGAATTTCTAGGTTAGGGTTTTTCACGGTTTCGTCGCCGTTTTCGGTATTCCTGGGAATCGTTAACGAACAATGGGTATTAGTGTGGTGTTGAGATAGGTTCGAGATTTTAAATTGCGGATTTGTTTGAAATTGCGGAAAATACTGCCTTTGCAGCTGAAATTTCAGTCACAGACGGCAAAAACCTTTACGTTGCGACTGAAACTGTGGTTGTTTGTAGGCGTATTTTGAAAAACTTGCCTGTGGCAAACAAGAGACTTTGGTTAGGTGCTGATAGAGGGTTAATTTTTGAGTTTTAAGGGAATATTCTGAAAATTAAGATTCTTTTCTTAAGAACAGAGGGAATGAAATTGATACGTTGTCCAGAACTGTTCGGATTATTCATTTTGAGAGGATTGAGTAACAACGTAAATTTAAAATGAAAACTATTGTTTGTGTCATTTTCCTCCGGAAACCTCCACCCAACCTACTCTAAGAATGTTTGTTCAAGTTGTGTGTGTTTGTGTGTTTTACTTCTGACTGAGTGTATTATCTTTTAGAGTTTGTTGACTAAGGATTTATTTAGGGTTATTGTTTTGTTATTTTTGAAGGGTTCAGGCCTTGATATTATCACCAACAAGGGAACTGGCCTCTCAGACTGAGAAGGTTATATTGGCTATTGGGGATTTCATTAACATACAAGCACATGCTTGCATTGGAGGTAAAAGTGTGGGTGAGGATATTAGGAAACTTGAGTATGGAGTTCATGTGGTGTCTGGAACTCCTGGCCGAGTCTGTGACATGATCAAAAGGAGAACATTGCGCACGAGGGCTATCAAGATGCTAGTTCTGGTGAGTTCATTGCTTCCACTTGTGAATAGATTGTTTCAAATTTATTTTGTTTTCATGTGTCTAGGACTTTCATATATCTTTTTGCTTTTGGTAACAGGACGAATCTGATGAGATGTTGAGCAGAGGATTTAAAGATCAAATTTATGACGTGTATAGATATCTCCCCCCTGACCTTCAGGTTCTGTTTCCCTTGTTGTCCTCTTTTCTATTAATGTATATGAGTTTTGGGATCAAATTTCTGCAATTGTTAAGGTGCATAGTAGTAGTTAATTTTGGGCAACCGTTTACCAGTGAAGAATAACAAATATTGTTTGGGTTCAAGATAAAATTTATGACAAGTTCTTATGTTATAAAAGCTTGTTGAATAAGTTCATATCTTGTACTCAACCACACCCTAAGTTGCTTGATTATAGCCTAAGGAATGGCAATGAAAAAAATGACATTGAAGCAAAAACCATAAATCCAATTCAGAATAACTTTGCCATCAAATAGGGATATGGGAGGTGTGCTGTGAATGAATGTCTGTTAAAAAACTGCATTTCATGGTTGACATCATTGAGAGGTGTGACATTGATGGGGAAAGAAACTGTGGCCAGAATTCAAGGATAAATGGAGAATGGGGGTTCTGAAGCCTCTTTTTTGAAATTTTGTTTGTTTATAATTTCCAGTTAGTTCAACTTTTCATTTCATTAAAAACTATGTACCTAAAATCAATGACGTTAAAATTTAAGTCAATAACTAAATAACGGGGCTTCTGCTTTTCATCACAGTAAGTGGCCAGCACTGATCATTTGATTGTTGCACCATTCATAAATTAACTAGTTAGGTGAGTTTATTTTATAACTTAATTGGATGCATCTTCAGGAACCCTAATCTATGTTACTGAAGTGATTCTTATTTATATTGCTCAAACTGCATTCTCGTGGATCATTGTTGTTTGGATTCTTTTGAAGCCTGATTAATGTTGTAAGGTATATTGTAGTGTTTGAATAACCGAGTTTTAACTGTGTAGGTTGTCTTGATTTCTGCTACCCTTCCTCATGAAATACTCGAAATGACAAACAAATTCATGACCGATCCTGTAAGGATCCTTGTAAAACGTGATGAATTGACATTAGAGGTAAGCAAGCTTTTTTCATATTCTTATTGATGCTTGATTTTAAATGGATATTGATGCAATTGCCCCACTCTACGATTACAGGGCATCAAGCAATTTTTTGTTGCAGTCGAAAGGGAGGAGTGGAAGTTTGATACTCTGTGTGATCTTTATGATACACTCACCATCACTCAAGCTGTTATATTCTGTAACACCAAGCGGAAGGTACATGAGAACTGTCAAACATTTCCTACCAGGATAGGCCATCACTTCAAACACACTGAATAATTGTTTTTTGGATTGTATACCATCCGTCTGTGTTTGGTTGTTATGATAGTTTCTATCCTCTTGGTACAGGTTGACTGGTTAACTGAAAAAATGCGTAGCAACAATTTCACTGTCTCATCAATGCATGGTGACATGCCTCAGAAAGAAAGAGATGCTATTATGGGAGAATTTCGTGCTGGAACAACTCGAGTACTAATAACAACTGATGTTTGGGCACGTGGTCTTGATGTACAGCAGGCAAGTTGTGGTGTCGGTCTTTCGTTTATTTACTTTCCTTTGTTTTATCTGCTGTAGAATAAGATAGATTCACATCATTCATATCCGAAATGTGTGGTTATGTGATAATATGTCAATAACCCTATTCTTGGTTGCTTATATTGGCTATTTGTTTTTGTTCTGAATAAATTCAATTGAATGTAATTTTTGATAACCAAGTTGATCAATATCAACTGAAATATATTTAGAAATTCTATTGTTAATTAATGTTGAACTGTATGTACATGATGGAGGAATTAATCGCTGATATTGTCATGCATTTACTTGTTATCAGGTATCTCTAGTTATCAATTATGACCTTCCAAACAATCGAGAGCTATACATTCATCGAATTGGTCGCTCTGGACGTTTTGGGCGAAAGGTACTGGGAACGTTTAAATAGTTGAAGTAATGTTGTTTGTTTAGTTTAATTTTTACATGAAAAACTTTGCTTTTGCACTCAAACAAATTTGAGAGATTATCTACTTTTTCGTGGTCGTAGTACTTTGTTTCCGTTTGGTTGCATGTTCTTTCGGCCATTAACTCTTGTCTGTCTTATATAATATATATTACTACTTGTAATTGGTCCAATCATGGTTTGCAGGGTGTTGCAATAAATTTTGTGAAGAGTGATGACATCAAGATCTTGAGAGACATTGAGCAATACTACAGTACTCAGATTGATGAAATGCCAATGAATGTTGCTGATCTTATATAATATTCCTCGCGGTCTTCTGGGTGGAGTGGGTTTGTCATACCTTGTGGTAGGGAATAGTGTTTGAATGCGGTTTCTTGCTGGAATGCATTCGTGATGCTCTTGTAAACATTGACATTTGGTCACATTAGAATTTTTACCAGAGTGATTGACTGTACCTGAGTTAGTGTTTTCTTTCTGATGAGGTTGAGAATTGAGATTAATGTGTAAATTGTGTTGAGATGTTTCATCTAATGTATTACTCTTGATATTGAATTTGTATTTACGCTTCAAAAGACATTTCATACCTGATTTTTGGTTTAATTATTCAGCCCATTTACGGGCACATAGAGTTTAATGTAGTTGTAGTTGTCTTATTATAGCTCTGCCAAGAAGTGGGGATCAAGAAACCTCGTATCGAATTCCTGTGACTCTGATTTCGAATTGAATGACGTTGGTGAGTGGATAGTGAAATTCTTAGAATGGGTGCTACGAATTTGAGGAATGACTTGAGAATTTCGAGACTCAAAAATCTCTCTCTCTCAAATAGTATCCACATCCTCCCAAAATCAGCCATTCAATTTAGTATTTTTTTATCCTCTCATCCCTGACAATAGGGGTGGATACCTATTTTAATTGGGCTGTCTTACAAGCAACTTCTTGAAAGCAAAACGTGGTAGCTTGCACGTTTTTGACTGCAAATTTGATGGAAAAACATGAATTTGACGCTATATGGAAAACTGAAGAACTTCTGAAACTCTTGTGTTGCTTCTGACTGTGACTAGTGCAGTAAAGAATTATGTTAATAACTCAATGTAAGGGACACAAGTGAAAGACAGGAATCAATTTTGTGCAACCACGCCTGTGATGACCATTGAACGGGTACTTTTTCAAAATATATCACTACAAATTTAGACATAACATGTAAATGTATGGGTCTATAATTTCTTTCATTGAATTGAAATCAAAACAATTGTTCTCTCAACATATGTAAAATAAAATTATTGAAGCAGGGCAGGGTCTCAGAGCCATAAGACCTTAATACTAAGCAAAAATTATTGTAAAACTTTAATAATAATGTGACCTGAGATTAAAAAAATAAATTAAAACTTGAAGTTATCAAGAAGATGACCTAAGGACATACAAAGAATCGAGAATCGGGGCTGTTTCTTCCTGCACCCGTATCCCATTATTTTTTATTTTATTTTCTGAACTAAATCAATTTTAGAAACCTTTTTTTGAAAAATACTCACCACTTCTATTCTGGGAAATGTTTCCATGATTGATTTGGTACATTCAGGAAAATAAAATCCAAAGTAATAGGGTGTAGAGAGAAATTTGATAGGGTGCAAATCGAAGCAGAGCATATCTCTCAGATACCAACTTTTGGGCCCAATAAAATGGAAAGGCCTTCTCAAGCTAAACACTGGATGGCCCAACAATCTCCAAGTGCCTGTAATTCTCAATCCACTTTCTTCTATTCCCCAACCACACCCCTCTCTCGCTCTCACACTTGTTCCCCTATTACCGTAATCATATTTTTCTAGAGGACCATAGATATACTTTATAATATTAGCATACGAAACGCATCAGAAGTTGTCATGATAAAAATATCTAAAATATCTACGCTTCTATACATTACATTTGCTCTACGCATTTTTATATTTTCAAAATAGTTTCATTTTTTGTTCTCTATACTAAAAAAAATAAATTAAATAAAAGTGGTAAAATTAATAGGAGTTTATCCTTTCTTCTATCTCATATTTTTTTCACATGCATTTAACAAATCTATGGACAACACTAACTCTTTTTTTTTTTTTTTTTTTATTTGAGAAAAAAAATCCTCAAATATATATAAATTAAAAAGATAGCTTGTGGAAACAATTGTGATGATAGTTTTGATAGGGGCATACATATCCAAAGTAGCACGAATTATGTACCTTCTTATGGTTGAATGATGAATAGTGTTTTGTCGTATTTTAGGTCGACACTTATCTCCTTTGTTAGTAAGAGTTTCATCCATCTACTCATATTTTAATGGGACATTCTCAATAAATAATGACTATGAAGAAAAGCTAATACTATGACCAACCTGGATAATATACGGTAATAAAATTGATCTTTGTTTCAAATTTACTAGGTTAGACTTCAATTTTCGACCTCCTAACTTTTTGGGATGGACCCACCTTCTTGTTCATTGTGTTTTTTTTTTAAACTAAAAATTAAAATATTTTTTAAATATTAATTTTTTGTATTATACTATTTCAAGATACAAATATGCTATAGTATTATATTTACCAGTTTTAATTATTAATTATAACATAATCATTTAAAAAATAAAGGTAATATTATTCTAATTTATCTAATTAAAGACATAAATTAATCAATTAAAAATTTACAAAATATTTATATAATTAAATGTGTTTTTAATACATATATAATTTTAAAAAGATAGAAATTAAAAAAAAAATTAACAGATTAGTCCAGTGGCCCACCGACCTATTCTTTGGTGGGAGAAACTAAACTTTTAATCTGTTGTTTTTCTATGGTGAGTCAGTTTATTCCATTCTATTTTTAGGGGCCAAGAGTGGATCATACAAAATATTCCTTTTGCCACCCTTCCTGAATCATCATTTTACTCAAATGTATTTTATTTTCTTTAGCTTGTAATTTTTTTTTTACAAAAGTTATTTTTATTACTACAATACAAGAAAATCATTAGATGGTAATCAATTTCAGAGACAAAAACTATAATGAATAATAGATAACAGTTTATAAACTAAAAATTATTTGTATCTAAAATAATGTTTATTATGAATGAAAAATAATAATTAGTTTATAAATTAGACTTAAATTGATCCTTAACATTAATTATAAAAAAATTAGTATTTAATTGGTCTCTAAATTAATCACTATATATTTTTGTCTCAAAATCAGATTGTTATTTGATATTGTTTTGTAGTGATGGTTGTACAAGTATGAATATATGAATATATTAATTTTTTTCAATATTAACCCTTGTGAGTATTGAAATATTTATGTTAGGGATTACTTACTGATAAAATAACGTTGTGAGAAAGTTCTAACTATGTGGTTACAAGGTTAACTTATATTAGTTATATTTCATTTGGACATTGTATGAAGAGTTCATGCAGATTTGAGATGGTAGCCGTCACTGAAAACCTTACTTCATAGTAACAATGTGACATTAAATGTTGGGAGGTTTTGATGAACAATGCCCTAGTAACATAGTAAAGTTTATAATATATAGTTATTTAAGATCCGTTGAAAGCTAGGTGGAATGTGTTATGACGTTAGCATAAATACCTAACATGCACGTACAATCCAAGATTGAAGGAAAAATCTTATCTTTTAGTGTACTTATTTCTGCTTTATTCTATTCTTCTACAGATATAGCTTCCACCAATTCTTCATGCACCCTCATTACTCTCTACCAACACTCTCACTTTTCCATTATTCAAACCTTCTTTTCTTCCAACATAAAGCCTCTCATAATTTTCCTAAACATATTTTACAGTAAGATCATTTTTAATAATATATAGTGTTATTGTTATGTTATTTAAATATACGAGGTTGACTTTCATGATTGATTTATCAGACTTAATGGTTTAAGGACACAACACTTAGCCTAAGATTGTTCAACCTATACAAATAATTATGGATTTAAAATATTATATTTATTTTTAAAATTTAGATAAAAACCGTATTTAAAAAAAAAAAAACTTGGGAGTGAGAAAGATCTGTTTGTCCACAAAGTACTGTGAAGAACGAGGCGAAATATTGAAATAAGAATATTTCATCAAGATGAATATCATCTAATAACGTTTTTTATACTTGAGTTTGATCCTGTCATTCTTCACTCAGCCCTTGTTGTTTGTAAGTTTATCGTCTTTAATCGACGGTGATAAAATAAGCACAAAACGAAAAGCTCACGATTCAGTTCGTAATAGGAGAAGGACTATAAATAACGTGTTTATTTATTTATAGACATACATGCCACGTGTGCGTCAACTAGGGTACGTGTATAATATAAGTAAGAACATCATGAAATTCGGTCTAAGAAACAGTAATAAGAAGTTTATAAGTAAACTTGATCTGTTACCTTGTTTTCGTCAAATGATGTTTAACGAGAATTTAACAATGACATTTAATGAAGTTGATAGATAGTAGGGTATTTCTACAAATTCACAAAAACATGAAAACAGAAGAATAATTTAAAATATTGGATCATCAGAAGACAAACGAAAGAAACGGTGAATTCTTTCACTTTCAGGTCTAACTCTCAGGTCAACTGTGTGCAAACCGGCCTAAACTGTTGATGGGGTTATAGCTTCCTTTACCTTTATATTTCGTTAGAACTTTTAGATATAGGTCAACCTCTTGGGGAGTTTAGTTTTGTAGGTTATTTTTTATTTTTTTAATAGATATATTAATTAGTATGTCTTCTTACTAGGAATCACGAGGTGAAATAACAAAAAGGTAAAGGTACTGTGACTGTGCCCTAGAACCTTCGAGCCTAAGATCCTATTACAAGAACCTCTTCCCAAGAAATTATATATGTTTAGAGAAAAAGCTACTTTATCTGTAACTTAAAACCATTGTCATCTTCCCTTTCAGTTACAATAGGATTTTCTTTAACAGTGAAGTCACCATCCCAAGTCAGACTATAGGATCTAGTTTTAAAAGTTCTTTCAAAAGTACAGTTGCAGATAATCACCCGCTACAATACAATATCTCCATCAACCATTTTAAACTTAATATACCACTGTTAAGAATAACAAAACCATGGTTTTTATTAATCAACAGTGTTACAAACATAAAACTCAACACTCTTCTGATATCAGAAGATCAAATGGAGCACCACTTCGTATCAGTTCAAGCATTTTGAAATGTCATTAATGAAAAACCAGACACAGAAGAATATAATAAGATAAGGTGTTTTCCATTTATACATAAACACTACTGCATAAGCCAAATTTCCATGTCATCCAATACAAAATCGGTGGTTTCAACAACCGCCAAAGATGACAATGGAGAATCCTAACCCTGCATCATGCATCATGCACATACCATACCTTCATTCATTCATAACAGCCCTTATAAAACTAACCACGCCCTTAAAATCTACTAAAGAAAGCACATATTAATACATATAGTTTTTTTTTTACCATACTTATATGACAAATAATAATTCAAAGCCGGATATTTATTGTGGCCATAGCTTTATACTAATTAATAGTAATAATAATAATAATAATATATTATTAACTAAAATTTGAGGACTTTTATTATTATAATGATATGATGATGATGATAATAATATAGAAGGTGGTGGTGATTCAGGAGAGGGGGGCCCTGTGAGGGGCACCCTTTCTTCTACTGCCAAGAGAAAGGACGATCCCTGGAAGGAAGGTGTTGCCCTTGCCCTTCTTCACGTTGTTATTAGGTTCACATGAAATTACGGAATTGCTGGTGGCCTCAGTGTTGGAGTAAGAGGAGCTAGGGGCAATTTGGGTATCTTCATCAGTTACCTCTGAACCATCCACTCTTAAACCCTCGAACTGCGATATTGCAAAATCAGATTCATCGAATCGATGTAAAATGTTTGACAAGCTTTGACCCGCGTACACCATGTAATCAACCTGCACTTTTTCATCGTTTTACGATTAAACATGCATTTTTCATCTAACAATCTAACCCATTGTTTTGTTTAGAGTAAATAACATATATTCCCATTTGTAGTGACATGCATGTAGATGTTACGAATGATGGTTTGACATTTGTAGCAGACATTGGTGAGATGGATGATAATGAAGAAGCAGGTTCTGCGACATGCAGGTGATATTGGAGGCAAGCATAGGAAGTAGGGCTAGGGTGTGGTGTTATGGTTTTGCATGTGTTTGGTCAGATTGAGTGTTTAAAAATGTCATGTTTTTTTAATAATGTTTTTATGGGATGGGTAAAAGGTCTTGGAACTTATTAAGCATGGGTTCTGGTGATGAAGGAGTCAAGGGTGTTTCCTTTTTGATGATTGGTTAATCAATCCAATGGTCTGCATTGGTAAATGTTATATATAAAATTGTCATTCACCTAATATTCTCTCAATGCAGTACTATATCTTTCTTATTCACATCAATGAAAAACATTAGTGTTTAATAATCTTACATTCACCTTTTCACTTGCTTATTAATGATCACATGAACTATTTTTTATATATCACCGACAAAACTTTAAAGCATTTTCATTTACTAGTTTATAAATGACAAAATATAAGTATTGTTAGTATGCTAGGATCTTCAGAAAAAAATTATTTCCTTTAATATAGATTTTATTTAAAGAAAGTAAATTTTATATAAGAGTACACTGATCATATCACATATTAAATTTGTAATAATATTTAATAATGCACCAACAAGACATATTATAATTGTCCATATCAATGATATTACTTATTTAGTACAACACATCATAACATTAATACACTATTATTAATGAAGACAGACAACATTTATATTAGTAGTTTTTTATTATTATTTAAATGCAATAATAATTAAGGTAATACAATGTGGCTAAAAAGCGACATCCAAAATTGATATAAAAATAGTTAATTAAAAATGTTTTTGATATATTAAAGTGTAATTTTGTTTTACATTGTTCTGCTTACTTTATCCCGTTTTCTTATGAGGGCAATGTTTGTGGTGGAGTGAGAAAAAGGGGAAGACAGAAAGAAGAAAGGAGAAAGGTAATGAATGACGTAATAAAACAATCGTGGTAAGAAGAAGCAAAAGATATGCAAGGAAAAGTGATGGAGAAAATCAAAACCATTTCTTCTAAACAAAGGAAATTAGAAGATTTTGAAAGTGACTTGAATATAAATGTGAAAGAAAAATACTTTTATCAGTTTCACAAATGCCATCCAATAGGGTAATTCTATTTACCCAAATAAGGATCATTGCAAATTTCATAGATCAAATCCTATCATATAGATTTCTATTTTTTTCTCTCTTTTTTCCTTCTTTTTTCTACCATCAAGTGATCCATGTCCCCCATATTGGTGTTTCTTTGCCAAGAAAGAAATGAAAATTCTTTTTCATCTCCCTTAGACATTCCCATTTTGCCATATTTACTTATGCACTCAATAATTGGAATTAATGTTTTGTTATCCTTTTATAATAAAACTGTGAACTAATATTAATTAAGAAATGATCAGGAACAAAGAGAGAGAACCTAAGATTTGAATCCCTCACCAAACACACATAGATTCCCTTACAAAACCTAGGTACCATTAGTCTTTATTTTAGAATAATCTATGTTGAAACACTTTACTTAACAAAAGTAAACTTAATCATATGTTGACTGCTGATCTGTTTCAGGAAATTTAAACCAAAAGAAGAAGAAAACAATAGTGTATGAGAAAAGTGATAAAAACCTTGCATGACAGAGAACAGAAATGAAATGGCTCCTGAAGAATCCTGTCACAAGTGAAGCAAGCATTGGCAGGACCTTTGCATGTCCTTGATTGTGGCCTCTGATTTAAGAATATTACTTTGGCACTGTTTATAGTATAGGGCTGCCATGTATCCAATACAAACAAAGAATGTCCATTTCAGTCTCATAATAATAACTAGGATTATTATTCTTTACACATAACAAAATCATTTTATGACTATTATTTTATCTAATTATTCCAACCTGAAATTATTCAGATATTAATTTATCACTGCCACTTATTTATTTAATTGCATTTACTTTCTCGATGAAAATTAAAATGTATATTGGGCAACTCAATCATATATATATATATATATATATATATATATATATATATATATATATATATATATATATATATATATATATATATATATATATATAAATCTGCAAGCTTTTTCATGTTGTTCCTTGGTAGAAATTTGTCTGACCTGAATATTGGAACAATCAATGAGTTTTTCCAGATCATCTAATCGAATCACGTCGTGATAAACATACCTTCGCACCTGTGGCATGGTATTAGAGCCTCTCATTATTGGTGATTTTCTTCAAACAAATGAGGTTAACTTTGAACAAGTAAAGATCAAATAAAGCAAGTATAGTTTCCATATTTATGTCAGCAAAGTTAGCTCAAGTTTCTAGTAGCATCCTTTGTATATTTATTTAATCTGGGGTAAACTGAACTGTCAAGAGTTACTAGCAGCATTAATGAAATGTGATATTTTTTGAGAGGGAAAGGGTAAATTGTGAGAAGTTAAAGGGCTGTGGTTGTAAGAAGGGGGTGTAAATCTTGGATGAATTGAAGGGGGCTAGAGAAAATAAATGAAGTGTGAAGTGGGAGAATAATTTGAGAGAAGTGGTGGGTACCTGTGCAAATTATTCAATAATGAGACACAGCATGAATTGGGAACCAGTGGGTCAAACTTTTCACTTTCAAAGAAAGGAACAGCTGAGAAACCTTTGGAGGGAGAAATGGATAAAAAAGAGAGCTTCCATTAATGGGAAAGAAACCGAAACCAAAAAGGGGAATCAAGGAAGACATGGTGAACCCTTATGGAAACCATGTATAAATATGCATAAACACAGATATGGGGAAACACCAAATAGAATGAGACAATATTGGTGAGTTCAACCACGCAATTACTCACCCAAACCAAAGACTACTTTTAAGTTTAGACAACAAAACTCAATTGCAGTTCTTTTTCTTTTTTAGATTATAAAAATACTAAAAAGAATCTGGCAGAAGAACCCCGTAATTCCATTCACCACTTCTTACAAATCATTCAAAAGTTAAACTGATAATTTCTTTCAATTTGGTATCTTTTATTTCGTTATTTCCGTCATCTGCGGAAGAGAAAATTTAAGCTCACTCTTTTTTTGTTTATGGTTGAGACTATTACAAGATTCCAGAAAAGGGATTTGAGTGAAATCTTGGCAGATAACAACTGTATAAGAAGAGAAGAGCATCTTTGGGTGACCATGGAAATTGCTGTGTAATTCATCTGAAATGAGTAGCTGATTGATGGAAGCAACTTTACCACAGTGGAGAGAATTAAAAAAAGAAGAGAAATTAAAGTAGAAGGTGGTGGTAGCTAGGTATTATGCATATCCTCCAAAGTTGCATGTGAGAGAAAGCAAATAAGGTGACAAAAAAGCAGTCTTCAAAGAGAGAATTTCGATAAAAACCCTGAGAGATCCAGCTGCATCTGAATGGAAAAAGTCGAAAGGCAAAAGCTCCCAAAATAGGAAAGAGTAAAAAGAAGGAGCTCAGAAGAAAATTCTAGAAAAAGGAGCAAGTAGCTAGGAACAGGTAAAAGTCCAGGTGTTTGGAAATACCCATCAAACAATTGGAGGAGGCAAGAAAAGAGGGAACTTGGAAACAAAAAAGAGGTTCACGTGAACAATATTCAGTTGCCCTTTTGAAAATTGAAGGCGACAAGTTGAAAGGAAGAAGAAAAGAGGGTGAAGAAGAAGCAAAAATGGGAACTTTAAGGGATTGTGAGAAGGAAAAGGAGAAGAAGAAGAAGAGAAAATAGAATGAAATTATGATGATGAGAATTGGCATGTAGTAATAGAATAATATAATACCTGGAGTAGAGGGTGAGAACGGTGGGAAGAGAGGCAGT
Organism: Vigna reflexopilosa; assembly: GCA_027742785.1. Lineage (NCBI taxonomy): Eukaryota > Viridiplantae > Streptophyta > Magnoliopsida > Fabales > Fabaceae > Vigna > Vigna reflexopilosa. Next base: position 40,739,698 of record CM050918.1, read on the forward strand.
GGGGGCAGATGCTAAGGCAACAGTGCAAGCAAAAGACGTTCTTCTCGTTCTTCCTGCGATCCTGGTGGACCCCACAAGCACCAAAGAATGTCTCAGCCATCAACCTCTCTAGCCATGCAGGTTTCTCATTCATGTCTCCCCCACCACACCCTCTTGATGATGAGTATGTGCCCATGATGTCTCTCTCTCTCACCATGTCTTGAAAAATTCTCTCTCTCTCTCTTCACTCTCTGATGATGATGATGATGATGATGATGATGAATGAATGAAAAGCCTTGGATGATGGATATTTATGAGTTGAGCCCTTTGCCTCTGTGCTAGCTAGCTACTTGCTTATGTCAACTGCTTGATGTTGATTTCTCTCTTTCTTTTTGATTTATTTGAAGAGAACCAACCCTAGCAAAAACACATTTCTCTCTGTATTATTCGATCTATTTATAGAAGAGATTGGGTGAGAGAGAGAGAGAAAAAAAAAAAGAAAAAAAGATGATGATGATGATAAATAATAAAAGGAGAGAGAAATGAATGGTTTTAATGGCGGGAAGACAGCCCACCAATCTGTACTGTCTGTGCATACTAACAATTTTTGCCCTCAGTCATCTGAGCACTCTCCACTCATTTATTAACCTCTTCCACTTTTACATTTGACCAAATGTCCTTACCACTTTACAACTAAATAGTATGTTTCTATAAATACATACATAAAAAACCCTTTTCTTTCTTTTTTTTTATTCTTCATAATTAATGTAAATCTTTTCTAAATCAATCACTTTCTATCACATCTTAATTCTTAATTAATCATTCTATTTTTTAATTACATTAAATACACCTATTTTTTTTAATATTAACATCTCAATTCAATTCAAATTTTAACTTTTATTTTTTAATTAATTATTTTTACTCTTCTATATTATATAACCTTTGAATTCCAAAGCTGAATTTGATCAAAAGTATATCTTTTTTTTTTCCAAATACAATATTTGTCAATCAAAATTTCTTATGGAACATATACTTTTATCTTCATTTAATATCATAAAACTGATAAATTAAACTTTGAGAAAAAAATTTCTTAACAATGCATGTTTTATTCTTATTTATTAGTCCTTGAAAGAATAAAACTGATAAATTATTGAATAAACATATGTAACCACAAAAAGAAATAATATCATTATTATTATTATTATTATAAAATTAAATATAAATAATTTTTATTTATTTTGTAGATACTTTTATAATTCAAAGTAATTCAGTTCAAAAAAACAATGAAATAAAAAGATAGTTAAATTCAAAAAATATTTACTTAAAAAAAAATAATAAAATAACTTTTTTAATTAAATAATTATTTCAATGTTCAAATTGAAAAATAAATATAAAGACCAAAAGGAAATCCTTTATATAAATATAAATATGTGTAAATAATAATTTTTTAATAAAATTTTGTTATCCTTGAAGTTAATAAAAAAAATTATAGACACTAATGTTTTTTTTTCTCATTTTCATGTGTTAATTTTTCTACAAAGAAAAGGGTGAGAATAGTATCACTTAACGGACATGAAATATTTATATGTTATGAATATGTGAATAAACATAATAGAGTTATCTATTTCATATAAGTTAAAAATTTCGAGACCCTTTTAAAACGGTTTTATCGTATATTTCATTGGATATTTTAATTTCAATTTAATTCAATTATATATATATAATAGAAAAAGTTTTAAAATAAAATTGAAAAGCAATGCCCTAGTTATAAAATTGATGAAATTAAAATAAAGAATATGTATTTATGAAAGCGTAAAGTTACCTATTAGTTAATATAAACCTGAAGTTTAAGTATCTATATATAATATTATCTCTTTAAAATTTAAAAAATAATTAAATTATGATTTATAAAGTTGAAATGTGTAAATCAAGCTCTTCATATTCTAGAATCAATGTCTAAAAAACACTTAACTACTTAACTACTTAACAAGTAGTTTTTTTTGGCGGGTATAAAAAAGGAAAATTAAATTATTGGTGTAATTATGTGTTGAGCCATACAATAATCTACTATCATATAATAAAATTTAAAATACATTATTTAAAATTTTCATTAAATTTTAACTCATTTTATAACATTGACAATTTTCACTCAATAGAGCAATCAAAATCATAGCGTGTAAAATTTATAAATATTTCACAAGAATGTTTAAATAATTTAAAACTTTACATAACACAGTTTTTTTTTAAATCATAAAATTGAATAACTAAATTATGGTTTTTAAGAATTATGAAAATATCTTGTACAATTAAAATTTTGTTTGCTAACAAACGAAATGGTGTAATTACTTGGTCATGTTCACTACCTCTAGAATGATCAAGATTTCGAAAAAATCAACATCCAAAGTGAATAATTTATCCAAAAGTATCTAAAAAGAGGTGAATTAATAAAAATTGAGATTTTAGAGAAATAATAGATAAATAAAATTAAAATTTCTTTTTTTTTTATTTGTCACCTATATAATTTAACTGAAGAAAAGCATAATTCATCAACTTTAAATATTTCCTCAAATATTTATAAAAAACATGTCATTTTATTCCTTATACATGTTATTTTTAATCTATTTTAATCTATATAATTATATATTTCAGTTTATTTCAAGATATTAAAAATTATATTATAAGAAAAAAAAATTGTATTATATTATAGATATTTATAACTATTAAACTTAAGTATTCATTATATATGTTACATATAATATGTATCAGATGTGCCGAAGCCACCTACAAAATTGACAGTCAGATATGCATTTAATTATATTATATTTCACAATCAAAATAAACCACTATAATTTTTATTCCAAAATATATTTTTATTTATTTAAAATATTAAAAATCTCAATTTTTATCTAATAATTATTCATAAAAAAATTTAAAAAAATAAGAATTATAGATATATAAAGTTTACTGTAATTACTGTTTTTGACAACAAAGACCTGAAAATATGTTTATATATATATATATATTTTTTTTTTTTTTTCAAAAGGACAATTTAAAAAATTATGAAAATTGATAAGTCGTTTTAGTTTAGTATAATTTTATTGTGAAAAATTATATTATAATTTTGGTATAAATTATTTTTAAATTAAAATTATGTTAATATGACATGAAACAATTTTAGTTTAACGCATTTTAAATTGAAGTGATAGTAAAATATATTATTTTAGTTAAAGTAAAAATTTATGAGGTTGACACAATTTTGGTTTTTCCTCTTATCTTAACATATTTTCAATTTAAAAGTTGTTTAAACTAAAATAGTGTAAAATTTATACAATTTATTTATAATGAACTCGTGTCACTTTATATAAGTGTAGCTTATTTTTATAATTTTTTAAAAAAACTTCATTTTGACCATTTTTGAGAAAAAATTATGCACCACATGCTTAGCCGTTTTTTTGCTATGACATTATTTATTTTGAGTAAACTGATTCATAACTAGTTTTATTATTTACGAAATATCTTATAAAACATATTTTGAATTATCGTGATTAAAGTAATCATTATATTTTCTTTGTTTCCTTGTTATTTCCGTTAACGTATATATTTTAATATAATTCTGATATAAAAATATATTTTAATATAATTATGATATAAAAAAAGTTTTAGTCTAATTCAATTTTATAAAATTAATTTATAAAATAAGATTTATAGTTACTTATATAACATAAATTATGAAGGCTTTACACATGCTTGGATTTGTAATGTAGAATGATATTACTGAAAGTGTGGAAAAGAAGGAAACAGTAAAGAAAACCCTATTGAGCAGTATTGTAATGATTGGTTTTTAAGACAAAATTGAATTTTGAAAAATAAAAAAGAATAGAAGTACAGTTTCTTTTTTACCAATATACAGTAAATTGTGTTAAATCTTTCAAAAGCTCTTGGGAAAATATAGCCTCTGTTCTGTCCAATCAATCATGTTGGTCAAATTTAAATGATATTTATTCAGTTACGTCAAGAGTTCACATTCCTCTTCCCTCTTATCACGCAACAATCATCAATCAAAAATCATAATAATGTGTGGGGAAATAACATCATTTACTATTTTAATAAAAATAATTAATATTATATTTCACAGTTTTTTTTTACTTTTATTTAATATTATATTTTACTATTTTTTACAAATATAAAATTTATTTTTATGACTATTTTATCTTATTATACTATTTCTTCTATATTATTTTATTAAAGAATAATATAATTTAAATAAAATAAAAGTACTATAAACTATAAATTTAATTTATAAATATCATATATATATATATATAATTGAAAACAATTATACACATTATGTGATTTAAACACACTAAAATTGAGATCTAAATTTGATACACTTGATGACCCCTAATTACAAGAAAATTGATTAAGTAAAAATTAAAACTTATGTGTGATTTACATATTAAAAATAAGAAAATTACTTTTTTATTTTCTTAAATATTTAGAGACAAAACTTAAAGAACCCCTTTTCCCTTAGTTTACAATGAGACATTTTAATTATTAACAAAATATAATAATATTATAATATGTACCAAAAAAAAAAATTCATAGCAAGAAGCAAATTGTGTATAATAATCATATATTATGATAGTAAAGAGTGTATTTGGTTATAAATTAGGATGCTCAATTTAAGAAGTTGAAAGATTTATTATGACATTACAAAAACTAAGAATTTGGTGGATTATGTAGTGGTAAATTGAAATATTGTTTTGTTGGTTATTCTAATGATGTTATAGCATAGCACTACCTCGGTTTCTAGCCTGGTCGTATGACCAAAGGCTCCTTCATTTGTACCTATCCGAAACAGTGATATTCATGGTCTGTTTCTCACCTCCTTTTATTTATTTATTGTGGATCTTTCAGCAGAGATAAGACACGTATATAATTGCAAATGCTGGAACTATGTATCCTTGTTTTTCTTTATTAAATTCATCGAGATTCTGAAATTGTTAGTATTGTATTTATTGAATGACTCAAAACACCCAATTGTAGTCTTTCTGTCTACTAATGTTGGGAGCAGTGTCTGGTTTTCAATCTCCAAATTCATCTTAGTGTTGCTGACATTTGTAAAATTGCATATGACAGATTTTCAGCTGGAGAACATTCCCAAACTAATCACACTCGTATTAAGTAGAAAATAATAATTAGAGTTTAGATTTTGTAATCTTAATTAAAAGGGACACAGCAGAATGGATTGGAAGTCTTAATTAATTAAAAATAAGTCTAATTTATAATATATAAATAAAATATAAATTTTATCATATAAATCAATTATATAAATTGATTTTATGAGATTAAACTAGATTTTAAAAATTAATTTATAATAGAACGTGAAAAGAAAAAAATGAGTGAGAATAGAATCCGATGCTGAGCTGAAAATTTGCCCTCTCGTTCTTAACTTTTCTTTTGACTTTTTAAATTTTAATTGTTGAGGCAAGTTGGCCGATTAATGTTTATCATGCATGTACAAAAATGTACTTGGGATTAATTTTGATAAATAAAAGATGCACAATTGCTTGGTCCCTAGAATAATTAAGGTAGGTTATTTAATTCTTAAAAACTTTAATTCAGGTATCTTTCTAATTTACTGCATAGATATTTTGATATGTATTATTATTACTTAAAACACTAATATATTATTAACTACATAAAGTATTGTGGATTTAAAGATTACATCTATTTTATAAGCACTTAAAAAACAACATGAAGAAGATGTTCTACTACTTTCAAGAGATTGATAACATATAAAAATAGAAATGAAAGTTGAAGACAGATAAATCACTACCTGAACAAGTTTACTACTTCTAACAAAATAGATCAGAAAAAATATTAACAGTTTAGAAAAGTAATTTTTAACTTGTATTTATTGGGCCTTAATTTAACATTTTATGTCATAATAATTGAAACATGGATGAAATGATTGAGATTGAGAGAGAATGAATTTAAAAATTAATGTAGTGACTAAATTTCAAATTGAATCAGTAACCAAAATTTAGACACTAAATTCATAAATAGATTCTGCACATTCACTACTAAATTTAGCAATTGGATTTAGGATTTGAAGATATACCTGAGATAACGAATAAGTTACTACATTTAAGATGATATATATATATATATATATATATATATATATATATATATATATATATATATATATATATATAAATGAAATAGCATTGTTGTATGGTTGGTGTTCACTTTTGAACTGGGAAGTGTTGAAGAATAGATGCTAAAAATTTGATCACATGGTTGATTGGTCCACCCATTTCTGCAAGATGCAGAATTGTTACTGCTAACCAGCTATGACAAACTACTTTCTAAGCTCTTGTCGTGCTTCTGAAAGAACACCATGATATGCACATATCCGTTGTTTTCAATAAACATAATTCTCCTTGAGACCTGTCAGAAATTTGCTTCTTTTCTCTTTTCTTTACTTGTTCGGTGAAAAAAACAGTAAACTAAATAATTTCAATAACCACAAATATTAATTATGCCAAATTTAAAGATTTAGACATCATATATAAAACATCTATCTTCAAGTAGAGAGGACAAATAGGCACGTTATATGGATCAATTGCATTGACTTGAAGCTTTCTTCAGTAGTAATGATCAGTTCAGGCTAGAGGAAAGGAGACTGTATAGTAGTCTTAGATCAAGTATCATAGCTTATGAAGTAACAAGACATGTAGTTCTTCATGTTAACATCAATCATTTCAAAAGTTTCAACTTGCTTTAATACTTCAACACTCAGAATTTATGTTTCTGGATATAAAAAATGAAGTCTCAGTTTCAATTTATATAATGTGAAATTCATGTCTCATTCTATTCACTCTAGTCAGATCTATCTTTTTAGAACCTCTAATAGGAGAACAATGATGTGAGATTATATTGATTTGCTAAATAAATTTATATTATTTTTAGATTAAATATGTCTTAAGTTTTTTGAATTATCGATCTTCAGTCAAAACAATTGTAATAAGTATAAAATAATATAGCTATAGTTTTGACAATTATAATCATATATATGTGCTTAAAGTTTAGTGAAAATATGGAAGAAAACAACGAGTCCTCTTATCTAAAGTGGGAAGATTCAACAAAAGGAAACTGGTTGAAAAATGGAAATAAGGTGTTCCAATATCCCCGGGTTATAAAATGAGTTTTTGATTAACCGAATACGCAAATGAAAGGAAATAATTGAAAGATGATTATAAAATGATTTTATAATATTGAAAGGTATAAATTAGAATGGAATCAAAATCCTAAACTCACTATACTATTGTAATTCTATCTCTATTTTCACTTCAACACTAAAAAGGAGAAAAAAGAAATAGTAAATTTTTTTAGAAAAAGGAGGTGAGTAAAATTTATGAGTCAAATCCACAAAACTTGAAGCTAAGGAAGGTAGTAAGGCCAAGTCCAATCCAGTCGGTTTAGGTTTAGCTCCTACTTAACCTATAATATGTGGATTGGATTGGTCTATTTCACATAAAATATGCGATGTAAAAATACTGGTCTATCTTGTAATGGAATTAGTCTGCAGATTGGTCTCCATACGTGACTTAACTTTTTTTTCAGACAAATTTCATATTTTACGATTTTTTTTATCTGTATTTATGGGTTGAAGAGTTTTTGCAAATTTCATACCTGGTTCAACAATTCTAGCAAAATGAAGTGGTTAAAACTTTATATTATTACATTCTCATCAAATTTAATAATCATGCATGAAGTGACTTAAAGTGTTATGTGAGTGTGTTGATGTGAGATGAGAAAAGGTGATGAATTAAGTACTTAGTGTTAAGCTTCACGAAAAGAATAAAAACACAAAAGAGGATCGAGAAACGCGGAACAAAGAATGATTGGGTGAGACACGTTTTGAAGAGCAAAATTAGGGTTTTGAATTGTTTGTGGGCTAGTAGGTTAACTCGCCCGCCCTGTCACAAGCTCGCGCAGGCTATAAGTTATGTTGGCCGAGCTTATGTGGGGCAACGGACTTAGAACATCAGTCTCCACCCTTACAAGAAGTCGACTCTAATTCCCAAGATTTCTAAAAAGAAAAGTTAATGGAAATTAGTTATATAAGCCTCCTCTGCACCATTCTACCATGGAGAATTTTGTACACGTTATGCAAGTTTGTAAATAGAATTTTGGTGTGTCATATAAAATCCAATTTATTATATTGTCCTTTGATGTGTGTATGATTCTAAACATAGTGAAGGAAACCTACACTACTATATTAATTCCATCGGTCATTTTTAACAACGTATAATAATTGCATTTATTTACTTTAACGTTGTTTATTGAGTGGTTGGACGTTAAACACATGACGTTATATTTTGTTTTTGCACTAGTGTTAGTTAGAGAGCTAATCTCACAACCTATCTCATAGACGTGTCAATTTTGTCTCTCTTACATGGTTTGGCCAGACTCACATAGGTTGAGTAAAAAAAACTCAACAACCAAAAAACGTTTCATTTAAAAAGGTCACATGACTAAAATATCCATAAAAACATCTGGGTGAAGACCAGCCTGAGGGTTTTCTTTTTAGAAAAATGTTAATTTTGAATATAAGAAAAAAATGCAATTAACTCGTAATCTTCACAAATCTAATTATTTTTCATTTCTCAAAGAACTATATATATACAAACATTTGTTTTAATCAAACTAACATAGACTTTATAAAAAGTTTCAATAAAATTGATAATTTGCTTATACAAGAAAATTACATAGCAACATAATTCGTTGAAATTCTTGATTGATTAAACATATTTAATTTTCCTTGATTGGTTAAACATATTTTTAAAATATATAAGATAATCATTTAATTCTGTTGTGCGAAAAACTCATCTTGATCCAAATCAAAATTAAATAAGACATTTCAATTTAAAAGTTTAAAATAATGAATTTATGAAAAATATGTTTATGGATATTTTTATTATTTGTTGTTTATTGTTTTTTTTTTAATGTATGACTTAAATTTATACTTAAATTCTACCAATTATTTATTTCTCTTTAATTATTAATAATATATATATATATATATATATTATTTAGTAATTATAAAAAAAATTAGTGTTAATTTTATAATAATTAATCAAATATTACTCAATGTTTCTATGTTTGTACCGTTATGTTTGAGACTTTGTCACAATATATTACATATTGCTTTATTAAATGTTATAAGTTTTTTTCTCTAAAAAATTAATAAAATTAATAAATATGATATAAAAATATTGATTAGATATAATAAAATTATAATATAGTAGATTATCTAATTAAATATATAATTTTATATATGTATATAAATAATATTTTTTCTAAGAATTAATTAAAATCTTAGAATAGAATGAAACTTATCATAACTCATTCAAGAGAAAAAAAAGTGAGGTAAAGTTGATCCATTAATCATAAATAAAGTTGACAACTTTATTCTTTCACCTCTATTCCAACTTTATTACTAACCTAATCTTATAGTTCTATGAACCTTGATGGTTTATTGTGGTATGTTTATATGTTTTAAATATCACTAGTCATCTGTCTCTCATCAATCATATTATATTAAAGTTTTGAGGCAGATGGGGGAACCAAGATTAGGAGAGAGATGTGGTAAAAGCATAACTACTTCATATAAAAGCAAGAGACATTAGAGTTAATCTTTTTACGGGAATATTTTCTAATAACACCAATCAAATTCATGTTACCCTTAGCTATATTATTCATATCATTCTTCAATAACTATTACCTATATAGTAAATGTTGTACTTTCTTTTCTTCGACAAAACAACCTAAAACAACAAAATTCATTCAGAAAGTTAAACTTGCATATTTATAATAATAAAAAAACTATATATGCAGTGCCAAGGCAAGATTCCTTTTGCCCAAAGTGTTCAATAATGAGTAACCAATATAGGGTGTAAGGATAACGGAGAACATTGTATTGGTGCATTCAATTCCATTTATTGACCAAATTTGTGATTTTTTTTGTTCATGTTTTTAGCCTTCAGATGACGTGTGCATAATTGAATTGTTGGATAGAAAAGGAAAAGAATAAACTAAATGTCACTGCATGATGGTTTTAATAAATTCTTTTACAAAACAATGGATTACTTATAGATCAAGCACAACTATTTGACTAATTGTGTGAAATTCTTGTGTTACATATCCTATAAGTATAATTATAGTAAATTTCTTGCATGGCATGTTTTTTCTTTCTCTTCTGTCTATGGATCCTCTGAATTACTTCAATAATTACTACAAAAATGAAGAAGTTGAGGAAATGATGCATAGGGATACTGATTCTACTATAAAGTTAAACCAGAAAAGTACAAAGAAAAACTGTGTTGCAATCTTATGTTCAGTCAAAGTGAGTCAAAAGTCCCTTTTTGAGAGGATGATTGTGGTATGAGTTGTCTTGCATCTCAGTGAATGCAACTTGCTTATGTATACAATTAATGCTGAATTAAGAGTGGCTATTTTCATGTATTGGTCATATTCACAAACCAGTAAATTCCAGTGCTTTAAATGCCAGACAACATCTGCCTATCAATTATTAATAATGTCCAATTCTGCCAAAGAAATATAATAAATAAATAGATAATTCAATGTTTTACCATTAAGAAAAAAAGTTTAATTATAACCGGTAGAGATATTAAGCCCTATGATATTTTTTTAATAAATTAAAAAATACTTTCTTTATTAATTCTAAGTATAAACACAAGCCTACACTAAAATTCTTTAAGTTTTTGAAATCCCTACGGCAAAACTCAAAGACTCTCACTATTGATGCCACCACAGCTTCGTGAGTTTATAAATTATTATGTAGTGTGTATCTATCATTAAAGTACAATTCACTAAAAAGCACTCAACAGGATTCAGATGTTACTTATAATATAATATGAAGTTAATGTTTAAGTTAATTACCTCTTTAAAGACTACCAATACAATACAATACAATGCTACAACTACAAATCAACACAAATGAACATCGTTATTGCACAAGGAAGAAGAAGAATAATTCAAAATACTTTCTTTTGCAATTTGTTTCTATCAGGTACATTAGAAATTATTTGTTGACTTTCATATATCACTGAAGATCATAACCTCCATCTACACAATATTAAGCATCTGTTTCATAAGTTTTCTTAATGATAATCACAATATCTGTGACTATTATTTACTAAATCATATGATTCCTTATAAACATTACTGTTGATGATACATAATAATGATTATGATGACAGTTGAAGACTTAGTAGCATATAGCAGTAACTAGAGATTGCGTTTGAGCACAGAAAAGTAAAAGCAGTGTTTGAAGGAATCCCAGAGCAGTCCAATTTCATCACCTTTGTTCAAGCCTCTTCTGTGCACAAAGTCACGACTCCATCTTCCAATGAGAACAAAGCTGTTGAGAGAAGGCCAACGCTTGAGAATGAGCTCGTGCATGGACATGGTGTCAACGTCCCACACGCTGACCGAGCTGCCCGTTCCAGTTATGACCTCTCTTTGCGCATGGCCATCCAGCACGGGCAGTATGAAGTTCTCCCCCACATCTGCCCTCAGCAAGAGCCTGCTGAGTCCCCCAGTGTCGCTCTTGGTCAACACTTTCCTTATCTTCCATGGATTATCGCAAATCACCAGCGATGTTGAACACTTCCACTCATCATTCTCCATTTTCATTGACTTTTTCTTTCTCCACTTTCTCTTTCTTTCATTGCTTTTGCTTTCGGAGGATGGCAAACTTAGTGATAAATCTGTGGAAACTTGGGATGATTCTACAAAACCTGTTATTTCTTGGTACTGCATCGTCACTTCTTCTGCCACCACTTCTTCCGTTTTTATTCACACTTTTATACAACAATCATATCTGTATATACACACAATTACTTATTCATTACTTAACCTAATTAATATTCATTATTTAAATTTAAACTAATTATTCATATTGTTCATACTTTTATATTGTTAATCATATATTTCCTACCTATTAATATAGTATTCTTCATTGTCACGTAGTTATTCTTCTATACATTTATACAAATATAATCCAAACTTTATATCTTTTGTTATAATATACATAAAAGATGTCTATAAATAAAACTAGGAATGACAATTGGAGATAACTACATGTTTAACTATCTTGAAATAAATATTCATTATTATTCTTGGGTATAAAATTTGTTTCATTTTTTCTTCTATCAAGGAACATACTGTATGGTAAGTTCGTATCAATTCATTTACTATTTTACATATTAATTAAATAATTTTTTAAAAAAACAATATTATTAAATATTTAATATTAAAACATACATAATTTTTCAATATTAGATATTAAGAAAAAAATTATAAATAAATAAATATCAAATAGCAATTAAACGGAAAGTGTAAAAAATTTACATAAAAGAATAATAATCAAATGAGTCCATTATAAATAAGTTAAAAAAAATTCAGGACAAAAAAGATATAATTTAAATTAGAAAAGGATGTACCCATTCTCATTTTCATATCTAATTTAAAAGAAAATTGAATATTACTTCTTACTCATACTTATATTTAATTAATTAATGTAGATTCTTTGTTACAAAAGAAGAAAGAATGAAATATTGTATCATTTATATATTATAAATTGGTCTTATCTCTAGTCGATGTGAGACTTCCAACACACTCCCTTCACGCCGAAGTATAGATATCTCGTACGTGATAGTAGAAATTGGATGGTCCAATAGCGGCCCGACAACGGGTGAAAACAGAAATGCCCACTTAGAATTCGCTATGATAGGCTTTAATCATGACTCTCATACCATATTAGAAAGTGAGTTTATGTCTAACTCAATCTCACAAAACCGGCTTGTAAGGTGAGGTTTGCACCTCACTTATATATTATAAATTGGCCTTATCTCTAGTCGATGTGAGACTTCCAACATTTTTCATCAAAATTAAAACAAACTTTGGACATTAAACCGTGAAGATGAGTTTATTTCACATTCTTATCTTCAAAAAAATATATATATAACTCATTTATAACTTCTAATATCACTTTTTTGCATCAACTTCTAATGCAACTTATTACATAAGTAAGTTTTCATTTAAATATAAGTAAAAGTCAGCATATTTTTTATCGTCATACATATATTTATCGTGGAACTCTATAATAATAATTAATTTTAGTGACAAAAATATATTTAGAGACTAAGAGATTAATTTCCTAATTAAAAACCATTTTTTTTATAGTCAAAACTTTAGTAGTTTAATGACCAATTTAGAAACCAAAACCTTGGTAGCTGATGATTAAATCAATTTATTAAATATATTTTATATGACTTCTTCTGAAAATTTTATTTTCAATTTGTACATGAATTAATTTTTGTTTATAAAATAAGTTATTGTATTTATTTTCTTATTTTCCTCCAATAAATGCTCATTAAATAACTTTTACAAACATGTTCTAAACTTAGCAGGGTTTAAAAGAAAAAATATAAAATATCGATGAAAACAAAAACACCTCTGTAATCTCAGAGACCACAAAATAAAAATATAAAAGACAGAATTCAAAATGATAAAAAAAAAATGATATAATTACCTTTATAATACATCTTATTAATGAAACTACGATGTGTTAAAAAGTTTATGTATGTCATGGCATTAACATTATGAGATAAACTTAGACTACTAAAATCATGAGAGTGTAATTAATTACATATTCTTTGTAATACATATATATTTTATTAATAAAAAAATTAAATAAAATAAAAACTTATTAAAATTTAAAATTTTCAATATATTTTAATTAACTATAAATAATGTTGTTAAAAGAATATATGTTAGAAGAAAGTCTCGAATGAAAATGTAACAGCTGGTGTTGGCAGACCAATGATATTTTTTCTAAGAGTTATATCAAAACAAAGACAGGTGAAGGAAGTGAGAAAGTGACTTCACAAAATGTAGTATACCAAATGAGAATAATTTATTCTAATATTCATTTGTCCCCACACGAATAAGCTCAAATACAAAGTAATTCCTTATTCTTTTTTTCTAGAAAGGAAAAAGAAAATAAAGGAAAGCAAAGTTCATTAACAATGGATACCCATTACTATATAAATGAAGCATGAACGTGGCACAAATTTTGGATTTTTTTACATATATTCTTGTTTTGCCCAATTCATAAAAGATTGTAAATTGATATACATTAGTTTTTCAAACTATAGTGTTAGTGTTGAAATCTTTTGTCAAAAACAAAATTCTGAACTAAAACGGGAGAGAAAACTTTATGCATATAATTTGTACGTAGATTGTTAAATTAGTCACAAATTGAATGATCAACCATCAATAAATTACAATTAGATCGAGAGAAGGAGATAAGTGATTATATTTACTACTACATTAATATATAAACTGTTAAATCTTAAATTGACTTTGTTACTTAAACATCTTTTACAGGTATCCTCTAAACAATATTAAACAAACAAATACAAAAATTTGGAATGAAAAATAGTATTTAGACCCTTTAAATTGTTATATGAATATTAGAAGTTGACCTCGATCTTATACCTAAAACATAATTAAACATGGTGAATTAATAGTAGAAGTTTTGTTAAGAGAAGGAACTACATCTTAAATAAGATTTGTAAATAAAAGGAAAATTAAGGTGAGTAAAACATTATTATTTTGTCTTCTTTCTTGTCACCACCTTGAAATGCAACCAGAGACTTGAATTTGCAGAATGCATGTAACAAAATAATTTTGATCATAAAAAATTTAGACTTTGTTTTAAGAATGCGATAAAAACTCTTAAAAAACTAAAATTTGCTAAAAATAATCTGAAATAATATTTATAGCGAGGCCTTCAAAGCTGAGTATAATTTCATTAGTACAAAACATGCGATAACTCTGAATTAGAGACTCGTGAAATTTTTATTTCAAAATGAGATAAAATTAGTTTGAAAATATTTAATATAATTGTATAACGATAACTTAATATAAAATTATAATAATTTGATATTAATTGATCCAAGCATTTATATAAGCTTTATTCTACCTCTGAATTTGATTTTAATAAAGTAAATCTGTTCCATTCAAAGCAGATATTTTACTTTGGCTTTTGAAATTAGATTCATTCAAAGTAAATTTGCTTTTCTTTTCTTTATGGGCATTGGAATCCTTTCAGAAAGCCAATATATTTTCTTCAAATAAGCTTTTGTCACATTCCCCATTCTTTTACATTATTCTTCTGTTCTCCTTTTTCCTCGACATCCAAAAATTATACGAAGAAGGATCATGCATACCAAAAGCACATTATTCCACTTTTGAAAAATTAGAAATTTAAAGTGGAAAAATATAATGAGATACTTCTAAAGGCTATATGGTTCTTTTCAATTTGAAGCATGAATTTAAAGAATAAAAATACAAGTTAAAAGAATAAAATATTTTTTATCTCTGTGCAGTAAGCTTGTATATCTCTGCAGTAAGCATGAACCTCTCTGTGCTTATACCACAACAGCTCAGTACCACAAATCTTAGGTTCTAGGGTTGTTATGAAAACAATATCATACAATATTACAAAACTCAACAAAGTTACACATTAAATCCACAAATAAACTTTCTATTCCTAATAGGACTCTCAAATCACGTATTGCATGATGTTAAATTATTAGCTAATTCCATGTAACAAAGGTAACATTTTTATAGGGACAGTGATAATTTTACACTCATAACATTGTCCTTCACTACTTTTTAGTCTCTCTTTTTTTTTTCTGTACAATTATTTTGTTAGAACCATTTTACTTATATAATGGTTTGTCAAATAATAATTAGTGATGCCAAAGAATATTTCAGAGTGTGGTTGCTGTTTGTCTTCCATATATATAAGCATATTTACATGAGTAACCTATTTACAGTGTTGTTGAATATGGGGTTAAAAGGGTTTGCATAGATATTCTCGTCTCTTCTCTTATGGAATGGAAAGTGACTAAAAACAAGTGAAATGGTTCAATGCTTTAAGGACCAAATATCATGTCTCTTGTGAAGTGAAATATTTATACGAAACATGTATTTTCATTAACTTAAAGATACATCATTGGTTAGATCATATCTTAATTTTCATCAGAAACTTGAAATTGCAACCCTCCTCCTTTGTCCGGGCTGGGGACCGGCTGTGTTTTATTATGAGACACACAGGCGGAGTTAATTGCTCAAAAATACATGACCATTTTCTATGAAAATGGCGATTGCCCGTATGAGAGAAGAAAATCAAGCACTTGAAAGATTATGGGAATACCCAATTAGATGATCATAGATGCAAAACAATGAATCGGTTCATCCTTAAATTTCTGTCAAAGGCACACCACCAGATCATTCAGTTGAGTTTGCTTGATGTTTTATAATCCGAAAGGCCAACAAGTGCACCCAAGCTCTATGATGTCCAGTGGCAGATCCAAGACCCTGAACGAGTGGGGACAAAAAAATACATTACACACTCCTATATCAGTGTTCAAGTACATAATTTGACTACGGAATCAATATAATATATAAATTTAATAGTTGCAAAAAAATATTAAAATATTAAAATTATAATTTAACAAAAATTAGGAGGTGCAACTGCGCGCCTAAAATGGCTATGGGTCCGCCACCGATGTTGAGGTTTTTCAAATTAGACCACACTATTGTTCATACAAGCTTTAGCCTTTTCATCATTCTTGAAGTCGGAAGATTGGACTCTAATCTTTTGGAAAGCCAAGGCAAACCACCTTTCTCAATTGGATTTGTAACGTTTTGCCTTAAGCCAAGCAATTATCATCAGCAGAATGATTAATCGATCAAGTGAGTAGATTTGTAACGTTTTTTTTTTTTTTCTCTTCAAAGTGTATCATTTGCCAATGCTAATAATAAAACACAGACACTGTCATTCTGTTTGTGGAAGATAGTGTCAATGGATTTGTAAAATAACTGGTTTTTGTTTATATTTCCACAAATGTTCACATGGAAGTTTAATTGTATAAAACAATATGATCTAATATTCCTAACCCATGTATATAACACATTCACAACTTTTAAGCAAACTCCTCACAACCGATGTTGATTTATGAATTCATCTCAATTTTCGTGGACATTAAAGAAACTTATGAGTGTGGTTGTTTCTTAATTTATCATTTATATTATGCTACAACCTCCACATGAACTTAATACTTCAACAGAAAATAGTTGTTGGAATGAGTGAAGTTATTTAAACAGGTAAAATAAAACGTGAAAAAATAGTGTGATTTGCACTGAATTCGTTGTTATTCGTAAGCAAGTGATTACCGAGATAAATAAAGCAAGGAAATAATTCAACCAATAAAGGCGAAATCCTTTTTAATCTGTGCATCCATATTGTAATTTTTAACTAGGAATTCACTTCTTAAATACCTTTTGCCTGGTGCACACTATATTTTGTCGAAGAATTTATGGAAATGGGAATCACTGGAGAAGAAATAAGAAAGAACTCACAAGGAACGGAAAGAGAAACATACCAGTAGGCATAATCCAACTCAGCAAACTAAAACGGTATTTCCTACGTGAGCTAATCCTGCAACCACAGGAATTGAAGGAGGGAAGCAAAATAAATAAAAGATAAAAGGCAACCAATTTTATCTACAAATTCTACGCACTAGTAAGATACACTGATAAAAATTACCACAAGAGGCTTTTTTTCGTGACTGTTTACACGCTCATACACGATTAAGAACTGGCAACAAAGGACTTTAAAAATTCAAGTACCCAATAAACACAATTTCTTCTCAAAACTAGAGTGCTAAAATAAACATTAATTATATAAATACATACCAGTATATATTTGAATGAATAACACGAAACGATCACCCTTAACCATAGTAAAGTTGACCTTCCCAATTACAACCCCTTTCACTTCAAATATCACCATTTCCCTAGTTTGGATCATGTCTAAAATTGTTGACAGATGGGAAAAGCCAAGTATAGCTAATAATTTTCAGACTTAATTACATGTTTGCTCCATCGGGTATTGCAATTCTAAAATTGTAGTCTCTGAAATTTCAATTAATCTCTTAAATATTACAAATAAATGAGTAATTTTAGTCCCAAAGTTTCAATTGCATCAATTTGGTCCAAGGTATCGCACAATTGTGCAATTTTAATCTTTCAAACAATTCATCAATCAATATCAAATCAGCAAATTCCAAATAACAAAAGCAATAAAATCACAATAGTGATATTTCAAGGAACTCAACTGAAACCTGAGAGACAAAAATCACACATTTACCATACATAATGATCCCAACTAAAATTACGGAAACTTAGGATTAAAATTATACAATTTCAATAATACCTACAAGACCAAAAGTGCAATTAACCCTATTTTTTGAGGCATATACTTTCATAGAGACCAAAAGAGCATTCAGTCTATGCTAAAGTAACATAAAGAAATTCTAACACATGAATATATAAGAGTTAACTGTTTAAAAAGGACTGATATCAATGTCGACGAATTTAACAACCCACTAGTCAAGAAATTTCAATACCATCATTATTGGAATGTAGATATATTACATAGTTGCCACTTATTAAGCGGCAACTTTTAATATAATTCAATCAAATCTTTGTTATATAAACGAGTGTAACTGACAAATGTGAATAATTAGGGGGCAGGAATGGCGATTTGAGATTAACAGTTTTAATTTCAATAGCTTGTACTAATGTTTCCAAAGCTTTTTACTCATTAATGAATTAGACAATTTTCGTAACAAATAATTCCTTCACTACCAAAAAATATATACATGGAAACAATTATTTACAGCTTCAAAGAGAAGAAACTCAACTGCCAAAAAAAAGTCCACAAGAATGAACGAGCTACTTAATTCATCACCAAACGAGCAGGTAATCCAAATTGTATATCAATCATCAATATTATTCATCGCAACCTATATAATCAACGACGCTGATCCATAACCTGAAACACCACAATACTTAAATCAATAACCAGAACTCGTACACTAGATTGCATGTTTTTGTTTTAAATTATATTTAAAACATCAAGAACCTCAAAGTAGAAAAACATGGAGTGCGGAGAGCTACCGAAACTATAAGCCTACATTTCCTACTTAAGGAATACTCAATTTCAACATATCGTTTATCTAAAAGCAAATCAACAAACAGGAAACCAAACATGTGAAAGTCTAGACATGCACCGTATTAAGTTTTGAAGAAAGACACGATTGATTCAGGGATCATATGGGTTACAGTTTATATAGAAAAAAGTCAAAAACTGCTAATAAGTGTACACATGACGTCTGAAACTAGAGCTAAATCATTCTTTAGCTATCCTAATAAAAAAATTGGTAGCAGTATAAACTCATAATGGTGCAATAGAAACTGAATCTATCTATACAACTATTAACCTCTATATTCCTTTGACAGTTACCTATCGCAATGCAGAGGTAGCCACATCATGTAATGTAAAAATAAATAACAACCTAGTATTTTAAAAATAAAAAATAACCCCTATGAACACCAGAGATTATTTTGAGAGCAGAAACGTACAAAGTATGATCACAAACAACTACTTTTGCAACTCATCCCATTTGAAGCCAAGTGAAATATTAAAATAAGAGTCAAGTCTTCAGAATGCGACATCCAACAATTATGGAAAGAGTATTACCCTGGAAACAAAACAACATTAATGATATACTAAATGTTCCAATCAAAGCCATATAATTTTTTAGATCAGTTGTACCTACCAAACAATCACACTTAAGGTGCACTCTTTTCCAAAATATTAATTCACATGTTTAATAAATTAAAGCCACATTCACAAGTTTAAAGAGTTGAATGCACACAAGTGCATAAACTCCCTTAACCAAAAATTTCCAAAATGAGTGCATGTAAAGAAACAAGAAAGCAAAAGCTTCTGAAATGAAATGATTAACAGGATTGAATACCATGGTTAAACTCTAATATGCAATATGAGTACAAACCTATGTTGAAAATCCTGTCCACTCAATAATTTAACATGTGGGCTTTGAAAAGAATGACCTACAAAAGCATGACCCAATTTAGAGTGAAGCTGTATACAACAAAATTCGCCTTCGGCAATAAATGCATACCAGTATCAAAAATCCAATCAATGCCTAATTCAATGATCCACGACACCTGCATAATGAATACATAGATATGTTATTATGAGTATATCTAAACCACACGCAATGACAAGCAAACAGCAGTTTTCCACCTTCATTTTTGTCCTAAATGTTCTGAATGAATACACATCAAACTCAAATATCTGTAAAAAAGACCATTGTGATCATCATAAAAAAACCAATTTTTCAAAAATTTTAATTCAGATCAAGGTCTTTCCTATTGGTTTTTGTTAGGTAACCCTTAGGAATTAGTTATGATAGGTTCGATACCTGCTAGATAGATAGTTAGTGGAATAGATAGAAATGATTAGCTACTTAGATGGAGATTGGGGATAATTAGAACATGTGGGCGTTGCCAATAAGATGCGTTAGGGAAGAAAGAGATCATTTTGTCATTTGTGAGGGAATTGTGACCTTTTGGACATTTGGAGATGCAGACCCTTGAAATTCTGCAGGATAGAATTCGTTTGGTCTTTCTAATAATATACCAGGTTTCTATCAATTAGAATTAGCACCTTCCATCATGTACCTCAGCCTCAGCCGCAAACTAGCTGTACAAGTGGAGACATCAACATGGGAATGTTTCCTGAGACTAGTGTACAACCAGCCAGAGCAAGTGTTGGGGCAGCAATGCATGGTGACATTGGCATATTAGTATCCAAGTCCAACATTGGAAATCTGTGATTCTAGTGGGCAGTTTATTAGGGTGTGGGCTCTCCAACTACAACAGCTAGTTCTTCACCTCTTCATTCTCCACAGGTACTTCACCATGGTCATTTCAGATGCTGTCCGCCATCTGTTTTATGGGTGCCACAGCCCACCGTCAAAAATCAAACCTACAACTGCCATTTCATGGCTACCTAAGTGATATCCACCACCACATTCCACCATGGCCCCTATTTAACAACATTGCATTCATCCAACCTGAACCTAGAAGTGTCACATTCTCACAGAAAAGAAAAAAAAAGCATGCATTATTTTAGTTGTAAAGGACTAAGTCCCACCACACTGGAAGAATAGGACTCCAGTGAAGGGTTTATAATGCATTGTGCGTAAGTATGTGCAATACTAAGTAAAATCTGAAAGCAATAATCAAAAGGGTGATGCAAACGTTTTTTACCAGTAGTAAATCAACTAATAAAATAGAAAACTCTTGTGTTTCATGATCTGGCTTGTACTTGAATGGGATATTAAGTAATAACTCATTGTAATGGTTGAATATTCATGTGTAAGTAACACAAGACAATCATTCAAGAGGGTATACATGCATCACAGTATACACAGCAATTTTTCTATAATAAATTAAATTAAGGTAGCTAAAATATCAACAGCAATAGAAAAAATAAAAGCAATAATCAAAAGGGTGATGCAAACGTTTTGTACCAGTAGTAAATCAAGCAATAAAATAGAAAACTCTTGTGTTTCATGATCTGGCTTGTACTTGAGTGAGATATTAAGTAATAACTCATTGCAATGGTTGAATATTCATGTGTAAGTAACACAAGACAATCAATCATTCAAGACAGTATACATGCATCACAGCATACACAGCAATTTTTTTAATAAATTAAGGAAGCTAAAATATCTAGCAGCGATAGAAAAAATAAAACATTCTCAGAAATTGAAGTGACATCATCTTACTTTCTGGAACCACAGTTGCAAGGAATCTTTTTCTCCTCCAAGGGGAACTTGTAATTGTATGTTATTTCTTCACCGGCCTTTATATGTCGTTTTGCATATATGAAAATCTTCTTTTGACCCTCAACAGATATAACCTTTGTATAGCAGTTGGGCTGCCAAAAAAAGTCCAAATTAGGAGGAACGTTAAATCAAGAACAGAAGTGAAGTGTATACACCCAAAACACTTCTTTAGATGCATGAATAATACAAAAAATAACAGTGGAAAAAGTACCTGGCATGAGTGGTTAATAAATCTAGCAATTCCACCTCTCTTTGTGGCATCAACCTACATAACTCGAACAGGAAAAATTAATGTATCATTTCAGTAGTTATCACGGGATTCGAATTTATCAACATATACTTTTATCCAGAGAGAACTAATGAGAAAACATGCAAAAAATACATGTAATGTAACACTTTATTTAGGTAATATGTTTGTAGATCTAGTGGACTAACCAATCACAAGACAAAATTATGATGTGTCAGGATTGGCTTACCAAGAAAGCCTGTGTTTGATAGTAAGCCAGATATGATATAACAGGGAATTTAACCACAACTATATTTAGATGATCATCCTGCCCATTTGTAAGAATATTTGCTTTATCATATTATTGAACTCAAACCCAACTTACAGAGTCAATACTTACTTAGGTCTGACATTCAACATTTTAGTTATAAACCTATCATCTACCTTTTAATGTATAAACCGATTATCCACAAAATTTCAAAAGACAACACGATCCATGAGACTCTTTGATCCATAAACTTCATTATAATTCAATCACAGAAAAACATAGTAAAAATATTATTCAATGCCAACATAGGGAGGATAGGGAGAATAAAATATCAGATCCATCTCAAACAATGACGTCATAGTCACCTTACATAAGCAAGATAAATGAAACATCCAAATCAAAAATTAATTATGAAAGCAATATTTACTGACCACATAACCATCATCAAGTCTAAAAAGGTAACTGCTTCCAATTCCCATCCTCTCATATTGACGTTCCCGTATATCTGATATCTGTCAAAGAAAAAATCATCAGTTTCCCATACAATATTCACCATTGCATGGTTGTCAATCAAGAATTGAAATGCAAATCAGAAGACAAATTAAGATTCATTAGTGGGGTTGACAAACAAGAATTGAAATGCAAATCAGAAGACATTAAGATTCATTATCAATTTTTCAAAACAATATTATGAATAAAAAAAAACTCTAAAAGTAGAAATTAATTATTTCCTCATTATCAATATGTCGGAAGGTCCCACATCAATTGCCTTAAGCTTTTGAGGTCTGTTGGTTATAGATAACTGACGGGTAACTTCAACTGATGCTTATTGGTTTAAATATGGAATAACACAATGCACAATAATACATATGTTTCTCCAAGCTCTTCTCTCTCTCTAATTTTCAAAACCTAACCCTAAAAATCCCATTTTCTTGCTCATTCACCTCTTCAGTTCCTTTCGTCTGCCCCTATACATCCTAAGATGCTCAAATACATGGTGCGTCTCACCTCACAACAACCCCACCACCATCCTCAATGTCAGTGCCCAGACCCATCTTTGAAAGTTTAACCTACAACAAGCACTCTGAACCCATTGCATCCCTGGTTCATCATCACACTGTAGCAGTTCACCATCCCTCCATATCATATTGCAAGAATCACAACAGAATTAACATTCAAGCAATTCCTCAATGATTGCCAATTCAATGTGGGAATCTGGTAATAAAACAACTCCATATAAATTGTTTCATTTGGGTGAAGAGTCACAACAAATTTCAATTAATGAAATTCCAACATGACATCAACTAAATCCGTGTTTAGCACACATATTCAATGAGGAAAGGTCTCTTGTACAACTACATATTCAACAGTCATAAAAAGACTCATGCTGCATTTATTCTTTAAAAGGAAACCACTAGATAAGAAACTAGTAAAAAACTAGCACCCAGAGTACCTGTGCTCACTCAAGTGCAATTAGACAGACAAAAGTACTCCATCATTCTCAACATTTATTTATAAGAAATTTGGAAATTTTATAAAGAGAAACCAGCTAGTTTAATGGTCTCTGTACATATTTGACATACAAAATATATATATAAATTCAAATTGACTTTGCAAAATCAACCGACAATATGACCTTAAAATATGAATAGTTGTCACAACAGTTCTTTTATTACCCGAGGACGAATTAGTTCTCCAATATACTCAATCACAAAGTCCTCTGCTTCAATTGGCTCCAAGGCAACAAGTCCCCAGTCATGGATCTTGCTCCTTTGAAAACGTAATCGCTTCTTCCGTGCCTGAGAAATGCAAATAAATAGTTTAAATCTGACATATCAAGATGCTCTAAATAAAAATGGTCAAAAACACTTCCATTGTTCAATCACCTTCAATTGAGGCACTTTCAGAAGATCCGCACCCTCTGCAGCAGCAAGAAGGTTACGTAATTTTACTCTATTTGTTCTTGCAGAAAGACCCTTACCATTTGGCAACTGAGATAAATTATTTTCAGAATATATGCACTTGTTCTGGACACTCGGAAGGCCCCTAACACGTGCTTTATATGCAGGACTGGCACTTCTAGACCATTTATGCCACTCCCAACCATCAATAGAAGTCCTAGCACATCCACTAGATTTAGGACACAAGTTCAATGGTTTGGATTTAGCAGACTTCGTCCTTTGCACAATAACTTGTTTACTGCCATCCAGAAAAGCACCACCATTTGAAATTTTCAAAATCTTCGTGGGATGTGAAGATGCTGTACCATCCATTTGATGTTTCCTTTTTGATTTTGATGCTTTATTATTTGCTGTAAATATAAAAAAGCATCCCATAAAATATATGTATACAAGTTAGTGTGTGTTTGAGAAAATGTTAATGGTGGAATGAATGCGTTCAAGATAAGGTACAGAACAAATTTAAAGCCTCCCATGGGTGCAATAAACCAGAAAAACATGACAGAAAATTAATAAAGGTGGTATGGGCAAAGCACAAAGAAGGTCGTTGACAGCACCAATGAGTATAATGAAGGTTTTTTGTCCTGTGAAAAAAGGGGGAGAAGCAGACCAAGAACATTGAAAGAAATTGTTAAAAGAGATCTCATGCTAAATATATCTGAAGATTTGGTCCATAACCAAGCCAAATGCTGTCTTCATGTGATCAATGTGGCCAACCTCACCTATTGACATACAAGGCTTTTGTTTTTGTTGTGTGTGTGCAAAGACTGAAAATAGAATAAAGACATTCATTCTACAAAAGTCAGATAAGTTTCAACCAGGAACAAGAAACTGAGAAACATACGAAAATCCAGTGAGAATGTACCATTAACTTACCACTTTGAATCTCTCTCGAGGAATGACCTGTGGCTTTCTCTTTAACATCACTTTTGACAACCTTCTTCTTGTCACGAACACTATTATCAGTTGGCACTGAAAGCTTCTTTACAGTGGATTTCACAACATCCATAACATTCTCTGAAAGTGGACAGCTCTTATTAAAATACAAATTTATAATCATGAAACCAGTATCTACAAATTAACAACGAAATATACTTTGGACTTCACCTGAAAACTTCAACACTTTCTGACCAGCTTTATTCTTTAAAGATAATTGATCACTGTGTGAGCTAGCATTGACAGTGACAGAAGACCTGCCCTTAGAACATGAATCCATCTTCCCTTTAATCTTCTTTGTCTTTCCATGTTTAACAGAAGCTATTTCAACCTCAACAGCCTCACCAACATCTCCACAAACAAGTTTCCTCAACTTGCCTGCGGGCTTCTTCCCTGGCCTAGAATCATTTTCTGCTACAGTCTGTGAGGAAACTAACTCCTTCCGCAATAGCTTCTTGCGGTGATAAGTATTTTTTCCAATCACCATACGAACTTCAGAACTCTTTTCTCTTTCCTTCTCTCTTCCCAGTCCAGAAGTAGCACCATTCAAATTTTCCTTGCTTGAATTGAACGTTTCTCCTTTCTATAGAATTATAATCAATTAAAGCAAAACAATAAAGTATCAATAATAAGACAAATTAAAACTAAACAAAAGATAGTTAGAGAGATCAAGTTGAAATGCAGAATTTTATGTTCTCGTAAATATTGAAATATTGGGATTGATAAAATTGTTACCTCCTGCCTATCAGACATAAAATGTTTCTTTAAGGTACTTGATCTAAAAAATTGATCGAGCACAGAATCAAGAAACAACGACTTCCACTCTTCCAGAACTTCTTCATGCAATTTTTGTCGGCACAATGCAGTTGCAACATATTCTGTGATCTTAGGATGACATTCAACTGACCTTGAAGGTCGAAATTTCAAATCGTGGTGAAGGACAACTGTTTGACTCTTCTCTTCAATTCCAGGTGGTAGGTTATCACTCTCCTCTTCAACCACATCATCTCCATATCCACACAACTCCTTAAATGCTTTTGAAAATATATCAGACATAAGGTTTCCAGATGCAGACTTGCCAAATGAATTTCCTTCCTCAAAAGAATTCAAAGACTTCTCATTTAGAATTTCCTTCACAGACGTTTTGTCAGCAAGTATATCTGAAAAACAAGTGTCACTAACAGCAACCTGCAAGAATTAAAGGATTCTTCAATATAAAATGCCCGTACAGAAAAAGGATAATAAATCTTACAATCAATTTACCTCGTTTAATTTGTTTTCTTCTGGGAAAGGAACTATTTTGTTCACTTCCTTCTCAACAAAATGTCGTATGTAATCAGCAAAAGATGCCTTTGAAGAGAAGTGAAGCTCATTCTCCACACTTTCAAGAATGAATGACAAATCTTTAGAGTCATTGTAAGGAGAAGAAACATTTTGACCTTCCAGTAAGTTTCCGCCTTCGAACCCACTAGGAGATAAAAATGAATGAGGATGATTTCCTTTTGTTATTAATACTCCAAACTGATTATAGCCATTAGCATTGCTTTCGGGGAAATCTGGCTTGTGAACCAACTGTAGGATAATTGTATGATCATTATAGGTACAACTTAAGCAAAAAAAATAACCAACTAAGCTATGCAGAAGTCAGTACTTACAGCTTCTGATTCAATCTTCTCGGCACTATTAGATGGTTGAGGCTCAGGATGAGACCAAATCTTCCTCTTCCTCCAAGAATATAAGTAATCTGCTATTGTATCAAAAAACACTGCATTCCACATGACTTGCATGCAATAATCAAGAAGTACCTTGCGAACAACAGCATATGACCACCAAAAATTCTCAACGCTTCCAACTGATTTAAAACTGGCTGAGGGAAGTCTCGAGCTTTCATGACAAGCCTCATCATCATAAATATGGGTAGTAGCAGGATCACTGGGATTAGCAGAACCTTTACTGACCTACACATAAAACATAGACTGTTAAAGCAAAGATTCAACATCTTAGTAAGATGCACACAATTTCAAGCTTTCAACAATAGTACTTGCAAAGGAATTAAACTTACCATCTTGTTTTCAGGAGTATGGACAACTGATTCTAGCTTTTGCCTCTTACATTTCTTATCTGTAACATACTCAGCAATAATATCTCCAATAATTCCATCTAGCACAACTTTGCGACCAGCTTTCATGATACTCATGTGCAATTGGGAAGAAATGTTCTCGGATATTTCACTAATCAACTCTACCATATCGTCAACCTCATTAATTTTAGAACCTGATCTACAAATGGTTCCAGTGGTATCTCCTTTTAATGCATTGACAACAGACAATAGCACAAAGGTGTCATACTTCTTATCAGAATGAAAGATCTGTCAATTAACAAAAGCCGGTCACAAGGGTGATTGACAAAGTAACATTACTCTTCCTAGAGTAAACAATTGTAACTTGATAGAAATATGAATTAAAGAGAAACAGAAAGAGTATTATTGATTGGAAACTAGATGTATTACGTAACAAAAGGTCCCCACAGTTAGCCAAGTGCTATTGCTCCTCAGATATTAGATGATTTCGGCCCAACCCCTAAGATTCTAATAAAAAATTATTCTGAATTATTTCCCCATACTATGCCCACTCCCAATATGTATGCTTCCCTCTCTAACAAACTGACAACATTAGCAATTGTAATAAAATCTTTGTTTGGCCATTTTGTTGGGCTTAGGCCCAAACCAGCATCCTAAAATAAACACAGGCAATAAACTGATGCTATTCAAACATCATAAAATACCAACCATTTGGATACCTCTAAAACCCTTGCATCAGGAAGAAAACTAATTCGAGTTGAGTTCAAAGCAGAAACTACATACACTGGATACTTACATTAAAGTTTCAGAAAAAAACTTTAAAAAAAAACAAACCTGAAGCCACAAGCTATATTTTAGGAAAAGCCAACTGATAACAGAATTACACATAGGACTGAAAATGCAGAAAGAAAAACAATAATAACTAATGGTTGAAAAATGAAATTTAAAATGTATTAGCCAGGTTGACTTCAATCAAGTTTTAAGAATGAAGAACCAGAGGCAATGGAACTCTGATTGTCAATGGGTCTCAAGATGCCTTTTAAAGTTGGGAAGAGTGGTTTCCGTTCCCTACCAGTGAAACAAGAATGCGCCATATTTAGTTAACATGCAACTTGATATTTCTTTAAAATAATTCTTTATCAGTCCTCTCTAACATCAACACAAAAAGTCCATTGGTGGAAACAAAAAGGACCTCTAACCATCTACCATTGGCTGAAGATTGAATTAGAAGGCTTGGTTAGACAAGAGATTTTATCAGGCAAGAGCAGGGACAATGACAATGACCTATATAAGGAGGGAGCAGTGTCATTGATGTTGGAGGCCAGTAACATGAGTGAGGGAAGCCCCAAAAACTAAATCTGTTTTTCAATAGGCTAAATAAATGGTAGTCTAAGAGAGGACCACGAGGGGAGAAGATATTCCCTTGTCCATGTTGAAGAGAATCTCAGCCATTGCACATATTTATTTTGGGGAGCAGGTGGGCCTAGACCACATCAGAGCTTACGGGAGGGCAAGAAATCAAATTCACAGATCTTGGATAAAAGTATGTTCCATCAGTAGTCTAATGAGAACTTTGCCGAGAATGCCCCAAGCAGATTATTAGCCAGGCCGACTGTTGCCCACATCATATGCTAAAATAAATACCGTCTGCTACCATACAGAATCTACCAACCAATAAAAAGGCAATGAACCAAAATACAATAAGGTTTTAGCACAGTTACAACTACTATTGCTGCAACTGGACACAATTTCATGATGACCATGAATCACAACCACTATCCCGATCATTCTTATCAACTTTTCTTCTCCTGCTTTTGATCAACTCTTGTCTCAACTTAAAATAGCATAAAACAAATTTTCAGAGAATCTCAATATCATAATAACAAAAAAACACTCCAATTCTATAAAATTCTAATCATATAAACATATAAGATATCCCCCAAACTTTTGTGTTCGATTTGGGATTTAGGAACCCCATAACCTTATTATACAAACAATAGTGACACTTGAGTTCAAGGAAAATAGAGATGATACTTTATAGCATTAAAAATAAATTAGTGATCACAATAGTAAAACAATCGAGCAACAATATTTTAAGATGGCACATTATCTGTGAAAAAAAAAAGTGCACGACCTTTGAAATAGAAAACACGAAAGTTGCATAACACCAAAGGATGGAACTTAACTGGGCTTCATTGTTATTCCAAGGGACTGATCAAGACATAGGAACATTATCAAGAAAAACCATAGATAGAGAAACAGCAAAAGGATACGAAAACAAAGTTGCTTCATCTCATTTGGCGCAATGTTAATTTATTAAATAAAATTCAAACCCCCAATTAAAACCTCATCACATGTTCTGATTAACAGGTATTCACTTAAAACCTCAACTAACCCAACATTGCAAAACTTAGGCTTCTCCGAACCACCTATGAAATTTTGGCCATCACAAAACTCCAATAACCTCTTAGGCTGTTAGCTAGAAGTAGACCCACTAATCCAGTCCATGTCTTGAACCCCAGGGAAACAAGTATGATATCATAGGCTTATAAAATATACTGAAAATAAACTCCAGTTTTAAAAGTACATTAAGAAAAAAAAAGTTTGGTCCCTGAAAATTAACTTCAAAACTAAGTACTTTAAAAATATGGGCTTCACTCAAGTCTTTAAAAATTAATGATTTTCAATTAAATCTTTTTGAAATGATTTTCCGTTAAGTTTCAGAATGCTGTAATAAATTAGGAAAGTTTAGATTTGGGTGTTAAATTCAGATTATGATAGGACATCAGAATCTCTAGAATTAAGGGGAAAATAAAGACATCGCGTAATTTTAGGATTGGGTTTTTATTATTCTCTTTCTATTTATATGCTGTAAATGATGGACTGTACCATTGATATGAGAATAAAAATATTGTGCTTCTCGTTCCCATTTGATTTTAGAGGACCAACTCAATTGAAAAGTACACACAATGTTCCAGAACCAAAATGGCAAATCAGGCAGAAGATTAAGTGCATGTTTGTATTTCCATTCTAAACAATGTTGAACAGAAATCCTAAGATTAATTTCTTCCAGTCACATTTGAGTGACTTGAACTGTGTGAATGGAAAATTTAACACACCCTAAAAGATGATGATAAACAATGGGATAATCGTTCAATCATTTACTGCAACAGATCTGCAGCCTGTAATATTATTTCATAGGAAAAAAAAATGCATCTTACCACTGCTGAATCTTTAAGATATCCGTGACTGTGCCAAGAAATCAATTCATTGATAGAATGGGGCCCATGTTTCATACCCTTCTCATCCTCATAAAGCCAACAGCATTCTTCACGTAACTGAAATAAGCCATAAGACATGCCCTCAATGTATTGCAAACTTACTTTTACAGGACAAAACAAAGAGTAGATATTGCACTACCATCTGACAAGATATTAAACTGTTGAATGGCTCTGAGTGTGGGTTTAAGTGATTGGATTCCTTACTGCAGTAATTAACATGTGAACGTGACACAGATTCCGAATCTGGGTTACCAGCAAGAGGAACAGCCTCGAAAGATCTATCTTGTTCATATACTGCCATTGTAGGCATCCTTGTGCCTGAGATACCCATAATCAGATATGCAAACCCAGTGGAAACATGATCAGGGAACTGCTTGAAGTAATTCAGTGGTACAGGGTTCATTATTGTGCCATTAATCACTGGATACACAGGAAGCTCAGATGGCAAGAAACCAGTAGTTAGGCCTTCGTATAACTGCTCCTTAATATAGGGACCACACATTTGCCCACTTTCATTCACATACATCCATCCACTCACTAGAGCAGGCTGTTGCACATAGCCACAGAAACTCTGGTCCATGTGTGATATATTCCCTGTGGTAGAACACACAGGAACATAGCCATTGTTAACATTTGATGGACAGCTCATCTCCATTCCAGAATCTGGGTCAACTTTATCGTCAGTGTTACTGGAAGAGGGAACATCACCAGTACTAATGCACCTAGGGAAGCACTCAAACAAATAAGAAAATTTAATAACAAAAAGGAGCGGAGGTAAGATTTTTTCACAGATTAATGTCTTAAGTGTAAAATGTGGCCTTAAATTAGTAGTCTTAATTCCATCAATTGTCAGCAGCTTTCTGTCTTTCATTTTTTCTTTTTTTTTTGAAAGAAATAATTAATATGAAAATACTCAAGAATACAAATAAAAGTAAAATCCATCCAAATACAAGTCCCTATGAAATGATATGGTAGCATGTCAGAAATATCAACTTACTATCAGAAAAAACATGACAAATAGATAATATCATAACATAATAATGAATGGACTCTGAAATGAAATGACTTGTTAGAAAAATCACAATTAAACATACAACCAAATTGAACCTCCATGAATTGAGTGATAAAGCATGTCTAACAAGCTATGAATGGAAAATTTTTTATTAATTCCACCACGTAAAATGCCTATACCATGCAAGAATATCATGTAATGACCAAAAAATTAAGACCTTTCTGCATCTGCATGTAAATCTGTATCTTGATGTCCAAGATCTAATGCTCTTGGCCTTTTTCTAGAAAAAAAGGGGGCCCCTTCATGGAGAAAAGCAGTTGAGAATACCATGAACCTTTGGAAATAGAAAAATCTGTGTCAACAAAAAAGGATTCAACCAATTAAGTATATGCAAAGTAATGTGACAGTTAAAAATTGGTATATAAAATAGAATGAATAAAAGTAATGAAAGGTAACCATTTTATGATACAATTATCAGTTTGACATGTAATAAAACTAAACTAATCAATGAGTATATAAGCCAAATTTCCTCCATTTTTTTCCAACATATAATTATGGCCTAAATACTTAACTATATAATTAAAAGTTAGTAATTGAAAAGGACTAAATGACCAAACTCAGAAAATCTCAAATATGAAATAATCTTGTCTTATAATACTACCACTTTTCAATAAAAATGTAGTGAAAATTGTGAGGATTATCATAAAATCTTGATCTTGTGAAAATTATGGCTTCTGTTTATGATCATTCTTGCACAGGCTTTTTTTATTTTGCACAGACTAAATGACCAATCACATGTACATTTTCTTCTTCTGTTATCACTATGCCTCTGCTCTTACATCAACTTCATGATTGTGCTTTGTTTTCCTCTTTTTTCAACTGATATGTTCTAATAACTTGCACTCTTGTCTCTATTCTGTGATTGTTCCACATTTCTGGAATCTGAAAGTCTTGTATTGTTGCTGGATTGTGCAGTTCTGCCCTTGCTTACAGAATTTGCTCTAAGCATTTAGGCTAGCTGGTTATGAGTTCATTGTGATTTTAACTAATTTGGAGTTCTTTTGGAACTATATGTTAAGACTTACAAAGCTATGAATATGCATTTTTTTGGTAAAGTTTAATTTATTGTTGAAATTTACATGTTCTCCTTGACCTTGTGAGTTTTTCACATCTTAATCTTCAGGTGTAATTTTTCATCTTTGGTGACAAACTTAGGCCCTTCAATTTCTAACTCCCCATCCCCTCCATATCTCATTTAATATCTTGAACTTTTACAACATAATTGACCAAGTCTAGAAACTTCTACTTCCCTTCCACATAGCAAGCCTGGATGGAAAAGGAAGATTGAATAAATCAGGTGCCCACTGTTCAGATTACCTTGACTGCACAACTGAGGCAATGGATCCACAATACAACTTT
Organism: Vigna reflexopilosa; assembly: GCA_027742785.1. Classification (NCBI taxonomy): domain Eukaryota; kingdom Viridiplantae; phylum Streptophyta; class Magnoliopsida; order Fabales; family Fabaceae; genus Vigna; species Vigna reflexopilosa. The sequence continues at coordinate 40,772,753 of CM050918.1, forward strand.
CACTCCTCTCACTATCTCCCGTTGAATTGCTGAATAAGTAATGTACTTTATAAGCAAAACATCATACACATGCATCATTAACAGTTACATTTCGTAGCTGCTGAATAATTATCATGAAATAAGATTGCAATTGACTTTCTCCATAAAGTGATTACAGAGCAGCACTCAAAAACATAAGTATAACCCCATATTAATGAGCATAAACCTACTAATAGTAGTTACATGATATGTTACTTTTATTTTAGAACAAACAAACTTGCAAATAATAGTCATAGAAGTGATTTGAAAAATGTCAGGACATCATATAGATCTCACATCAACCATGAATAATATCAGATTATAATATATAAGTGGGAAGTAATCCTAAACTTACAAATAAGATTTACAGTAGGTATAAACTCAATTACAACAGTATCAATGTCATTTAGAACCTATCCTAGTCAAGTTCTTTAAGACTATTGTGCCACTGTTATCAAGTTCATTCCTAGGTGTATGGTGTATTAGAGAACCCACATCAACTAGGAACAATGTAAGATTATAATATATAAGTGAGGTTTAATTCTCATCTTACAATGCAAACATCTTTCTACCAACCTAAATAGAACTATAGACAATTTTTTACCCTACTAACTCAGAATAAAGAAAGATGAATTTGGAGCTGAAACTTCAATTGAAGACAAACATAATTTGGCCTCATATGATGGAACGGTTAGGGCTTCAGTTCAAATAAAAGGGAAATTTGGGTAATTTAATCAGATTGCATCAGTCCAAGTAGGATAGGCAAATCAAAATTTGCTTAAAAATGACAAAAGAAAACAAACAGAGGTTTAAGACTATATCACTCATAAATTATATAAATCCATCTGTGGCATTAATTTTTTCTTCTTTCATCTCTCCGGTGTCTTGTTGCAATTCATACACAATACCAGTAAAGTGTCACTTCAAACACCAACAAACACAGAAAAATACAAGCACAATAATGAAGGGAACAATAATCCACCTATAATGTATGACAAAACAAACCTTTTGTCTATCATTCCAAACTCTCTTATCTGCTGTAAACTAATTTATAACAAAACAAGACAATTCACTCATTTCTTAAAGACGAACCTTCATTGGTCTCAAACAAAACTAATTAATCATAATCAAACTATAAATAAATAACAAAAATAATTGACAATGTTTTATTTATAGACTATCGACGATGGAGAAAGAGTGAGCGAAAAAGCAGATTTCAAGATTCAAGAGAGAGAACCTTTTGATCGCGCAATTGAGTTGGTTTTGTTCGATTTGATTTGATCCGGTGGTGATTTTAGGGCATAGATGAATCTGTTTTGTTTCGGGAGACGCAACTGAATTTCAATTTGCAGTTGAAAGGGAATTGGGGATTAGGAGAGGTGAGGGCAAAACAGAGGTTAGGGATCAACTCTTTGCTATGATTTGCCCTCATCTCACTCTTCTTATTTCCTTTTTTTTTTTTCTTGTTTTTAATTTTTTGTATTGACTTCCTTTGTTCTGACTAAAAAATATTTCTGATAATCCATTTTAATTGCGCGCATACATTTTTTTATAATGAAAAATAAAAGAATTATTATTATAATATTTATAATTATTAAATAAATATATTTTATAAAGTGATTATAAAAATAAATATAAATCATTTTAAATTTTAGTGCAGATAATTTTTTATAATAAAAAATTATTTTATTTTAAAAAATAAAATGATAAAATTTGTCATGATGAAATGAGGGTTGAGGTTGAAAAACAGTTTTGTAGAGTATTTTTCTAAGTTATCTTTTAATATATTTTGTTTTTATTTAAAACCCTTTTGGAGGTGGAAAAAAAGGTAATAAGTATCAATATGTAAGAATGCATATAAACTATTTAAGAAAATTAATATATATAATTTTTAGAAATACACTAATATCATAATTTATTTAGCACAATTATTGTCATTCAATAGCATTGTTAAATTTTGATATAAATTTGACATAATATTTTGGATTTGGTACTCATCCTACTTATTATAAAGGATTTTGTGAGTCAGAAGATACTCTAGCAATTAAGTGTCATCTTAATATAAATGAAGATATTTTAATTGTGAACATTAAAAACAGGTTAAAAATAAGTTGAGGTTTAAGTTTGACCTACATATAAAGGTTATGGACATCTTAGTCATTTTTATTATTAATAATTATTTTTACCAAAAGTCAATAAAAAAAATTATGAAGAATAAAAGATGTTATAAATTAGTATTAATAAACATGTGTAGTAGTGAAAAGTTCATAAAGAAAACAAATAGACATTAAAGTTAAAGTGAATTATCATATAACGCTTTTTATTATTTCTTTGAAATTAACATTGTCCATTGTGGTCATGTCCAAATCTTTTATATGTGCAACTACTTCAATCTACCATATTATTTTTCATGAAGGAATATTTATTGAAAATTGTGTTGATTCTCCTGGGTCAGAAACACATGGGTACATCATCAATTTTCAAATTCATAGATTTGTAAATAATTATAGCATTATAAATTTGAACGGCACATCAGTATTATATTTTCTTTTTACTTGTATTTTGTGTTTTTGTAATTTAGGATCTTTTTTAAAAGAAGTGAATTTAAAAGAGGTGAACATAATTGTTTCATTTGTTAGCTTTCCTAATAGGTATTTAATTGTATCTTTTAATATATTTGAATTTTACAACAAAGCTCATGCTTCTAGATATAATACAATAACTTGTTAAGTAGAAGTATATAAAATTTCCAACTAAGGGAGTAAATAGTAGAAAATGATATTTATTCTTCAAGTATATTAAGTCATTGAACACTCACAAGTTTAAAGTTATTAAACACTTATCCATTTACATAATTAGTGGATAATTTTTAAACAATCACTTAATATAACATCTTATAAAAAAGAACAAATTTCATAAATTTATGCATTAAAGAACTCAGAATGTCACATAAATATTAACAACATTCACATTCAACATTTAATAATAAACATAATGTCCATGTTCTTTATATGGTTACCAGACAATTTAGGTGGTAACCCTTTTGTTAAAGGCTTAACAACTATAAGATAAATGGTAATATGTTATATTGACACTCTATGTTTATGAACTTCTTCTTTAACAGCAAAGTATTTCAATTTCACATGCTTAGACCTTTGGAATACTTATTGCTCTTAGAAAAGAAGACTGATGCAGAATTATCATAATAAATTTTCAACGTTTAACAATATTGTCGACTACTCCAGGCCCTGAAATAAAGTTTGTAACCAATTAGCTTGAATTATGGTCTCAAGCATTCCATAAATTGAGCTTCCACAGTGGATGCAACAATGACAGACTGTTTTCACACTTTTCCATGAAATTGCTCCTCCAAATAAATGATACACACAATGAAATGTAAACTTTCTTGTATCCATATAGTCGATAAAGTTTGAATTTGTATAACCAATCACATCAAGGTGATATGATTTCCTATAAGTAAACATGTGATTCTTTGTTCCTCATAGGTATCCTAAACTTTCTTTAAAACCTTCTAATGATCTAATCTTGGATTACTCTCGTATCTGCTAAGCTAATATTTGGCATAGTACATGTTTGAGCATACATCAAACTCTCAACAATAGATGCATAAGCGATATCTTTAATGTATTTCAATTCCAAATCATTCTTTGGACATTGCATGAAATTATACTTGTCTCCTTTTTGTATTGGAATGTGAGATCTTAAACATTTATACATTTTAAACATCTCTAAAACTTTATTAATATATGCTTTCTAAGACAAACGTAACAGTCGTTGTAATCTATCATGGAATATTTTTATTTATATCACATAGTATGTCTCACTCATACCTTTCATTTCAAAGTTATTAGAGATAAACCTCTTAGTCTCACTCGATAGAACAAGATCACTATATATCATCAACATATAGAATTATAAATATAAACTCACTCCCACCGACCTTTAAATATATACACTGATCAACAATGTTTTCCTTAAATCCAAAGGACATAATAGTATCATTGAACTAAAGATACCACCGCTAAAAAGTTTGCTTAAAGCCATGTATTGATTTCTTAAGTTTACATGCATCATATGCTCATTTCCTTCTTTAGGGACCCTATCAGTTGGTCCATATAAACATCCTTCCAAATCTCTATTCAGAAAGACAATTCCAACACCCGTTTGATGCAACTCAAGATCATAATGAGCTACTAATGTCATGATAATTCTAAAAGAATCTTTCTTTAAACCAGACAAAATTGTTTCCTTATAACCAATGTCATCTTTTTGAGTAAAACATTTGACAACGAGTCGAGCCTTGTAATGTTCAATATTGCCATAAGAGTTATCTTTAGCTTTAAAGACCCATTTACACCTAACTTTCTAGCATCCTCTTGACAATCCCACAAGGTCCATACACCATTTTATGTCATTGATTTAAGTTCCTATTCCATAGCATATAACCACTTATCATAATTATCACCATTGTCTTCAAAAAATGAAATTGTGTCACTATATCAATACTTTAGTCATTTTTTTGGCTCTTGTAGATAAACCACACAACAATTTGAAATATTAGACATTTCTTTCTCTGTGAGATCTTCTTAAGATTACTTCTTATGGTTGTTCTACCATTGGCTCATTGTTAATTTCGGGATCATTAATTTGTTGTTGTTCTTGATTATTGTGTGGTTCTACAACATGGGGAACACCAAATCTTAAAGAAGAAGTACTAGCTAAAAGAACTTATACTCTAACTTCCATAATATCCATATCTAGTGAATCTTCACTCTCATTGGTTTCACTATTCTCAAATAACTGAGTATTTCCAGTTTCAAAAACTTTTGTAATATTGTAGGACAATAAAACATACACCCTTTTGATTTTCCTGGATAAGTAATGAAATATCTGCTAATTATTCTTTTATCTAGTTTCTTTTCTTGCAGATTATATTTTCTTACATCTACCTGACAATCTTAAACATGTAGATCTCAAATTGGGTTTCCTACTTGATCATAACTCAAAAGGAGTCTTTTGAAGAACTTTACTAAGAACCATGTTTAACAAATACAAGATAATCTTTAAAGCATACATTCACAACAATATAGACAAACATGAATTACTTAACACACTCTTAATTATATCATTAAGGTTAGATTACACTCTTTTGATACACCATTTTACTATAGTGTATATGACATTGTGTATTAAGCATAAATATAAAGTTTCTCAAAGAACTTAGCAAACTTACTAGGATATCATCTACTTTCATTATATCTCCCATAATATCAATCATCACAGTTATCTAACCTGACAACTTTCACTTTCTAATTGTTTTCCAATTCATTTATGCAAACTCCCAAGACATTTACAATTTGAGATTTCTCATGCATTAAATACAAATGTGCACAACGCAAAAAATCATTAATAAAAATGATGAACTACTACTTCTATTCATTGAAAGAATTTCCAGCGAAATGAACAATACATATTTACTTACATTTAAATTACGAGCATTAATTGTTAATAATTTTAAAAATTTAAGTACAATATTGGTTAATAACTTAATATTTAAATAAAATTTGTTAGCTTTATGTTTCAAAAAAAGCCTACAATATTTTTGTTAAGATTATGTTAACATAATTCTAAGATAATTGGTATTAGTTATTATCCATAATTATATGTTATATTAATTTTTTAATAATAGTAATACATTCAAAATTAAATATTAATTGTTTTTAGTCACTACCATTTAATTTTTATAAAATATTTTTTTAATAATTATATTTATATACGACTTTTAAAATTATATTAAATATATTGATTATTAAAAAAAATTCTATTTGTATTTATATTTTAAGAAAAAAGAAAAATAAAGTTAGAATCTCCATCGTGCAGCAAAAAATTGTCTCATTTTTCTTGGATTTGCAACTATGGAAGGAAATTCATCCTCTAGCATAGCAAATTAAGTTTATTTAGGTCAATATTTTGAATAATTAAAATAAATATCTCAGCAAAAAAATTATTCTTTTGTTCTTGTTGTAGACGAAAATGAAAATAACTATATTTTTTTTTATGAAAACTTTTTAAGGAGATGTGATATTAATGAGTTATGAGTCAACTCAATCAATTTAGGTAACGGATTACAAAATCACTTTCAAAAAAGTATTTTCTGTCTGCACTTTTATCTCCATCAACATCACCACTACAATTAGTACATGGAAGTTTTAACTTAACTCCTTAAACGCTCACACAATCTTGAATTAATTTCTTACTATATGTGCAAGTGCTTGGTTAGTATAGAAAAAAAAAAAGAATTACCATCATCAATTTACGTGAACAAGGTAAAACTTGAATTTGATAATTTAGTTAAAATTTAATAGAACATGAATACAATGGTAGTATAAAATATAGATAAAAAAATTAAAATCAGATAATACAAAATTTCAACCATGTTTATTTAAATTATTATGGAAATAAAACTTTTTAATGTTTAAAATACATATTAGATCATATATATGTTTAAAATTAAACAATTTATTTAATATAATTCAGTTAACTCAATCTATTGTTATTTTAAAATAGACAAAGTTTAGTTGAGAGCCCGATTTAGATATATTATGGGGCTGTAGAGAATATTTGACTCTAAAATAAATTGGTAAATAATTATAATATTAAAATGTACGATATTTGCTTCCCTTGAATCGGTTGTTGATTCAGGAATTTGCTCTATTTGTTACCTCCTAATTCGCTAAAATGAAATTATATAAAGTTTATTTATTTGTGTAATATATGTTCATGGCACTTGTCCCTTAAATGTTTTTGTTTTGATTTGTTTAAAGGGCTTAATGACAAAAGGTATGTTATTTGACTCTTGTTCATTCTATGTATTACAATTTTTTACACTACTTTTGGGATAAGGCAAGTTATACGTTTTAGGATAAAGTTCAAATATGTTTAATCTCATCAAATTGTATTGTTTAATTTTTGAAATTTTGCGTTGCTAAAATGTTAACCTACACAATAATCTCATTCCTTATACTTTCGTTTCCGGTATTAACCTATGTTATATATTTCACTTTTAAAAAAATTACTGATTAATCACACCGTAAATTTTAGTCACACCTATGCTATATAGAGTAATCAAAATTCGAATAGAATCAAATGCAAGCACGATAGTACTTCTTATAATCTTGCTATAATCTTTAATTGCCTAAATGTACCCTGAATAACGTATTAATATACCATTAACTACTGTAATCATATATTATAATAAATTAATATTGCATTAACTAATAAATATAAAAGAAATTAAAAGTTTTAAATACTTAATTAGATATTTAAAACCCACAAGTTTTATAAAATAATAATCTTTGTTACTCTGATTGAAGCTAAGTAATGCAGCGTCAATCAAGATAACTGCAAATCACCACACATTGCAGTACCAACCTGCATGCATTTCTATTCCAAAACATCTTCATCCAAATTCAATTTCATAAACGCTAAACCAGACAGACCATAGTAAAACCCTAAAACACAAAAAATGGTAACACCTAAACGTGAATTTCAATCCAATTTCCGACTTTATACCAATAACTCGGAGACAGCAAAATCAGTGTATACATGAAACGACCAAATGAGAAATTAGATTTGATATTTCTAAAACAAGGGATTAACTCTGGATGGAGCAAGGAAAACTATTGACAATAATTAGAAACTGCAATAGCTGAATGCGTTATTAAATCATAGGTGTTGAAGTCTCACAATTTTAAACTCAGTATATGATTTCCTCCTTTTTAATTTTCCTAGTTATAATTATGTGGTTGAAGGCAGAACGCGGGGCTAACTATCGAAATCGAAGAACATAAACAGGCAAATCGCAAATTCATCACATTCAAACCAAAGGCATTCAATCTATAATCCCTAAAAGCTTCGTTTATAATCTCCACAAGCACATTAAACATCCAATTGAGCCAAAATTTAAATAACAGTTTAAAAATCTAAACTCAAAATAGCATTATAAAGCAATAATTAAAACGACAAAGCGAGATCCAATGAAAACGGTTGAAAACAAAAACGTACAATTTAGCTCAGAACCTGAGCTTGGTAAAGAACCACCGGTTCTTGCCGGTTTTGAAGCGATCCTCAAGGCGCTTCTTGGTCTCCTTTAGGGCGGTGACCTTCTTATCCTTGGCGTGGAGGATATCGGGGTTGACGGCATCCTTGAGGTCCACGTCGAGCGTGTAGCGAGTGGGCATCAAGTGCTGGTAATTGACGAGCTTGATGAAGGCCTTCACGCGCGACTTCTTGGCGGTCTTCTTGGCCGAATCCTTCTTTATGACCTTGCTAGGGTACTTCTTTATTCCTGCAACCAAACAGTGACCGTAGGGGCGCTCGCGCGTGCCGTCATCGAAGGTTCGCACTATCACCGCCTTCTTCCCCGCGTAACGGCCCTGCAACACTATCACTGCTTTGTTCGGCTTCAGAAACTTCACCATTTTTGCGCCTCTCTCTCTGTTCCGTTTCACTCTCTCTGAAACTGAAGTCGGGAATAAACTAGGGTTTGGTGACTTATAGATCTACAAACCCTAAAGGATTTGCGTTGGGCTTCCTAGACTGTGTTTTCAAAATGGGCCTATTATATTTACACACACGTTTTTTTTTGTAGCCCTCTTTTCAAATATATACAGCCCTCTTTTCATTTGAATAAACTTATTCAAATAAATTTGCAAAATTAAGGAGATTAATCTCTATACAACCTAAATCGCTGTATTTATACATATTTTTCGAAAATTTTATCAAGATATTTTGATATATTTAAAGCATAAGATCAATAATACATGTAAGAACTTATAAAATAAAGTATGAGAATGAGTGTATATATGTTTTAAAATAATGAAATCGATTATTTAAATATTAAAATAATTTAATAATATAAATAGAATTTTATAAACACGTTTCATTATTTAAAACATTTCGTCATCTCTCCAAATCTCATTCTTTAAGTCTTCTCTCCTTTCTCTTTAAAAGTTATAATTCTTGAGATATTCATTTGATGATCAAAAAGTACCTAGACAATCACTGTCGTGTACTATTCACTTTCAACTGATCAATTTTCATTATTGAATAAGTTAGTTTCTACTCATTTTTTATTTTGATTTTCATTTTAAGACACATGTAGATAGATTGAGCGCATGTGTCATTAACTCTCTTTTCCTATTTATTTTTTTATCAATAGTCTTAAGGACCTACCCTGATCATAATTCTACGGTCTTGTAAGTACAAAGAGAGTTATTTGACTAGGTAAAAGTAGTTTGCTTACTAAAACTGTTTAAGTTTTCCAACCAGGCAAAGAAATCTAATAATTGGTTTAATTTAGTGTTAAGAAGTATGATTGTATGTTAGATAAGTGGCGAGATTAATGTTTGATTGAATATGTTATTAATTGAAACGATTGTTGACTGGTGTTGGTGCATTGATGAATGAATGTTGTACATTGAAGCACAATGTTATGCATGATTGTGATTTGGTATTTGCTTGAATCTTTAATGTTGTTGTTTTGAAGTTTAATGAGGTACAAAACTGTTGTTGAATTTAAAGTAATAGAAGGGGAATGTGGTATGTGAGTTTTGGTTTGACAAGAGGGGTTTTGATTGGTGAAACTTTGAAAAAATGATTGGATGGGTAAATCTAATGCTTAGGTTTGTTGTTGGTCCATTTGAGACTTGTTTAGCTAATTAGTTCACTAAAATCTAGTCGATAGCATGTCAAATTTGAAGTATGTGTTTTTGGATAGTTATGTTTATCTAATGGACCAAGTCCCTAACCAAATGAGCCAATTAGTATTAAATTTGAAGGATAAACATGTTTTCAAATCAATTTTAGTGTCAAAGATACAAGAAGGATCATTTGAATAAATCTTGGATGCATTTAGATCAAATTTTGAAGTTTCTAAACTTCTAATATGACGCTCAACGACATCAAGTGGTGCTCAAGCGCTAGAAAGCCTAAAGCTTTGGTGCTTAGTTGCACCACAGTGGCTCTTAGGCGCCAATTTTGCGTGAAGAATGACGCTCAATTGCAAGGGTATGCCGTTCAACACCAGTGTATTTTTCCCAAACTCTACATGTGTTTGAAATTTTCTGATTTTATGATTTTCTAATGTTTGTTTTGGCACTTAAGCTTGTTGCAAATGTTTTAGATACACTTTTAATGTATGTATGTTTAAAAAACTACATAGATTTTGTGATAGAGTTATGCATTTCTTATGAATTGAAATGTTTTAATCCTTTAATAATTGTTTGGTAATATATATATATATATATATATATATATATATACTGAATATTATGATGGTTTGTGCATGAGGTTATATATGTATTGAAGTATGGTTTGAAAATAGTTTCTAAGGTGAAATTTTTTATGGATGTTTTAAGTGGTGTATGTATTATCGTATGAGTTCAGTATCAGAGTTATCTTGACACTTTAATAGTAATTCATTCTCATGTAAAGAATGGTGAGACACGTGGTAAGAGTAGTAGGAGGTCATAGGCTAAGAGTTTTACCTTAGCCTAAGACGTTGTTTAATGAATTTGTCTTGTGTGATAGCTTGGGATGGGCCAACTCTTCTACCACTACAAGTGCACAATCCGTCATAGCTCGACAATAACACATATTTTTGGATGTCTGAATCTAAATGTTTAATATGTTTAGGTGTTGTGCTTAATGAAATATGAAAGTCTTATATGTTACTTTATGAATGACATTTAAATGATCATCTGATGAGTGTGAATAATAAATCAGGGCCTAAGATGTATAGTTTACTTAATGTAGTTAATGTTTTTTTTTATTATAATAAAAGAAATCTATAGTAAAATAGTAAATATTTCTATTTTAGAGTTTTGTATATAACTATAGACTTATAGTTATTTCGGACAATTCTATAGATATTTTATATATCTTTATGAGTTAACTGGTTGATTGATTTTGTGATTTTTTTTTATTTAAATGGTATGTTAAAATACATTTTATTATTATAGCATGTATTTTCATATTTTTTTATTATTCTTCCCACTTTAATCGTTTTTATTTTTCACACTATTTTCCCTTTTAGAAAAAAAAATACTATTTATTATTCCAAAATTATAACTAATTGGAATAAAAAATAATTATTAGTGTAACATAATCTTAAAGATTACAAATAATTCAAAACAACACCATTTATTTACTCGCTATTATTGTACATTAAATATATAAAGTTAAATAATATTAATACTAATTATGAATTACAGAACACTAATCAACACTATAGTAATTATTTATTACAACACTTGTGTGGGAGAGTGAACACCACCAGCCACAAAACAGTAAGATATACATGGAATTGATTTTTTGTACTAAAATAAAAGGAGATGATATTTTGATGTTAACAGAATTAAACTTTAATTTTATATGCATTACCAGCCCACGGGCTTCCATCTTCTGGTTTCTTTCACCAAAACCACTTATGCTTTCAACTTTCCTCAAATTCTAATTTATTTCTAATTCAAATTTTTTTCTCCATAAGCAGAAATAATTTCTTAAACAATCAATTCGCATTATTATCTATTAAAAAAACAATTATATAATAAATAATCACCAATTTTTTTTGTCTCTGTCATCTTAGTTTTTTTAGTTCAAATTTTGATTTAATAGGTATATTTTTAAATTCACTCGACTTTCTCTTCTGCTAAACTACTAGCAATTTCCAAACGTGTAAAATGCGTTTGATAACAATTTTTTTTTTCTAATTATTTATATCACTGATATATTTTCTTATTATAACTGTTTTTTTGTTATATTTACTATTTATGAAATTAAGATAATTTATTATTTGTTGCAATATATAACGTTTAATTCGTTAAGGGAAAAGGAAGATCCTAATCCTTTAACTCAAAAATAGCTATATACTTTTTAAACAATCCTACAAAATTATAACATAGCATATACGTTTTCGTTAATATATGATTATAGTATTGCTTATTATTATTATTATTATTATTATTATTATTATTATTATTATTATTATTATTATTATTATTATTATTATTATTATTATTATTATTATTATTATTATTATTATTATTATTATTATTATTATTATTATTATTATTATTATTATTATTATTATTATTATTATTATTATTATTATTATTATTATTATTATTATTATTATTATTATTATTATTATTATTATTATTATTATTATTATTATTATTATTATTATTATTATTATTATTATTATTATTATTATTATTATTATTATTATTATTATTATTATTATTATTATTATTATTATTATTATTATTATTATTATTATTATTATTATTATTATTATTATTATTATTATTATTATTATTATTATTATTATTATTATTATTATTATTATTATTATTATTATTATTATTATTATTATTATTATTATTATTATTATTAATTAGTAATAATAATTTATAATATTTGTCGTATACTTAAATGGAAAAATGCTTTCGGACAAGAGAAGAAACTACAAGAACACCCTTGTAGTGTGTCGTACAGTTAGAAACGGCAAAAGGATGAAAGTCTCTAAGAAGGTTGAAGAATTGACAGCTTTTGGTTTTTTCTATAAAGGTGACATTTTTCAAAGTTAAAAAGAAAAATAAGTTTAGTTTAACTTTATTTGTATATAATATATATAGATGCAAATTTCGTTTTATAAATTTATTTTATATCATTTAATTAAATTTAAAATCTACTTAAAAAATTTAAATTTAAATTCATTATTGATTTAAATTTTGTTTTCATATTTATACTAAATGAATATCAATCTTGTTGTCCACTCTATTTCTTTCTAAATATTTGTATTTATGGATGATAGTGATGAATGAGGCTTTTGTGGATGCCACATTGTTATTTGTGGAAGACACTGTTTTATATGGTTTTCCTTTACATTTTGTTTTTAATTGATTGATAGTATTTTTTTAGTTTTGAGTAGTGGAAGGTAATGGAAATGTTCCTTTATTTTTCTGTCTTCTTCCTTACAAAGTTATCAAAATGGATGAAGTGGAGAGAATTGTCATCTTTCCATAAACATTTATGCCATACAAAAAATTATCTTCATTTTCATGCAAAAACACTTATTTTCTTCACTTTTGTTTGATCTTCTTTAATATACATTACACATTCTTTTTGGTACACATAATTGAAAAAGAAACTACTGAAATATGTTAAAAAAAAACTTATAATACTCTATTTTTTTTATATCTTAATTTATAGTATCATTCATCAATCACACAATTCTCCTCATTTTCAAATTCTTTTCCATACATACAAATTAATGCACGAATAAAAACATTTTTTTTATAATTTTAATATATTTTACATCTTCAAAATTTGTATACATCTATAATACTTTGAAACTCCAAAATATTTCTTTAATATCCACTACTTTGATCAAATTAAATGACATTAAACTATATAGATCAAGTTCCAGTTATTTATAGAATGTAACATTAACACTTTGTTATTTTCTATAATAAGAAAATTAAGTGTGTTTTCTGAAAAAAATAAAAAACACCACAAGTGAAAATAGTTTGGATTGGCTAAAGAATGCAACAATCATGATAAGTCATTGAATGAGTTTTTAATGAAAAGTAGAAGTTGATGCAGCAGAACAATTTTGATTTGTGTAGCTCCTGACAATAATGGTCATGCATGATGCAGAGTTTTTAAACCTATACAATTTTAAATCACCATTCTACCCTTCTGAGAACAAATATCAGTCATAGTTGGATTATTTCAACTTGACTTAGTTGGGCACAATTTCACATGTTTATGTTGTTTACAATATTTTGGAAATATTAATTTAGTCCTAATGAAAAATTATTTTATATTATATTTTTTCCGACAAGCAATTTAATTATTTACCAATAAAAAATAATTATACACGCAAGTGCACTGCTGTATAGACACGGTTTACGTAATGTGCAGTACAACAACATCTTTGTGAGTGGAAGTACAATGGACGGCAATCGGAATTCAACAAAAAATTAAAGGGCAAAAAAGGAAATAAAAACATCGTGCATTTTCCACCTGTTTAATAGAATAAATAAAAATGATAACTAAAATGTATTATTCAACATTGCCGTCGAAAATATTTCTCCCTTTTTCTTTTCTATTTCACCTTTTGTTCATATCCTTTTTCAGTTTCTCGTCTTAACGATCTCAGTGTTTTTTGTTTCTACGCTCTCTCACGCGATGGCACCGGGAGCCGGAGGCTTGCAGCTCACTTCACTCGCCGGTGACAGTAGAGCCGCCACAGCTGACTCCGATGACCTCGAGGATGTGCGGCTCTTGGACTCCTACGACAAAATCGATGCTGAAGCGAGGCGGATTCAGGTGACGGTCACAGGCATGACCTGTGCCGCTTGCTCCAATTCCGTCGAATCAGCTCTCAAATCACTTGATGGAGTTATTAGCGCCTCCGTCGCACTGCTTCAGAACAAAGCCGACGTAGTTTTCAACTCGGCTCTGCTCAAGGTTCGTCTTTCTCTCTCTACACAATTGCTTTTTGCTTCTTCTATTTACTGCTTATGAAAATTTAACTTGTTTGAAATTTTAGTTAACTATGCTTTAGTTATGTTCTGTTTGGATATAAATTTTTGCAGTAAGCACTGGTAAAATTAAGAAGAAACAAAGTTAAATCTAATTGAACTAGCTTGATAACTTATTCGGTAGCCTTTTCATTTAATTTTCAGAAAATGTGCACCAAGTCACTTAATTTTAATTTAGGGAAAAAATAATTAATTTTAGCTTTTAATTTTTTTCCTCCTATTTTGTAGAGACGTTTATCTAAAGCCATAATTCTAGTTTGTTTTAACGTATTTTAGATAATTAATGATTTTTTTCTTCTTTTAAAACCATCTCTACCGAACAACTACTTAATTATTATTTCTTGATGAATCGAGATCGTATTTCCGTTACGTTTTTTTTTTTTTGGTTTTTGCTGTTTTCTTACATTTTTTTGGTCTTAATTGATTGCATTTGGCCAATCGTGGGCACGTGCTTTATGACTGCAATTGAGATGCATGCTAGTAAGTTCCCGTCACAAGTGATACATAACTTTTTATCTGGCAAACATTCTGCAACTCAGCTTTTAAAGTATGTATGGCTACTGCATTGTTTTTGTTAGTTATACTTATAACTGTGTTAGTTTTTTTTTTCTTTTTTAATTTTTGTTATTTTTACATGTTTGTGTCCCAATGTTCAGTGGTGGTGGGGTTACTTGAACTTGGATATGAAACCAGGTTTTTTGGGGTCGTCTGGTACAGGTGATCCCTGTGTATGTTTTTCTCTTAAGATGTTGACTGAAATTGATGCTAAGCTTCTTCTCTAAGCTCTCTCATGATAATTTATAATTTATATCATAAAACTTCAACTGATATCGATACTCCTCTCATTAACTCATTCTCTTAGTGCTTATTTTTTCTTTTCAGTGGTATGAATATTTTTGTGCTCAGATATCATAATTTAGCCACTAAGGTAGACAACCTTTTAACCATCTGGTTCTGCTACTACTGAAATATGATACTCTCTCTGTCCCAAAATGATTGTAACTTTAACCTTCTGAAAAAAAAAAATTCTAATTAGCTAATGTTAGCAGTTTTCAACGAAACATTAATGTTCTTATTCCCAATTTATTCCTAAATTAATTACTGTTTCTCAATAAAAGTAACACATTTAGTGAATGGGTAGAGTTATTTTTGTAAATATTGCTTAAAAAAGAGCTGTATTTATGATCATTCTTAATCTGTGCAAAAAAAAACCTTAAACTGAAAATCATTATGAGATAGAAAGAGCATATTTGATTGGAAGATTATTGTTTGACTGATGCATGTTAAGTGATGATTAGCCAGTCCTTTAGTCCTATATAATATGAATAAAAACAATTTTTTTTCCAGTGATTTAGTACTCGAAGCTTGTATTTGATAATATATTGTGTTATGTGTTTAAACCTGTCATATTCCAGGATGAAGACATTAAAAATGCAATTGAAGATGCTGGGTTTGAAGCCGACATATTACCTGAATCCAGTACTGTTGGAAAGATGCCACATGGAACCTTGGTGGGACAGTTCACAATTGGAGGTATGACATGTGCAGCATGTGTAAATTCTGTTGAAGGTATTTTAAGAAATCTTCCAGGGGTCAAAAGGGCTGTGGTAGCTTTGGCTACTTCGTCTGGTGAAGTTGAATATGATCCCAGTGTAATTAGTAAAGATGATATAGTCAACGCGATTGAAGATTGTGGTTTTGATGCTTCATTTTTACAAAGCAATGAACAGGATAAAATAATCTTAGGGGTGGTTGGTGTGTACAGTCTGATTGATGGACAAGTTTTAGAAGGCATTATTAACAGCATAAAAGGAGTCAGGCAGTTTCATTTTGACCAGATTTCAGGTGAATTGGATGTTCTGTTTGATCCGGAAGTTCTCAGTTCTAGATCCTTAGTTGATGCAATCCATGGCGGAAGCAATGGGAAGTTTATATTACATGTTAGAAGCCCTTATACGAGAATGGCTTCTAAAGGCGTTGAAGAGATCTCAACTATATTTCGGCTCTTTGTCTCTAGTTTGTTACTTAGTGTGAGTATCTTTTTAATCTCAAATGACATAATGATAATATAGTTTCATTGTATTTCTTTGTCTTCTTTATTTGCATTCCTTTCCATCTAATTGTGATCTCTATGGGTACATAATATCACATGTCAAAAGTTTTGTTAGATGATGTTCTGACACTGACAAACAGCTACATATTATTTGTTTCAAGTTGTGAACTTGTGCTTTATCTTGAAAACTCATTGTCAATGAAACAATTTCTTGTTTATACTTAGAAACAGATTCTTATATATATTGCATTTGAGGAAGGAAAATTAGAACTGTAAAGCAGTTGGGATAGAAATCATTTATTGCTTTGCTTCAGTATTCTAAAATATTAGGCATTTTACCAACCTTTGAGAGTCTGCAATTGTCAAATCCCACAATACGCATACTGAAACAATACAATGAAAAATACAATATTTGATATTGCTCAAAGGAAAAACAGTTCTATTTAAAATTTGAGTCATTGTATTAACGCTCCTTTGTGTTTTTAGGCTATTTTTATTTATATATTTTTACTTGATGCTTGTCTCAGATTCCTCTCTTCTTCGTGAGGGTAGTTTGTCCTCATATACCAATGGTGTATTCCCTGTTACTTCGGCGATGTGGGCCTTTCCTCATGAGTGATTGGCTGAAATGGGCATTGGTGAGTCTCATTCAATTTGTGATCGGTAAGCGCTTCTACATTGCAGCTGGCAGAGCTCTTAGAAATGGTTCTACAAACATGGACGTCCTTGTTGCAGTGGGTACTACCGCATCTTATGTTTATTCTGTTTGTGCTCTTCTATATGGTGCTCTTACTGGATTTTGGTCTCCAACTTACTTTGAAACAAGTGCTATGCTCATAACATTTGTATTGTTGGGCAAGTATTTGGAATGCCTTGCCAAGGGAAAGACATCTGATGCTATAAAGAAATTAGTAGAACTTGCTCCTGCGACTGCTTTACTAGTTGTTAAAGATAAAGGTGTGCATGAATTTCAACTTATTTATTTATTTGTTTTTTTTTTGTTGAAGGAACAAAACGTATTTGGATTTCATTATCTTATATGTAGGTTGGAATATCATTAATTAAGGTTATTGTCACATTTATCATGTTCTGGATGAATATGATGACAACTAAAATTATATTGATATCTAGGTGGTAAATTTATTGAAGAAAGGGAAATTGATTGTTTGCTTGTTCAACCTGGGGACACATTGAAAGTTCTTCCTGGTGCAAAGATCCCCGCTGATGGTATTGTTACTTGGGGCTCAAGTTATGTAAATGAAAGCATGGTAACAGGTGAATCTGTGCCTATTTTAAAGGAGGCGAATGCTTCTGTTATTGGAGGCACAATAAATTTGCACGGTGTCCTTCATGTTCAAGCTGCCAAAGTAGGATCTGAAACAGTTCTGAGTCAGATTATTAGTTTGGTTGAGACAGCGCAGATGTCCAAAGCTCCTATTCAGAAGTTTGCTGATTATGTAAGTATATTTGGTCATGGTTGTGTTTGCCTATGTTGCCCTCAGGGTGACCTTTATTTTTCTCGAGTTACTTTCAGAGTGAATGCCTTTTGCTTAGAGTATTCTTTTGTAAAGAAAGGATTACCTTGTGAAACTGTGCTTCAGTTCAGCCAATTGTTTCATGTTTCAAGGTGACCTGGCACTTCCAACCAATAATTTTCTTTTTGTTTCAAATGTTGCAACTCTTCTTACTTTGGCAATCTCAAATTTTAAGTTATATTATGGTTCTACGGTGGTTGTTGCTCTCTCTATAGTTTGTTAAGCAAGATTTGTGGTATTTGGAATACCCTCATCTTAATAAAAGATACATTGAGTAGAAAGGAATCATATAGTCTGTTCCTTGACTGTTTTCTGGCTAATTTGGTTAAGCTTGTAAAGTAAGAGTAGTCTTTTGAAGTTTCTCTGATCTCTGAAAATTAGGGTGTTAAAGAATCTAGTTATTCTAATTTGTGGCTTTCATCCTAAATGTTGGGGATGTTTTTGCGTGTTCATCATTTTCTGAAAGTAGTCTCTGTTTTTGAAAGTTGCCTCATCTTAATGAAAGATACATGGAGTAGTTTATTGGTCCATAGAGGAGTGAATATATCATTAGCTTAAGTTCTATTCTCTTGGTTTGCAGGTGGCAAGTATATTTGTTCCATTGGTCGTTTCTTTGGCATTATTGACGTTATTGTGCTGGTAAGGTCACCTAATTGGTTTGGGCACATTAATAGATGTTGATAACTAATGTGATTGGAATTCTTATTCCTTCTTCTCTTTAAATTTGGCTAATTATCTGTAGGTACATTGCTGGGTCTATTGGAGCTTACCCAGATGACTGGCTGCCAGAAAATGGAAATCACTTTGTTTTTGCCCTGATGTTCTCGATATCTGTAGTAGTGATTGCATGTCCCTGTGCACTTGGCTTGGCAACACCAACGGCTGTGATGGTGGCAACAGGGGTTGGGGCTAACAATGGAGTGTTAATCAAAGGAGGCGATGCATTGGAAAGGGCCCAGAGGGTGAAGTATGTGATATTTGATAAAACAGGCACTCTAACTCAGGGAAAAGCCACTGTTACTACAGCCAAGACATTCACAGGAATGGAACGTGGGGAATTTCTTAAATTGGTGGCTTCTGCTGAGGTGAATTTTAATTTCTAAATGATTGTTACGTTTTTTTTTTCTTATTGTCTATTTATTACATTGATACATATCTGGTTCAGAGCATTCAGGTGAATTTATAGAGGATTCATACAGGATATTTCCATATTTCCTTCCTTCTTGTCTGCTTAACTTCTTGAATAGCGTTATGGCACGAGTACCAAGTTTAGAGTAGATTAATGAATCATAGTTTCTTATATGTTTGATTGTCAGAAAATTACACGCTTCTATATCATGTCTGATTCCTTTGGGGTAACAACCTAACCAATTATGACTTGTTATATTTCATTTACTTTTTATGATTCAGGCTAGCAGTGAACACCCACTAGCAAAAGCAATATTATCATATGCACGCCATTTTCATTTCTTTGATGACTCTTCTGCTGATACTGGTACTGAGAATGATGCTGGGAATGACGTGAAAACTGGTTGGCTTTTTGACGTCTCAGACTTCTCTGCTCTTCCTGGAAGAGGTGTTCAATGTTTGATAGATGGGAAGCGCATTTTGGTATGTCCGTTACTATCGTGATCATCTTGATCTCTGCAAACCTTGGAATTTGCTTCTTGTTTTCCTGAGAGTTGTAACCATGGCACTCTTCTCCTCAACAGGTTGGTAACAGGAAGTTGATGGCGGAAAATGGCATACATATTTCAACAGAGGTGGAAAATTTTGTGGTAGAGCTTGAAGAAAGTGCAAAGACAGGGATACTGGTAGCATATAATGATATATTAACTGGAGTCTTAGGGATTGCGGACCCACTAAAGAGAGAAGCTTCTGTAGTCATAGAGGGTCTCCAGAAAATGGGTGTAACACCTGTTATGGTTACTGGAGATAACTGGAGAACAGCTCGTGCTGTTGCTAAGGAGGTCTGTATATTTGTGTATTATGTTTTATTTATACTCGCAATTAAAATCTGTGTTCTGTCTTACTTCTTATAACTATTAGCGTGTATATTTAAAGGGTATCCTTCTAGGATCAGCATTCAACAGCTGTACACTGGCTTGGTCTGATGTAAAACATGAAATCATTAGTTACCGGTTTCTTTAGTGGGACAGAAATTGATGTTGTCAAACTTGTGTTTAAAAAACGTATTGTATGACAGGTTAGCATACAAGATGTTAGGGCAGAGGTTATGCCAGCAGGAAAAGCTGATGTTGTTCGTTCATTCCAAAAAGATGGAAGCATAGTTGCTATGGTTGGTGATGGCATCAATGATTCTCCTGCATTAGCTGCAGCTGATGTTGGTATGGCTATCGGAGCTGGAACTGATATTGCAATTGAAGCTGCTGACTATGTGCTGATGAGAAATAATTTAGAAGATGTGATCACAGCCATTGATCTTTCACGGAAGACCTTCTCTCGAATTCGACTGAATTATGTGTTCGCAATGGCTTACAATGTTGTGGCCATACCAGTTGCCGCTGGTGTTTTCTACCCTTCATTGGGGATCAAGCTACCACCGTGGGTTGCTGGTGCATGCATGGCTCTCTCTTCTGTAAGTGTTGTATGCTCTTCTTTGCTTCTTAAAAGATATAGAAGACCCAGACTTACTGCAATACTTGAAATAATTATAGAATAGCAAGAAAGCAATGAGAATAATTATAGGTTTTAGTTTGTGAGGGTATAAATGAATTGGGATCGGAATTTGTAATTCCAATTTTGTGCATGTTCCTTTTTTTCCTGCATCCCGGGAGATGCTGTTGTAACTGTAGGCGCCAATTAATTGTAAATTGTACTTGGATTGTAATTGATGTAGCACTTCCCCTACAAAAACAGTTACACTTTCACTAGTTTTTATTTATGCTCAACTTCGATGGAGCCACATGTAGGGGACGATTTCAATGTGTATATGGTCCTGAAGTTCACACATTGATGCGATCTTTCTAATTTTTTTCTTTGTAAAATAAAAGTAGTTCATTTTCTTCTTCATTCTTCACTCATTTTATTGTACATTAAGCAAATATTCTCTATAAATAAATTATGTATGCAAAAATACAAGCAAAGTGGTGTATATATATATATATATATATATATATATATATATATATATATTATTTCATAACTCCACTTTCTCTCCTTCGTCTTAGATTATGTATAAAATATAGATTAATAATTAATGAACAATCAAATTCTCTTATACCATGAACAATTCTTTGAGTTGACTATTGAAAACAACATATATTTGATCTTTCAAGTGTAGAATACCTAACTAATAATGAGGATTATAACCTTTTATGTGATTTTTGTAAGTTTTTTTTTATTAAATTAAAATATTTTTTTATGATTTTTTTGTAGTTAATATTTCATATGATAGATATGTCTTTAGTCATAAATTTAAATTAATTGAATCACTTTAATAAATTAGTTAAAAAAATATAATAATCTTAATATATTTAATTATTTATTTTATATATATATATATATATATATATATATATATATATATTTATAACTTTTAGAAATGTGTTAGACTGAATTTAAACTATATTATTACATGTTTTCAACGTATTTAAAAGATCTCATTTATTGTGTATGTAGAATTAAAACATTAGATTTTAGGAGTTCAAACATTGTTATTATATGTCTTAAACATATCTAAAAAATTTCGTTTAATGATACATCACATATATAATCAAAACAATTTTCATTACATTAATAATAATTAAATCAGTGAATAATCATTAATACTGATAAAACCAAATAATGTAAAAGTAACTTGTAAATGTTTATTTTCAAAGATCATAATTTTATATGAAATTAATATAATAATTTTTATATAAAAAGTGTAACATATTAATAATAAAAAATTTATATATATAAAATCAAAATATGTCCAAAAAATAATGTGTATATATTAAATTAAACATAAAAGTGACATTATTTCTAAGTGTTATATTAAAATTTGTTCACTTTATATATATTTTTTATATATTAAAAAATTTAATTTAATTTTACAAGATCAACTTATAAATGAAAATTGATATCCAGTAGTGTAAGACTTCCACTTTCATTTTAGAGAAATATCATTTCATGCAAAAAATGGTTGGTATTTGTTATTATTTTTCGTGGCGTGCGTTGAATTGAACAAGAGAAGAAGGAAGAAAGAAATAGTGAGAGTTGATTTTTGATGTACATTGCATTACACCAAGTCAGATTTCCCTTCCTCAATGTTTCTCTGTGTACGGAAAATTAAGTTTGACCATCCGTAATGAATGTTTCATGGAAGCTAAGATGAAAAACCATATTTTCTTCCTTTGACGCTATAAGCCTTCTATCTTTTCTTTCAGTTCATCACTTCACACTATAATAATATCATTAACGTGATAGATTGTAAACTAGGTTAAGTTTTTGTTCCAATCTATATTAAAAGATTTTTCCTTGCTTAAGTTGTCTAAAGAAGAAAGACTTATAAATTATACTTAGCTTAGTTTAAACTTTTTTCAATTATATAACACCTTTTAAGACACACAAAAAAAAAACAAAAATATGAAACTGGAACACAGTTAAATATAGATTTAGAAGACCAGTTTACGTGATAGAATAGAATCGGTCAGAGTTTAAATTGGTTTCTTTTTCTTTCCATTTCATTTGTATATAATTGATTTCATGCTGCATAAGTTGCGGTTTTATTTAATATAAATTCAGTTTAGGGTTACGTTGGATAGAGTTTTCCAGAAACACTCGAACATAAACAAATTATAACTTTTTCAAAACATAGTTCTCATATTAGCCAACTTCAATTTTTTTATAAATACGTATTCTAAACACTTCCTATACTTGAGTTCACTTGCCCATCACTTTTATTGTTTTACTCGGTCGAAATGTATGCAAAGATATAAATTTCATTTTGCAACGAATTTATAAAATTAAACTAAATTTAAAATTCATTTCTTAATCAAATTTATTTTAATAAGATTTATATTTGTTAGATATATAAAGTTTAAAATCCACTTTATTAACATGATATTATAATTATGTTAAAATATATCTAACGAGATTTGTATAAATATATTATTGTATATTTGTTATTATTATTAATTAATATCTAGTCTCTAATTTGGCGTAAAGAAGTATATTGAAAGTTTTATATCAATTAAAAGTAAAACATATATAAATAAATATAAATCTTATTTTATAAATTAATTTTATAAGAGTTGAATTAGACTTAAAATATATTTTATAATAAAATTAATACGTATCAAACAATTGATTTAGTTTTACTTTTGTTAAATTATATATATATAATTTAGTTTCAGAAGCATAATAATTAATTTGATAGAAATGTTGATGAGAGGAAGAAGTGGTCCAAGTTGATGATGGTGTTATTGCATACAGCTTCCCTTATGGGGTCCAAAGTCTCTTTCTGCTCACTGCAATTTCTGCTCACTGCAATTTCTGCATTAATTTAATTCTCTTAATTAACGTTATCGTCTTAAAGATAAAATAATAACACTAACACGCAAGATAGGGCTTTTGCCACGCGTCCTCTATTCATTCATAAAATAAACACATTAATGAAGGGATAATCTTTATCCCTTTTTTCTTCAAACTAAAAAGAATTTGCAATATTATTGCAAAAAGGAAAAAATAAAAAGTATATAATATATTAGTAAAACAGTTTATGAATTTGTTGGTAACCATAAACAAGTATCTTTTATTAGTAAATTAATTGCTTACCTTAAGATCATAATTTAAAAATTAAGTTAAGTTTAGTAGAATTGACTAATATGCTAATTAGTAAATGTAAAATATATACTGAAGATATAAATATACAACTTATTATGCAATTATCAGTTTTATTATATAAATAAATGTATTATTATATAATTATAATTTTCAAATTTTAAAAATAATTATTTTTTTATTGAAACTTGAGTGTTTCTATTTATTTAATAATAAATAAAAAATAAAGATAGAAAATGTAATTTTTTTTATTAACTTCTAATTTATAAGCTTTAGTAAACTAGTTTTTGAAATACATCCTAAATTTCGATGAAGTAATGGATAAAAAGTTTCAATTAATACCCCCTTGTAATGTATGCATATATATATAATTCCAAACAAAAAAGATATGTTGCAAATTAATATAATATTTGAAATTTTCGGTATTTAAATTATAAGAAAACACGTGCATTCAAGGTAGCTTATATAATAATAATGTAACATATTTTATTTGGTATTTAAAAAGAAGAAAACACGTGTACGGTTCAAGTGCCAGTTATATTTTAATTATTAGGATATTATAACTAATTTATAATGACAATTATAAGATGGATAGTATACGCAACGTAAATTTACTTGAATTTTTTTAGTTAATCAAATATAATTAATTATCGTGCACATTTTACATATTAAATTAAAAAATAACAAGTTCGTGATATTATTATGATTAAGTCCTTTGAATTTCGTATATAGTGAAAACATGTTACATGTGATGTCGGCAACTCTTCTACTTAATCTAATATTTTTTAACTATAGATTTTACTTAAAACATTTATAAATAAAAATGGTTTAGACCAATTATTTATAAATAAAGTTATTATTTTAATGTGAGTTGTAAATATATTAATTAGAGAATAACTTAAACAATTCGTATTGAAATTGTTATAATAATATAAATTGTAAAAGGTGTTTAAGGTATGCCTTTTTGGTATTATATATTTTGGAAGGATATTAGCCGCAATTAAAAGTCAGCACAGCTGGGTTAAAGGACTTTAATTACATGATTAATGTTATAATTAATTAAATAATATTGTGTGCGATTAATTTGACCGGCTCTTGGTTAAAACTGTATAGTAGTGTTTAGTTTTAGAGATAATTGTTACTTATGAAAATGGCTTATAAATAAAAATATTATTTTAACATAGATATTTTATAAACAATTTTTATATATGGATCGATAGTAAAATAAAACTTTTGTTTTTTAGTCTCATAAAAAAAATATAACTTAGAAATGATCGTGAACGTTGATAATGATTGAAAAATTAAATATTTGATTACGCTTCTAGTATTTATAGGAGGAAATTATCCATTTTGCTATTGAATTGGCTAGAGTCAGACAAAATTGATTATTTAGATCAATGGGATGATAAAGTAAAAAATTTCTTTTATTAAAGAAAGGAAAAAGTATTTAGCTTTTCTGAACTTATCTTCTGTATTAATTGAGATCCTAATACTTAATTAATAATAATTAAGTAAATATGATAAAGTGAAAAATTAAATAAAAACCTTTATAAATTTAATGTCTTAATATTTTAGTTCGAAGTATTGTGAATCATTTATGTGGGAATTGATCTTGTTGTCTTGGTGATTTTTATTTTTTATCAAAACATGATTTAAAAAGTAGATATTTGCAAATAACAGTTCAAATGTGGATTAATTTAATCCGATTGAATAATTATAAAACAATTTAGTTTAGTTTATCTAAATAATTAGACAATTTAGTTTAGTATTTTGAAATATTTTTATAAAGTGTGACCCTTCACTTAACTATCAATGGTCAACCCAGACTTTTGCTTACAATGGGGGAGTTCTTCCATATTAATTTCTTTCTCTTTTGTACACATCACTTTGACAAAGACCTAGTTTCTAGTAAAAACACGTGGTACTCCACGTTGAATTGCTATCATAGAAGGAAGTATCTCATACGCTCATCTCATAAAACACAGCAAACATTGATGATGATGAACAAGCTATGGTGGGTGGGTGGCTCAGACAGACCATCTTAATCTTATCTTTTCAACTCAACACAGTACACAATTTTCTGACCAACATCACTGCAAAAACCTCCAACATAACAAACAACCGGTCCAACAATGATGTCACTCCATATTTTCATGTCGTCACTCGTATGAACACACTGTAGGAAAATGTTTCAACTTTGTCACCAAAATCAAGTTTAATATCTTAAATATGCAGCTGGAATGAACACTTGAAAAAAAAAAGGCATGGCAGATAATGATCTTATTTAATACGAGTATGATTGTTCGCAGAGGTATTTGTGGTTTATGTCAAAATGATGAGAATAGCATGAACACGATATTTCCTGGAAGCACACCATTCTTTATCAAGTTTCTTGGCAGTCCCTATCAAAGAATAGTCAAAACTTGGACATTTTTACTTTGACCGTTACAAGGCACATGTGTTCATAATAGAGCCAACTTTGATTCTTTCTTTAAATGAAGGAATGTGTGATAGAGTGAGGGAGTGGTCACTGATCCTCACCTTTTACCACCTGCTTTCTTCTTCTAACCCACATGAGGGATACCATGACCATGACTGCTACCACTGATCATCAATGGATGCAGTTCTATCAGCAACCTCTAATGGATGGTAATGGCCGTGATCATGATCATGATCATGATCATGATCACGATCAGTCTTTGGCACCAAACACAGATGGGTTCTCTGATGCAACTGTGATGACAACCAGTCCACCTCTCACCATGCCCTCATCAGAGAGCAATAGCATCTCCAACCAATTGACACCAAAGGGTAATGTATGCAAACCGATAAGAAGAAGGTCTAGAGCTTCTAAGAGAACCCCTACCACACTCCTTAATGCCAACACCACCAATTTTAGAGCATTAGTACAACAATTCACAGGGTGTCCTAGCACAGCCATGTCAACACTAGGGGTCCATAAGGGTCCTATCACCTTGAACTTCCAAAAAGGAAGCAGTGAACACAAGATTCACCATAACACAACTGCTACACCCGTGCTACCGTTTAGTGGTAGAAGCTACAACAACAGCAACAACAAAAACCAATTTCATCATCAAGTGCCTGCATCACTTCCTTGGCAGAAGCTGGAGGAACAACAACTACCTCAGCAGCAGTTGTTGCAGCAACAGAGTGGTTACTCGTTTGATTATGTGAAGAGCAGTGGTTTTATTCCAAGTTCGGGTAACTCGGTTAGCACCACTACCATGGATGTCTCTGACGGTTTGCTCTTGGATAATGATTTTAGCTTGTCTGATCTAACCATGAATGCCTTCCCCAATGATACCTTTTATAAGAATGAATTATAGATATATTTCATGCCACAAAAAATGTTTAGTTATAAAAGGGTTCAGTTAGTGAACCCTGTCAATATCAGAAAACAAAGTGGACTAGTTATATCCAGTTCATATGTATACATGCTTTTATAGAAACAATAATTCATAAAGCCTTTATGCGTTAGTTTCCAAATGGTAGTGCAGTGCAGTTTAGTTTATTCTCTCTCTCTGTCCCTCTAATCCTTTTTAATGGCGAGTTCCTCTGATTAAACACTGTTGTCTTGTAGAACAATTTCCTGATGGTCCTGTTCTTGTTTATATATTCTTTTTGTTGGAATGTGTGCAGGTCCTGTTTTCCTCGTTAAGAGCACAGTTTCTGTTCCTCCCACTTCTTTTTATACATATTATCTGTTCTTAACTAGTTTATGATCAAAATTCTGATTTGAATGAGGCCTTTCAAAAGTCAAAATTGAGTATCCATGAGCAGTTAAAGCGATCTCGAGTTGTGGAATTGGTTAATGATAAACTTGCATATTGGATTTGATTGCAGGCTCATAGATTTACTCATAAACTACTTCCAATGATTTCTCCGAGTCATAAACAAGAAAGCTTTACTGTTAACAACAGTCCATATTATCAGCTTCAAGCAAAGTTTTTTTCTGTAGAGAATATATGTTGTCTTGGAAAACTTTTCATCAGTCTCTTCCATCTCTCTCTCTCTATATTCATCAACTTCATATTAATAACTTACAGTTACCATAGTTCTTAACTTTCGTTTCAAACCATCAATTCTTAAAGTTTTGAGTTGATCAGAAGTCATCACCAACCAGCACGTGAAGGAACATCTAGGGTAGGTGGAGTATATATATATATATATATATATATATATATATATATTCATGATATGATATAGTAAACAAGAAATGGTCATAAATGTTAGTTATGTAAGTATGAATCCAGCAGAAGGATTTAATTATTGAAATGATGAGTGATGAAAAATTGGAGGAGTCTGGGAGCAAACGGTGGGCTGGTTTTGGCTGCATCTGCATCACCATTGTTTTGCTATACGCCAACTTTATCATTATCTTTTCTGTTACAAGGTTAAATCACACAAGGTTATAATAAAGACAATGCTATATAAAAAATATCAACTTGCCAATTGTTGCTTAACATAAACTTAAATAGTAAATTTTTATTGAAAGAAGTAACTGTTATGCAGTTTATTTTGAGACTTGTAAATATTTTTCATCAAAATATAACCATCTGTCAGAAAAACACTAACATGATAATCTTCTTGATCAGTATTTGATTCATATGCTTTAAACTTGTTTCCAATATTTGTTGACTAGTAATTTGTCACCCTTTAATTAAACAGTTCAAACTGAATGTTTTTCTGTCTATAAATTTGACTCCATCAGTGTATGTTGTCTCTTTATGTGATAGCAATTATTTTCAGACAATATGTTCAGAGGGTTTTTCTTATTGTAGAACCTCTGTCACAACCAGAAAAGAAGGTTTTCATAATGGTTAAAAACTTCATTTAACAACTGTATTTCTGTCACAAGTCATGCACTATATGTTTTCTAACAATTTTTGTGATTTTATACTTGGTAAATTTTTTAACATGGATAATAGATGTTGACACTAATATCAAAAACACACACCCACACAAATAAATAAATAAATAAATATATATATATATAACAATTATTTAAAAAAATAATTTAAGTTTAATTTAATAGATGTAAAAAATTTAATTTTCATTACACATCTATTGTGTGTTTAAAGTAAGAGTTTTTTTTTATTAAATGATCAAAACCAAACATGCTAATCCAACTATATAACAAGTAATTGTCCATTATATCTACGTTTGAAAGTAATTATTACAATAATTGTAAATGACAACCTATAATTGATTTATTAAAAAAAATACAATTAGTCATGAATATATTGAGAGAAATATGAGTTTTATCTCAACTACATAAATAGTGACATGTATTTGTGTTTAAACTTTCTTGTTGATCAAGGAATGAAGGAGTTAAGGATCATGAATCATGCACTTAATAGTTCTTATAATTAATGTATAATCCAAACATATATAAAAAAAAACATAATAATTTATAACATAATCAATTATTTAACTAAAAACATTATAAATAAAAAAGTATAAAAATACTTATATCTTTATAATTAAACAAGTGATATATTCAACTATTAATTACCCAATGCAATTTCTAACATAGTGAACGTATATATATACAATTAAACACTACTCATTTTGCTATCAATAATGACATCTATGACACCTGCGTAGATTTGGGAGAATATAAGAATAATTTAATAGTAAAGAAAAAAATAAAATGAAAGAATGTTATGAGTTCAACTTCTCAAACTAATAATTTGAAAATATAAAATTGGTTGTGATATTCATCGTAAAGATACT
This sequence comes from Vigna reflexopilosa, assembly GCA_027742785.1. Lineage (NCBI taxonomy): Eukaryota > Viridiplantae > Streptophyta > Magnoliopsida > Fabales > Fabaceae > Vigna > Vigna reflexopilosa. Next base: position 40,802,536 of record CM050918.1, read on the forward strand.
TCAAATTGAAAATTTAATCATAACGTGACAATTAAAAATAAGAATACAATGACATATTGTATAAAGATTTAATATAAGGTGTATGTAAAAGAAAAATCTTAAATTATTAACCTTTTAATAGTTTTAAAATTAACTTCCCATTAATTTTAAATACATAAAAATAAAAACGAAATTAGTGATTTTCTCTAACAAAACCAAAACTAATTAATAAAATTTCAACCAACTTCCTCACTTCCCCACTTTGCTCACTAGCCGCCGCTTCACGCTCACAATGCAAGCCCTTCACCGTTTTGCATTCGCCACGCGCCGCGTCGCCGCGTCGCCGAGTCACGACAGTCTTCTTCCCCTAGCATCTTCTAGAATAATCTCTTTCTCAACCGATTCGCGCGACGGAGGAGGAGGCGCCTTCGATGCGGAATGGCATACCACCACGTCGTGGTCGACGGGGCTCGCCGGTGACCACTTCAACGGTCAACCCTCGCAGTCCACGTCGAAGGTTCTGTCGGAGCTGCAGGACACGGAGGACAGGGTGCGCGAACTGGAGGCGTCGAACCGCCGAGGGAAGGCGTTCGTGGATAGCTGGGGGAGACGCTTGAGGGAGATTAGCGTGCTGATGAAGCAGATTCAGGAGCCCGGCGCGCGAGGCTCGTATCTCAAGGACTCCGAGAAGGCGGAGATGTACCGGTTGCACAAGGAGAACCCCGGGGTCTACACTGTGGAGAAACTCGCTAAGGATTACAGGATCATGCGGCAGAGGGTTCACGCCATTCTGTGGCTAAAGGAGATCGAGGAAGAGGAGGAGAAGAAACTCGGTCACCCTCTCGATGATTCCATCGAGCTCTTGCTCGATAGTTACCCCGAGTCGGTGTTTCAATTTCGTAGGGTTTAGGGTTTAAGATTTGTGTGGTGTTAGGAATTGTGATTTGTTTTTTTCGTCTTGCAGGTTTTTTAATTCGCATGATAGGGAGTTTCATGTTGCGTCTCTTCCGTATAAGCCGGACTTCAAGGTTATGCCGGAGGGGTGGGATGGCATTACCAAAGATGTTGATGAAGTGCACTACGAGATCTCCAAGAAGGAGGATGAGATGCTGTATCGAGAATTTGTCGAGAAGATGAATTTCAACAAAAAGAAAGTAAGTTCTATTGGCCGTTGATCTATATTACGATGTCTTTAGGTGTCAATGATGTGAATTGAAGTGTCGATGTGTTGTGTACATTGTTTGGTATTGTTGTGGATTATTAGAAGTGTTTCATATCCTCGTCCTATAAATGAAATGCCGTATGGGTAGTGTTTGGAGGAGCAGATCCCAAATTCTCACCAAGAGTTTTTCTCCTGTTCTGTCTTTTAAATCAAAACTAAGTTATCCGATTTTTGTTTATGGAGGAATGAAAATTTTGGTTGTTTTGTGAACAAAGAATAAAAGGTTTTCTGCTTGCAGTTTGGTTAGGCCATTAGCTACCTGTGTATCACATTACTTGTCTATGTCCATTTTATGCTCTTTAAGGTTCACTTTTCTGTCGGACCGGCAGCCTTTTTCCCTCTTTCTTTGAACAATATAGCAATAGACTTGATCCTAGATCTTTGAATGAAGAAGTAACTAGATGGTGATTCAGAAGTAGATGATATTCCTTTTGTCTTAATTAGGGTCTTGTTTTAATTTATCTTCCTCCCACATCCTATAATAGTCCATCAATGCGGTCAAGGTAGTAAAAAACAAGATTATGGCTGGGAATGTGAAGGGCTCACAAGATCGGAATCATAATCTAGATTGTACATTCTACTTCTGCATAAACGTGATATGCATACCCATCCAAATAACAAATAATTAAAAACATCAGTCACGGTGTTACACTTTAAAAATACGTGATCAAAACCATAAGAAAGAAAGCATGTCAACCAAGTCATAACTTCCAAATGCCAAATTATCAAATACCAACTACCAAGACCAAGACACAGAACGCCTAGAACCTAAAGCCTAACAGTAAATGTGTAATATAAATCTTTCAAATTTAAACCAAAACTCAAGGGATCTTCATTACCCCCATCTCCTTTGCTAAGCACATTAATAAGAATATCCTCCACTTGTAGAGGTGGCACGGCAAGAACATCATCCTCTTGCTCTCCAATTTTGGTTTGACCTTCATCCATGTTTCCTGCATTCCAGTTTGGCAGTGTGCTTAGCAATCATATATGATTTTAGATTGAGTGTTCCCAACCACACAAAATGCCTTAGGAATTCTGTCCTAGTGAAGTCACAAATGTAGGATCTTGGCAGTCAAACTTTCAACCTAATGGTAGAAGATTATAATTGGTTATGATTCCAGTTCTTTTTTTTTTACTCATGCTGGTTTTTATTTATTTATAAAAAACAGTATGTCCAGTAGAGTGTTGCAGAAGCAGGATTGATTTCAAACAGATTTTTATGGTTGATTAGAATCCCTGAAAAAAAAAATCCTTTTTTTAATTGACTATTTTTGTGGCTAACAAGTATGGATGCATTGACTTGTGCAAAAGAAATGATGGAACTTGAAGAAATCTTAAGAGATAAATTTTGGGCAATACATTATTTATGAATTTTTTAGTAATAATATAAGAAAAGAAACGTTTTATTCTCTTTTATTAGGTATTGTTTCAGACATATTTTGTGTAAGCACTTGGACTGAGTTTTTCTTTCTGTGGAGGTGGTTGAGGAGTAACGTGTTACGAACTTCTAAGCCATGGATGTTGCTTCCCTGGTACTAGTATGAAAGGCAATATGTTGTTTTGGGCACATTGACTAATGTACCCTCTCATGTATTAGTTAACTTGACTTTTTTAATTTTGCCTTTTTGTATGTGCTTGTTATCTTGACAGTTAATATACACTTTAGTACTGTTAGTGGAAATCATTTCTCACATATCTCTTTTAATGTGTTATTGGCATTTATGATCTGATAGTTGATGAAATGGTCATATCACAATATTTATATGTATAAAAAATTATATAATGGAGCATTTCCATAGTAGGTTACAAGACCCATTGATGCAGAGGGATGCTTGTAGAAATGACTGATATTTGTCCTTACACTTTCACTAATATTGTTTCTGGAGTGGTGGACTGTATATAGTCTTCCTCTCTGTATTTGTAGCGGAGTTATCTATTTACTTTCTAATTAAATAAACGTGTAATTTACAAAAGAAAAAAAATCTAGTTTTAGAGGAGAAAAATTAGTTTTAAACTAGTTCATTAAAAATCCAAAGCCGGTTTTAGGATTTGGTTTAGTTTTGGTTCTTAGGTAATGGAGAGATTGATGAGGATGTCACCGGATTGAATATAGTGGATTAAGAGGAAAAATGCTTCAGGTGTAATTTGTGAGTACTATGTTCTTTCAATGAAGCTTTATGGTTGCAAATTGTTGGGCCGTGAAATTCTAACAGTAACAAATAAATAGTTTATCAGAGATTAAAATGCTAAGGATGAATGCACATCTAAGGATGAATGCTCCCGTCGTATCCATATTTCCGCCTCTTGACTTTTCTTGTTGTTCTAGTGAGATTTTTGTTTGTGGATATCATTAAAGAATGTGACTTTGGTGGTTGTATGCAGATGGCTGGAGAGGTCAAATGCCACAAGTATAGTAGACGACGTCCTTCAGATGGATGGACTTTTACGGTAGAGAAATTGGGATCCAGAGGAAAACGTGGAGTTGGTGGAGGCTGGAAATTTGCAAGCATAGCAGATGGATCAAGCCGACCACTGAATGAGATGGAGAAAATGTATGTGAGGCGAGAGACTCCACGCCGGCGACGCAGGATCCTTCCTTGATTACGTTATGAGTTTCTGAATTTTTTGTTGGCTGTTAAAATTAGATTCTGTAACCAATGCATTCACTCGTTTGGGATGTGTGTAGTGTTAATTTGTTGTCTCTTTTCTTTTTTTGGATCAATTGGTTTATATTTTAATAAGCTGAGCCAACGCTGATGCTTATAATGCATTCTCCTAATTTAAATTCATGAAATCAGAATATTTATTTATTTTTTCGCAGGTTTAGTCGATTGAGAAATTAAGATAGAGTAAATGTAATATTTGACGGGAGAGAATAAAATAATGATATTCAAAATTGAGAGATTAAGATTAAAATAACCATAATAAAAAATTGAGAGGTTAAGACCGGTAGAAAGATTGTTAAAAGATTTAAAAATAGTCAACAAAATGTTGAGACCTAAAAAATGAATTTTGTAGAAAGATAAAATTTAAAACAGAAATTGATCTAAAATTAAATATAGTTATCACATCATATTCATAATTCAAAACAAAATTTTAAGTACCTAATATTGGCTTTATTTAGAAATTAAAAATTGAGGTAGGGGAAAATTTATTAAATTTTGAGTAGAAATTTACTTAGAAATCGATCTTACGTTCCAATTTAATTATATTAATTTATGTTTTAAAGAGTTTTTGTTTTGATTTGATAATAATGGAAAATTCAGTCAGGATTTGTTCTGATTTTATCTTATTTAAGAGAAATTCATATGATAAAAATTATTATCAACAAGATACATGATAATAATTATTAGTTTAAATCATATTAAAATAAAAACGAAGTTGAGAATCCATCTTGAAAATTGATATAATAAAAGATTGTAATTAATAAGTATTAGTTTTATGCTCATAAGTACACAATTGAATTGATTGCACAAATAATACCCTTGTTTCTTACAATAATGAGAATCCCTAATTCTTTATTCTTTTATTTTGGTATTAATTTTATGATAAAAAAAACCTAACATTATTCTATTTTATTGAATAAAAAGAAAAGGACACATATGGGCCGGGCCCCGCGAGGGTGAAAATATAGAGGTGCAGGAAGAAGCTAAAGTTTCTTTCTTCAATTCAATTCCTTGACTGTTTTCTTCTGAATGAACAAACCCATTGGTTTGGTTGAACACTGAACTGAAGACTTCGTCATCCTAGGACTTCCGAACAACACAGCCGCAAGCCACCGCAATGGGTGGTGAAGCTCCGGTTACAGTCTTTGCCGATACTAACTTAGGCACTCGCATCGCCTTCAATGCTTCTCCTAACATTACATCTGCATCTCTCAAAAGTAAGTCCACAGCACTTAAAAAGCAAAAAATACTCTTTTTTTTCTACTACCCTTCAGGTTCTTGGTTTAAATATTTTACTCATTTGAAGATTTTGCTATTGGGCTGTGGTATTTCACTTGCAAGTTGCAACCTTTTCTGCCATTTATACCTTTGTTTGATATGAATTGTTACTGCAATGATGACTTTGAGGAGGAGGTTCTGTCTTATGAGTTGTATATTTCTTCGGCATGTTTTAGGATGGCAATGCTGGTCTTTTGCAAGGGTTTAAATATTTTCTTTTTTTCTATCTCGTTACCTTTCATTTATTGCTTGAAAATCTCCCTTTTTGTCTCAATCTCAAGCATGTTAGGGCATCTATTGTGGAGTTTGTTGAAATCAAACTCGTCTCAATCTCCATCATGGCCTACCGTTAATTTCCAATTAAGTTTGAGAATAAAAGATTAAACTTAGTGGCGAAAGCTCACCATGTTGAATTTGTGCACTAAATGTATCTTGGAGATTACCGCCGCTACATGATGATTGTTATAGGACATATATGGCATTAATTCAATTCACCAGTGAAACCATGTAATCAATTTCAACATTTTACATAAATGTATGTCATATTGAATTGAATTTGTTATGGACTTCAATGTTGAGATCTCAGTCTCGAGGGTCAAGATGCATGTACTACTATTATCATTCTCTTACACGTATATGATATGCTGATGCACTTGTTTTGAAAATAATAGGGTACAATATGATTTATGTATATTGAAAAAAGTATAAAAACTTAAAAACGTGATAAATATATGATAGCTATCGTGTGAATCCAAATTAAAATCAAGTGTATTAAGTGTTGTCAAAATAAAAAAAAATTGTTAATTATTGTTATCATAAAAGTGTTATTGTTTTATAGAATACATACTTCATTCATTTAAAGTATGGGATACGAATATGTATTTGACATGGATATGTGACATAAATTGAAGTATTTGTGCATCATTGCTTGTAATTTGTTTTACTCAGACAAGCCAGAGTTAATTAGTTTTGTGTTTTTTCTTATGTGATGATCTTTCCTTTCTTCATAAAGGTGGGGGGTTTGACGGGGCATGCTCAAAATCTAATTTTATGTGAGTTTGAGTCTTCCATTAAATGCTTTGTATCCAATTCTGGTTAGTCTTTTTTTGGATAAATTAAAGTTCTGTAGTACTGTTGGTTTGACCATTGTCATCATTCACAAAAAAAAAGAGACATTAATGAAATTGTAGTTCAACATGGTGTATGTTAGGTTTTGACATGAAAAATACTTGATGCAATGATTGTTCTGCAGGAGATTTTGAGAAAGCACACCTCAGTTGTTTACCAGATATTGGAGAGATTCAAGTCAATGGATTAATGGTAAGTACTTTACTTTCTGTTTCAGTATCATTGTATCCTTTTATGAATTTTGGAACATTAAGCTTGTGCTCAATAAGTTAATTCGTATTCTCCCAGGTGAAGCGAAAATCATTCTTCTACTACCTCCCTGATTCCTTTCCTATAAAGTTTGCTTTCCCTGCGATGCTAGGAACATGGTTTCTGCATGTGGAAGTTAAGCACTTAAAAGGCTTGTGTACTCCTTGTTCACCCTGTGATGAAGATGTTCTACCAAAACATAAGGACTTAATGATCTGCAAAGGTGACAAGACAAGATGTAATAGTGAGGAAAAGAAAATGAAAGGGTTCCAACCCGGAGCATGTTTGGTGGAAGAACATGAAATCACTAATCTTGTTTCAAAGAAGCAGGAGGGAAATGAAATTTCTCATGAAAATCAAGCTCAAAATGCAGCCAGTGGAATGTCAGAAAGACATCCCTGCATATTTGGAGACAAACCTACTGGTATGGCTAAGAGTTCATACGTAATACCAGAGAATAAATTTGAAAATGTGGTTGAGTTGCATCCTAACTCGATGCAAAGCAGTCACAGTAAGATGTCAACACAATTGATATCAGTCACAGGTATAATCAATAAATATTTCACAAGTTTCAATGGCATTGACAATTTTAGCAGCTCTTCAAACTCAGATCTTACCTCTAGAGCTGTGCATAGTGAGATTGAAGTTGATTCAAACGCCAGAGAACGTGGTTGTTTGAAGATACAAAGAGATTCCTTGCCACATTTCACTCCCAAAACATCTCCACATGTCTTGCATACACCATTGGTTTCCAAAAAATCAAGAAGCAAAAACAGAAAATTGAAACCTGGTAAACGTCCTTTATCAGGGAGCAAAAATAAAAAATCAAGAATTGGGACTCGTCTTCTTTCAGCTTCACAGAATCTTGGGGTTTCTATCACCAAGCATGATCCTACAATTCCATTCCGAATATTGAAAGATAGCAAACTACTGCAGGGAAAATCTCAAATGAAGGGTTCGATATTTTCTATCTCTGGCAGTGATGAGGATTGAGTTGTAGACCTTAACATATCTTTAAATATATAGAATGGTTTTGAATATCATACTTCTGATTTAGCAGTATGATGAGTGAAATTATAGGCAAAATGTTGTAAGTGAAACTTGTTGATCGCAAAAAGAGCAAAAAGATGTTATAAACTAGCAGTTTTGATACTATACAGAGTTCTGAAACAGCTTAGATGAATTCATTGCAGACCATCTACCACAAACCAAAGAACATCCAGAAGTTAAACATGAATGAACAAAGAAGAATTACATAGAAAATAAGCGTGGTTTAATTGAAGTGTTAATGAATTTCATTTTAGATTTATGACATAAATGACTATGAAATTTTGAGATGTAAAAGTTCCTGTTATGCTTAGCATGAGTTTATTTAAAAAATGCTTGTTTAAGGTTTTTGTTGAACAGTTTAGTTAATAAATGATAACAGTAGTAGAACTCAATAGCAGTAATGCAAGATCAGTTTGTTTCTCTGTAAATTTTCGTGTAAAGTTGACAAAAATTACTTCGAACAATTATTTAACTTTTCTACTTTATTAGATTCCTTTAATATAATATTTCTTTTCCTTTTATCTCTCTCTTTTTTTTTTCTCTTTTACTTTACACTTTATTAGTTATTTTGTTTCTGTTTTGTGTCCTTTTCCTTTAGTAATTTTGTTTTTTGCTTTATTCTGTGTCATGTTCCTTTATATACATTGTTTTTTCAGTTTTTTTTTTTATATTTTATTTTATGATTAATTGTTTGGAATACCTATATTTTAATGTTTTATCATTATTAACATAATATTTTACAAATCAAATTAATTATTATTTATAAACATATTTTTTTCATTTTAAAATATAACTAAAAAGTTTATATTTTTTAACTAATAAAGTTTAAATTTAAAGGAAATTTTAATCTAGAAATAGAAAAACAGAGAAACAATTTTTACTTCTTTTGATAAATATTTATTTAGCTTTAACTGAAAAGAATGTTAAGCTAATAATATATTAGGTCAAATAAGCCCCGATACATTTACATCAATACTGTTTGTTTTGAAATATTTATCATAAATATATATTTTTATTTTATATTTTATTATTTCTACGGTTTGAATTGTAGTTAATTTCAAAATTATATATTAGTTTAAAATGTATGTTTATTTAATATGTTTAGATAAATTTATTCAAAAGTCTTATTTAAAAGAAGAAAAAAAATGAAATAAGATAGGATGTAGAAGCTGTGTGGTGGAAATGATCAAATAGTATAACATATTTCGATTAGAAAATTATATTTAAAATTTAAAAGAAAACTGCAACTGATAACTTATTAAAATTGTAGTGGAATTTAAAATACACGTACGTGATCCCATTAAAAAAAGTGACATTGTGATTTGCACTATGTCATGAATGATCAATATTAGATATTATCAAGATTTTTTAATTACTTTCATATATTTAAAATAAATTATTTATATTTTTATAAAATAGTTTATTTTGACCTCTCAAAAAAAATATTTTTTAATAGTTTTTGTCCTTAAATTTACTTTTAGACTTGTTTATTTTTAGTTTGTTGGCTATAAAGAATCTACATATTTATGTAATTTATTTTCAAAAAATTTGATATTAAATATGGTTAATAGGATAAAAAAGAAACTTTGGGTTACTCACCGTCCATTGATTCTTTGGGAAACCTATGTAGTAAAAAACCTTGACTAGTGACAAGTCCTGAGGAAGAACTAGATTAATCATATTTTCTCTTCCGATCAATTTTTCTTCATCTACACAATTCTCACTTGAAATCATAATTAAAATTTGGTTATGTTTATATTGATGTGTGTGACATGTTAGAATCTCTCTTCTTCGGTAGTTAGTTTCAGTAGAAATTCCCATTTCCCATTATTTTGATTTAAACTTGAAAGTATTGATAACATGATGAGTGTGGTTGGATTGGGTGGCTGAGTTTGGCAAAGTGAGTGTCAAAGAAATTAGTGGATGAGTGAGTGAAGAAGAAGAAGAAGAAGAATAGCCAGTTGATTGATTGGTTGATTCAATCCATTGGACTGTGATGAAGAAACTCAGATGGGTAATGGATGGAGGAGGGTTTTGGGATTTGGACATTTCAACTCCTCAAACCATTGATGGCTTGGCCCGTGCCGTCCCAGGGGACCCTCTTCCCTTGGGTCTCTCACGAGGCACAAGCCTTTCCAGACCCAGACAACTCGAGTTCATGCACCGTTTCATGAATGCCCCTCTCATTCCCTCCTACTCCAAACCTCATGGCCTCTCACTCCACCGTCTTATCTCCCTCCCCTTTTCTGATGATTGGTATGCTAACTCAATTCTCCACCAAAGTTTCAATCTTTTTCTGCATTTTGCCCCTTTTCGTTTCTGGGAGTGTTGGATTTTTTTTTTCTGCGTTTAATGTAGTCCACTCGGGTTGCATCTTAGATTAGATGGTATTGCTGTTATAAAAATGATTAATTAAGTCGTGATTGTTTTCATTAGTTTAACAATTAGTTGTGTTAATTATTGCTTGTGTAAAGTGTAGACTGTATGGTTTTTAATATTGTGAAAAAGATATTGGAGGAAGGGATCTCTTAGTATATAATATCTCTGAAGATTTGGTCTTTATTGGGGCCGTGTGATCCATGTATCTCATTTTACCTTGTGGGACATGGCTTTGTTCTTGTTGTAAGTGAGCTGTGTGTGTGTATTCTGGTAACTGATACTCAGTGTGAAAGTTTTGCAGGGTTTTATTTTTACTGGGTCAGTTCAATTTGCAGAGGTTTGTTTCCTCTGTTAAGAGCAGTGAGGAGAAGCCAAAGGGGGTTTCTTCTTGGTTAAAAACCTTTGGGAGACATTTGCAGCAGAAGTCCTTGTATGCCTTGGGTTTCTCTTCAGAGTTTCAGTTGGGGGAAAATGATACATTGTTTTTTGGCTTAGATGCTTATGATGATGCCGAAAAGCCTCGTGGGAAATTCGTCTTTCACCATAAGGTTAGCATTTGAATGTATCCCCTTGCGCATCCCAAAGATGTATTTTGTTATTCTCAGTTGATCATAATATTGATCCGGCTTACATCAACGATCTACTTTCTTTTGTTCTACAGTAACTTTCTGACATGAATTTGAACTAGATTTTGGTCTTTTTACTCATACAAAATTTTATTGGTGTGTGGTTGTAGTTTCCAGAGCATGATCTAACAGTGGAAGCAGTTTATCCTGGTCTTTTTGTTGATAATAACACCGGTAATTACTGGGATGTTCCATTTTCAACTGCAGTTGATCTTGCTTCTGTGACTACCAGTGACTCTTCCACCGCTTATCATTTATCGGCACACTACACTTCTGGGTCACCCAAGCAGTTTCAAAATATTCATAACCATAATAATAGACTACCACCTTCTCTACTTCCTGGCTTAGCCTTCAAAAGTGCCGTTTCTTACAGGAAAAAAGTTGATATTTGGAGAAGTGAAGCTCCAAAGTTGAAATTGGTGCAACCGTATGACGTGTTTCTTTCAAATCCTCACGTGTCTGCCTCAGGGATTATTGGTAAATTTTCTTCTTGTTTGTAACGTTTTTTGCTAACACATTTTCTTAGCGAAGAAGTGAGGAAACTGTTAGACATTTTCTTAACATTTCACATGCATGTTTATTGTTATCACTAAATGGAAAGGATTTGAGAGCCTATGTGATGTATGTATTACTTAAGATAGTGTACAAAGAGGGTAACTCGTGTAACAAATTGTCGAATACATTGGTAATGATCACATCACAAGGATCTTTTATCTGGAGCATTGCCCTGTTTCTTGAAGCTGAGGATGGTTTTAGAGTATGCTTATTGTTTCCTTGAATTCTTTAATGGAAGGTGCTGCTTCAACTGCTGCATTTGGGGATAATTCAGCAAGAGCACAAATAGAAGATGGTAGTCCAGGATATTTTCTCCAGGTTTCTGGAGTAAAGTCTTCCTTTCTAGCAGATATGTTTGCATCCGTTTCATTCACGGCTCAACATGGAAACTTCCAGAGGCCTTTTCTAGATCTTACCCGATTTCAGGCCCGGCTGGATTTCCCTTCTGGTTTCAAATTTCTTTCGGCTGCAACTGGTCTAACTCAAGATCTTCTCAATTCTCAAAAGCCCAGCTTGGAAGCTGTTCAGGCGATTTTACCCAATGCTACACTATCACTTCAGCAGCAGGTACCTCCCAATCAAGTATTTCACAAATTTGCATGATTTCATTGTTTTTAAACTTCTTCTGATTAGTAAGCGTTATCTCAAAGGACATTTTGGCACTGTTGGAATAAACTTTTCTATAAACGCTTGTAAGAGAAGAAAGTAAAAAGGTAAAATGGATTGAACTTCTTGCATAAGCTAAAGTCAACTATTTACCTCATGTTTTGAAGATGTTAAATGAAAAAACGTTTATAGAAGTTCAATTGCTTAAGTTGATTTTAACTTATGGGAGAAGTTTAACTTTAATTCATTTTGGCTTCTTATTTTCTCCTCCCATAAATGCTTATGAAAAAATCTATCCAATCCGGGCCTTTACTAATAAGTTGCTACAGAAGAAACTTGTTCTTCTTTATTGGTTTCCTATTGTTTGTCCATAAGTAAATGCATGCTATCATTATTAAAAAAAATAAAATCAACATTTCAATTTTACTATCCTGCCTCTGACGGTCTCCACCTCATTGATTCTATCTATACTTTTTCCAATCTCATGTTTCTAATCATGCACTGCAAATTTTTCAAGCATTTGGTCCTTAATGCTGCTGTAATGTTAACCCAAACACCTTATTATATCTTGCAGATTGTTGGTCCTGTCAGTTTTAGAGTTGATTCTGGAATCAAAGTTGATCTGAAGAACCCTGATTGGCCTATTCATGCACAGGAACCTGTATTTGCTTTGGAATATGCATTGCAAGTGCTTGGTTCAGCAAAAGCAGTTGCATGGTATTGCCCCAAACGCCAAGAGTTTATGGCAGAACTTCGTTTCTTTGAAACATAAACAATAGCCCAATAAGCACTATAGAAATATCTATTCCTTAGATTGCAAAAGCTAGTTGGTAAAAGGTCCACTAGTTTTCATTCTACCATATGTCTTGTCAATAGGTTTGTGTTTTACTACCTCTATTGGAATTGTAGTTATGGAAGAAGAGAACTATCAAATTTCATTGAATTCCGGGATTATCAATGCAAACATTTTGTTCCACAATTTTTTTTGCAAAAATGGTGAAACTCTTCTTTTTTCTACTTTTGTCGGGCATGGAATTCAGCTAAGAATGATGTCAACATGAACATAATTATTGAAAGCTTTCAATTTCATTTATAGTGTGCAATCAAGATGAAACTGTTTGTATTTCAATGTGTCACTCTAAAGTTGACATAAAAGCTGACATCCAACATATACCGAAAACAACCAGAAACTAACAAGTGAACCTTTAACTACTTTGTGACGTATCCTTAGCGTTCAACAAACCAAAACACACAAATCTCCAACTACACGTGAGAAAGAAGCATTGGTCGTCTTAATTTGTGTGGCCAGAGGGCACATTAATCAGACACATGGTATCACATCAAATGTTCAAACAAACATTTGGTTACTTGTTATTGGCAATCGCTTCGTGATTATCGGTGAGACAGGGACACATTTTAATTAAATGAGCTAAGTATTAATTTAAAGAAAAAAAACTATTGGAAAGAGATTTATGTTTTAGTTTCCAAAAATAAAATAACTTTAAACGAAAACAAAAATAAAATATATTTTATTTACTAAAATATGATGATGATGATGAAAATAATGGAAGAAGTATATTTATTAAGAAAGAAAAATTGAAACCGCATTTGGGTGATGCAGTAAGAAAGGAGGGAGCACATGGTTGAATGCCACGTTAAAGAAGTAGATGTTACTTTCTTTCGATCACTTCTCTCATCTTCTTTCCATTTCAAGATTTGGAACAAAACAAAGTTTGTGACTGCAACATCTTCCTCATATAAGGCATTGAATTGGACTCACACCATTCAATTTCCATACGCAGAGAGTTATGACGTCAAGTACCCAAGCCTACGGTGAACCATGGTACTGGGACAACCGCTACACCAACGAACCTGGTCCCTTCGATTGGTATCAAAAGTATATCACTTTGGCTCCCATCATCAGCCTCTATGTCCCTCCTACCCAACGCATCCTCATCGTTGGTTGTGGCAACTCAGGCACCTTTTCTTCTCCTACCCTTCTTCTTTTCTCTTTTTTTTTCGTCTTTTATTCAGATCTCATTCATGGGTACATGCCTCTTTCTTTGGATTCCAAAAAAATTACATTTTTATGTTCTTTGGGTTTTTATTTTTTGTTGTGGTGTTTGCAGCCTTCAGCGAAGGCATGGTGGTTGATGGCGGTTACACAGATGTTGTCAACATTGATATATCTTCGGTGGTTATTGAAGCTATGAAATGCAAATACCAAGATTTTCCCCAATTGAAATGTATCCTTTCTGCTTTGTGATTTATCTGTGTCAACTTTACATGTTATGGAATCGTAGAAGAGTTTAATTGTGCATTGCTGTGTCTGTCTATGAATCATTTTTTACATTATCTATCAATCTTGAGTTAGTTATTGAAAATGTCAACAACAAATTCGTTATAAAGTATTAAACTTCATAGATTTTAACAAAGATGTTAATAATGTTGAGTGTGATGTATCCTTAATAACTGGGCAGATGTGAAAATGGATGTGAGAAACATGAGTGATTTTGAATCAGAGTCTTTTGATACTGCTATTGACAAAGGTATGCTCACTGTTTAATTTTAGTAATTTTTTTTTATCTGTTAATTGTTATAGTAAGTTCATATTTGACAATGAATTGTGCTGATACCGTTTGCTTTTGCTTTTCAGGGACTCTTGACTCTATCTTGGTGAGTGTAGTGATGGTTCATCGAAATGCAAGTATGTTTGACAAGTCTTATAGTTTGGTCTTTACATATTTTTGTTTGTAGTGTGGAAATAATTCAAGACAAAATGCTACAAAAATGCTTGAGGAGATCTGGAGGTATAATAAAACCATGAACAAAAGTCTACAATTGATCTGTTTTATTTTGAATTTTTTTTATTCTTGATCTGTTCACCATTATTGAAGCAGTTGATGACACACTATAGGGTCCTCAAGGATAAAGGAGTTTATGTTCTGGTAATTGCACCTCTTTATTTATTTGGGTTAAATATGTTTGTAGTTAGTTAATGTGAAATTAAAATTTGTGTTTCTTCTAAACTTTAATATATTTTAGTTCCTTAGAACGAGTGGATATAGTACTTTACTCAACAACAATAAATTTGTTTTAGGTTGAAATTTAAGCTTGAACATATCAACTTAGAAGTGAGCCTGAAATGTAGTTTGATACATCACAAAAATCTAATATAATTGAATTAAGAGAACTATATCTATTAATTTTAAAGTTTGAAGACCAAACTATAACAAAATTTGAGATGTGGATGGAACTAAAAACATATTTAGCGTATTTAAGCATCAATCTGCATTCATGTTTACTCTTCAATTGATATAATGTGCCTTTGCATCTCACCTGGGTAGGCTTCAATGGTTGTAAAATCTGCAGGTGACATATGGAGCTCCGCTATATCGCTTACGTTTGCTACGGGAATCATGCTCATGGACAATAAAACTCCATGTCATAGGTTGGCTTCAATCTTAATGTCATTGTCATTTTGTATTCCAAGTTACATACTTTCTGTTCTATATCTCTCTCAGATGCTTGCCTGCATACCTCTAATTTTGCCTTTCTGTCATTTAATTTTGTAGGCCAGAAGTCCCAAATAACACAAAAGTTAGAATAGACAAGTTTCTAAATAAGCAATAGTATAAAAAAAATGAATAGGGACTTATGCAGCAAGTTAAAATGAGTTTGTATCAAGTATATTATGCATGAAAAATTGGATTGTAAACTAAGCCCTAGTCTATAACCAGTGTCATGGTATATGCAGAGAAACTTGCCTCAGAAGAGAAATCTGATCAACCAGTTTGGGAGCTTACAAAACCTGTTCCCCTCGATGATGATGGAACCTCTGTGGAGGAAGCTCTAGGAAGGAATCCTGATGTCCATTACATATACATTTGCACTAAGGTCAAATACATGTCACATGTAATTCATACTTCTGACTCAAGTTGAGTGCATCCTTGCCCATTTGGACTAACCATTTTTGTTATAATGCTTCTTTCAGGAAATTTCTGCTAACTCAAACACAAAGCCATGATTAGGTTTTTTAGAGGAGGAGGCATACACTTCCACTCTATAAATTTATGTTGCTACTTTTTTACTGTAGTTGATCTTAGAGCTTGTAATGTTTATTTAAGATATTTTGATTTCTCAGAATGTGATATCAAGACAGTCATTTGTTTAATTCCAAATTTGATTGATTCCATGATACTTTTCTTAACTTAATCATTGATAGGATAGTGTTAAAATGTATTCTTCTAAATTCTCATTGTTGTATTATACTTTAAGCTTCTCACCATTATGGCTTTTTCTTATGTGTGTGATTTTTTAGTTTTAAGGAATCCTGATGACATGTATATAAACAAATTAGAGAATAAAAAATTATTAATTTGAAAATGAAAAAATAAATAAGAAAAATATAAACACATATGCATGAAAAGAAAAGAAACATGCATTTAAAGGTATTTTCAATTCATTGTAGAATCTTTATATGCATTTTTATCAATAATTTATCTTCTGAGTTAATTTTGTATGAACCTCTTAATTTGATACACTTCAAACCTCAAATTTAAGATCTATTGTCCTTTTAAGATAATTTTTTAGCTGATTGGAAAATTTATGTAACATGTCCACAAATATACAAGTTTTTGCTATTGTGTAAAGTTACTTTTCTAGTAATATTTTTTTTCTTAGATGATTTTCTTTAACCATTTGCAAATTTATTAATTATCATATTTATTTGAAAAAATATATAAGAACTATATTTTTAATAGAAGTTGTTTATTTTGTATTGAGTTAATGTTAAAATATAATTTAAAACACTAAAATATAATGATCATTTGTCATTAAAAAAAATATTTCTTTCACCAAATATATTATTTTATTATTTCCAAAAAAATTTATTAAAAAATTATTTTACTAAATGGATCTATTTGATTTTTTTTTTGTTTTTCTAAAATCGAAAGGAGAAAATAAAAAAAACCATTAAAAATTAAAATTAAAATTAAAATTATGGAAAGGTAATTTAAAATAATTACTTGAAAATATTAAATTTTAATTTTAATAGAAAATGAATAAACTAAAAATAATTTATTATTTTATTAATATAACTTTAAGTTATTATTAATAACAACAATGATGTTAATGTTATAAAACTTTAAATTTATCTTATATTTTTCATTATTTTTTCCACGTACCATTATAATGATAAATTTTATTTTAAATTAATATTTTAGAAAATTTCCCTAAATAATATATTTTTTAAATAATATAATATAACAAGATCAAATTCTTAATTGATTTTTCTTTGTTCGATATTAGATTTTTAAAAAAATATTTCTAATGAGTTTATTTTAAAAAGAAATCTTTAAAAAATATTATTTTAAAATACATCTTAAATATCATAAAATTGTTATTCAAAATTCTAATTGAAAACTATTTCCTTCTGTACTGGATTAAGATTTTACTATTTTGCAGTTTGTTTATTGTAATTTAGACCAATAATCTTTACCATTCAATTCCACTCTACAGTTTGTTTCTCAATGCTCACTGCAAAATATGACATAAAAACCGAATTGGAAAAAGAAAAAAAAGACATTCAACTTAAATGACAAAATAAATTATTATCCTTAAGTTTTTCAAAACACAGATATCTTTCGAAAATCAATAATATGATTTCTAAAATAATAATAATAACTATTATCATAGTGATAAAAATTATCTTCATCTGTATTCCATTTTCATTTAAAATATTTACGTCATTATATATAATTATTAAGTAATAAAGAAAAACAAAAATGTTTTTGCTTTTTTTTGTAGTGTGTTGCTAACTAAATAATATTTATTAGACAGCGTTGAAGAGACTGAAAATTATATTAATCTCTTTTATATTATATATATAGGTTTAAACCCTCCATTCATATTTGTGTGCAAATCTCAGTTTGGTCCTCAAGTTTTCAACGGTCTCAATTGGGTCATAATTTTTGTAAAAATGCACACATTTTACCCTGACCGTTAAGTTGTCTCAAACGGCGTTAATTGATGCTGGGATGAATTTTTTATTTTAGGCTTAATCCCTCCCTTGGTCCTTATGTTTGTATGAAAATCTCAGTTCGGTCCTCAAGTTTTGAACTGTCTCAATTGAGTCATAATTTTTGAACTGTCGACAACGACGACATTTTTTAGTTTGAGAGGGAGAAAAGGTGTGAGTCGGGGGGTTTGAGGGTGGAGGAATGAGTGAACTGTGATCAGTGTTTGGAAGGAAAAAGAAAGACCATAGCCACGTGGATTTAATGATTTTTAAACATAAAAAAAAAATTACAGCTCAGTTCAAAGTTAACGCCGTCTCAATACACTTAACGGTTGGGGTAAAATGTTGTAAAATGTTTGCATTTCATAAGGACTTGAGAAAAAACTTGAGGACCAAACTGAGATTTTTCATACAAACATAAGGACCAAGGGAGGGATTAAGCCTAAAATAAAAAATTCATCCCAGCATCAATTAACGCCGTTTGAGACAACTTAAAGGTCAGGGTAAAATGTGTGCATTTTTACAAAAATTATGACCCAATTGAGACAGTTGAAAACTTGAGGACCAAACTGAAATTTACACACAAATATGAGGACCAATGGATGGTTTAAACCTATATATATATATAATCTTTATTTATAATAAAAAGATATGAATTAAATTTAAAATACAAATAAAAAATAATATAAAATAAAATAAAATATTTAAAAACAATATTATTTTCAATATTAGAAAAAGTATTAACATAATTTGAGTTTAGTTTCTCTAAAACACAGTTACTAGGAATGTAACTATAACCATCTCCTCGTACTAAATTTGTTAAACATGTGTAAAAGTGGAGAAACCAAAATCCTTAATTTCTGTTAACTAATAATAATTTCATTTTTTTTAAGATTCTATATAATAGAGTCATTAAAAATAAGAAAACACACAAATATTTCAATTACTATTTTTTTGGTAAAAAAAGAAAAATATAAATACTTTTTAACCTTGACTTTTGTTTATATGAGATATGTTTGAGTGTAGTCAAATAAAGCGAAAAATAATTTATAATAAAGTAAAATAACTGATTTATTTTTTGTCCAGCATTGGCGTCGATTTCGGCTTTCGGGGTGGGGTGGGGCGGGGCTCAGGTGGGTCCGGAGAAACGGTTGGGAAGATCATAGCCTGATCTTGGACCTCATTTACACGAACTATCTTTAATTCATTCACTGAGAGAAGGAGAGAAATAGATAGTGATGGAAGAAGAAGAGCAAAAAGTTATGGAAAAGGGTTGCAAGGAAACTCCTGTTCGAATTTATTCTGACGGGATTTATGATCTCTTTCACTTCGGCCATGCCCGTTCTCTTGAGCAAGCTAAGAAACTGTAATGCATACTCCTTACTTCATTTTTCTTTTGGAAAGGACACTTTTTTATGACTTGTAGTTGGACATAATGTTTTATTTCTTTTGGGTTGTTTGGTTCATGTTCATTGACTAAACAGACTTCACTCTACTAACTCTCATTTGGGTTAATTTTACCACTTCAAAACTGGGTTTTCTGTGTTTTGCTGAGTCAGTTATTTTTTTCTTTCTTTTTTAAACATAGTTGTTGTTTGAGGGAAAATGTTCACGCTGTTTAAATCCATTTGTTTTTTTCTCAATTGAAGGTTTCCAAACACTTATCTCCTTGTTGGATGCTGCAATGATGAGATCACCCATAAGTATAAGGGCAAAACTGTTATGACTGAGAAGGAACGCTATGAGTCTCTTCGCCACTGCAGGTTTTGTTCTCCTTTCTTTTTTGGGTTTGAATTTTGACTCGTTTTTGCCGGTGTTCCCATATTTACGGTAAAGGATTATGGGTAAATTATACATATACTGTAAAGGGGGTCAACCAATAAAAAGTTGTCAAATATGACATTTTTTTTTTGGATTTTTCAATAGCTATCTTAAAAATCATGTTTACTATGATTTCTAATTTGTTGATGTCGTCGATACTCTTTACACTGTAAGTGAAAGATTTTACACTTATGAATATTTGCTTCAGGTCAGGTTTTGGTAGTATATAGTTTGATGGAATGTGTTGCTGTTGAAACTTACCTGCTTTTTCTTTCATTTACCTTTTATTGGAAATTGATTGTATGGTTTGTGACTATGATAATTTTGTTGACTATTTTTCATAGTAGTCTGATAAACCGTGAGATTGAGATTGGAACTGTAAAAGTATGCATACAATGCTATAGTTTTGATTTTAGAGTATAGACAAGTCCTGGATGTCAAGTTTTTATTTTCCATTATTAAAACTAGCATTTGTGGACTCAAATGGCTGCCTACTTGAGTACAATTGTGATTGTGCTCATTTGTAGTGTCCAAGTTCTTTGGTTCTTTTCTCTTAGAGATTTCGCATTGACTAGAAATATAACCAATTTATAATATTTAAGTGGGTCATTTTATGAGATTGAGTAAAGTTTGAAGTCCACTTTCATAAAGTAGTATTAGAGTCTATCCTAGCAAATTCAACATGACTAAGTTATAATATATAAAGAAATGCATAACTCCATTTATAAACTCATTTTCTGAGGTTGAATTGAACTTAAAGTCTACTATCATAAGATTTTGTAGTTGTAGAAATGAATGTTAATCCTTTTTTTATCTTACTGCTGAGGATTTTCCGAGTTAGCTGCATCTTGTAGCTGATTTCAGAAGCTAAGTTCTTACTGTGTTGCTCTAACCAAATTATTGGCTTTCATTTCATCACCCTTATTTTATTTGTATATGGTGGTGGTTCTTTGGTATTGTTTCATCTGGATATACTTTGGACGATGGGTTTTACTTTGAAAATTATTTGCTTCATCCACGACAAGCTCTGTCTTTTTCTTTTTTCAGCTGTCTCCTAAAATCTAACTAGTGGTTGAAATCTTAAAAAATAAAAATTAACTCGATTCCATTTGTTTGTCTCACTTATAAATTGCTTTTGAATTCCTGATTACATTATATTAACCTTTGCATTTTGAATCTATTAACTGCTAAGACTATATTAGTGTGTGAAGCATTTTGAATTGTACTTGCTCCAGGTGGGTTGATGAAGTTATTCCAGATGCGCCATGGGTAATCACCAAGGAGTTCCTTGACAAGCATCAAATTGACTATGTGGCACATGATAGTCTTCCGTAAGGTTAACCAACCCCAGGCTACACTTTACTTTTCTATTACGTTCTTAATTAAGAAGCATGGATACAATGTAAGACATAGATATGAAACTATGACCAAGACATGATCCAACACAAACACAGGGAAACAACAAATTCCTAGAAAAGATATAGGGCATGACATGGCCGACTGAGTTATATAAAAAATAATCAAAATAGATGTTATGATTATACAATATCATATCCTTTAAAAAACCCTTCACATTAAGTTGGCATGTGTTATTGCTTGTTCTTTAATTTCTTTCAGCATTTTGAATTCTCCTATTGGTAGGTTTAATTTAAAACCTAATTCCCAAGCATTATTAAGCTACAAATTTCTAAAATTATGACAATCTTGGTTCTTATAGTTCTTGTTGGCTAAAACTAATTGTATTGAAGACTTGCACGGAATTTATATCACAGCACTCTCTTTTTTCTGGTGTCTGTTCTGATTCATGAATTTAATCAAATTTTTGCTTACACCTATTGTAAAATTTGGTTTTTTGTTAGACGGGTCTTTTTGTTTTCATTTATTTGTTATGATTGTTATTATTTTTCTTTAAGTGTTGCACAGATATGGATACAATCATACAAGTATCAAGTATATTTCAATACGTAATATTTTAAAATTAAGATATGGGTACAACAATGCATATTACATAAAGTATAATTATATTTTTGTATTTCTTATATCTTTTAATTTATTTTTCTCTCTTTCTTTATATTTCTTCGTACAGTTGGTTTTTGTATATATTTTTCATCATTATCACATATTTACAAGCCTTTAATATTTTTAAAATTTATTAAAACATTATTTTAGTCAAATTTAAATTAAAATGTCATCATTTCAGTTATAGTAATAATAATAATAATAATAATAATTTCATCTCTATTCAAGAGAAAAAAAAAAAAGAGAGGTTAGGATATGACAGACCCAATTTCTAATGTGGCGACCACCATACAATATGCCTATGCGTATTGGTCTCCTCTATGGGTATGTACAATATAAATATGTTGCCAAATTTGAAATATCATTATCATCATTATTATTATTATTTTCACGTGGTTGTCTTGTGATGCTTCTGTATTATTCGTATGATACTGTTCTGCTTGCATTGCAACGCTTGAATATATATGATGGTACCATTTTCTTCAAGTTCTTCTCATATATATTATTACTTCCTTTTTCTATTATCATAGTTATGCTGATGCAAGTGGAGCTGGAAAGGATGTGTATGAATATGTAAGTTCAAGTGATAGAACCATATTCTAATTAAGTTTCCATTAATTGAATGTCCTCACTTCCTGTGCCTGTTTGGCAGCATTCACATCTATTTCTCATAGCATTCAGTTCTTTATGCCTTTTTTTTTTTTCTCAAAAAGTATATGCTGATTGGCCTACAGCTGGCGGCATATATTTAACCATGTTAATCTGTATCAAATTAAGACTACCTGTAACCATCTCAAACTTTTCTGCTGCAATTTATGATCTTGTGCCTTTTAATTTCTTATCTAGGTTAAGTCTGTTGGAAAATTTAAGGAAACAAAGCGGACTGATGGAATTTCTACTTCTGATATTATAATGAGAATTATCAAAGATTATAATCAATATGTAATGCGTAATTTGGACCGTGGTTACACAAGAAAGGAACTAGGTGTCAGCTATGTCAAGGTTTGTTCTTTTGGTTAGCATCTTTGTTTTTCTTTCTTTCAAATTCTTCATGTTTTAGTATTCAGTTTCATCATTGGTTTGCTTCATTGCTTAGTGGGGGAACTTATCTTTGTTACACAATCTCTTATTCACAGGAGAAGAGGTTGAGAATGAACATGGGACTTAAAAAATTGCAGGAGAGAGTGAAGAAACAACAAGAGAAAGTGGGAAAAAAGGTAACAGTAGATCATGAAACATCCTACTGTCTTTTCAACTTTCATAGATCCAATATTATTATTATTATCACAATATAATCAAGAGGGTTTAATTGTATCAAACTTAGTACACTCTTGAATACTATGTTCATGTATCACATGACAAAATGTATTTAGTACTCATTGATTGTTGTGTCTGGAGGTTTCACTCAGTCAGTAGAAACCTATGAGATAGTCTCCACTGATTCTACAAGAAACCTGCGCTACATTCTACTGAATTATGAAGCGTTCCCATTTTCTAATGTCTCTGTCGAAAGATTCTGTTCTCTTACTCTCTAAATTCAACAGGCACAAAAAGAAAAGTAAAATAAAGATTTAAAAATTATAAAGTGGAAAATCGAAACATCCTAGACTACCAAATATTATCTACTGATACAATCAAGAAATTATCACAATGAAAATTACAAAACTTATCTAATGTTCAAATATATTCTGGGAAATCTTGTGCCAAACATCTGTTGTCATTAGTAAGGTCTATTCTCATCATAGAACAAATGTGTAAGTAAATTACATATATCAGAGGAGAACTGAAGTGATTGGCGACATGATACTATTATGGTGAAGTTAGATATGTAGAAGAAAGTGAGATCATATCCACCAATATTCTCTTAAACTAAAGCATTTTGTAAACATAAATTTCTTTAAATTAGTGGTAGATATACCATTACTTTCTTACTTTACACATCTCTTCACTTTAGAGGTTTTAAATCTCATTAGACCATAGCAATCTACTATATACATTATTGTCATTCTTTTCTGTCCTTTGCTGAAGGGACAGTAAAGTGTGTCAAATGGTTGTAAGAATTATAATATTTATTCTTTGTATTACTAGAATTTGAGTTTGAGTCTAGCTTTGCAAAATCAATGTGAGGACAAGATCTCTCTCACTGGAGTTGATACAGGAGTTGAACAGTGCTGAATGTGTCTTTTCCTATTCAATATGCTGGTGATGACTAATTTGTTGAACTTTGCAGATTCAAACGGTGGGAAAAATTGCTGGAATGCACCCTAATGAATGGGTTGAAAATGCAGATCGATTGGTTGCTGGATTTCTTGAGATGTTTGAAGAAGGCTGCCATAAAATGGTAGATTCCTTTTACCTCTCCAAAAGATTACTCACTATAATAACAAATGACTAGTCTTTGCATCATGTGACATTGTTCCCTGCTTAAATATTGCATTGATCTTCTGATGTGTAATGTACTAATTTGGTTAGTTTTCTGACATCCCAGGGAACAGCAATCAGAGACAGAATACAAGAACAATTGAGGGCACAACAGCTGAAATCTCTTCTTTATGATGAGTGGGATGATGATGATTCATTCTATGATGGTGAATACTACTCCGACTAAAGGGGCAAATAAATTTGTGTGTTTCTGGATTAAGGATCATTCCTATATATAACTAAGCTACCCTTTCTGTAAGGACAATTGTTAGAAGGATACTGGATTTCATACATGCAACTTGCAAGATGGTTTTGTACATTATTTTCCTTTGTACATAGTTTGATTTGATTATATTTTCTTGTTAAAAGAGAATGTAACTTTTCAGAGTACTGGTGGGACAGACCTTCAATCAGACCTTTCTTCTTTACTCTCTTTTTTTCTGTTACTATGCTAAGGGTTTCTTCACAAGGAAGGAAATCACATGTGTTTCTTCTTGAGGACTTAACATCTATTGAAAGTATTAGTTTCTGACTGAGGTACAAGTTTTGAAATTATTAGGTGACTTTTGAATCTTATAGCCTCTCTAATTTTCACATCACATCATAAATTAAAATACTTAAATATGTCTTATGAAGATTAGTTGAGACTATGAATACTTAATTATATGTACTACTTGATAGTTTTTTCTTTAAAACGAGGTAGCTTCTGCATATTCTGAAAACTGAAATGAAAAAGGCTTGTTTGTATGAGTTTGTGTCATAACAAAAATTATAAAATGCCATGAAATGGTAAATTTGCTAGCAAGAAATTAAGATGAGATATTGCAAGTCAATTAGAGTAGTAACTATGAATTCTCAGCTTTAAAATATATAAATATGTCAGATGATTCATGAAATAAAAAGGTATGATTTTGTTCATTCCAATCTTTAATATTCATTTCTTTCTCTTTTTATTTCTTTCATGATCATCATCATCATCTTAAAGCAATTCAATTTTAAAGAATTCTACTTATATTGCCATATTTAATAATATCAAATACGAATATTCTCGAATACTTATCTCTTGGGTCGTGTTTTCATATCATCATTATTGCTTAGACTACTTGATTGGGTTGAACTTTTACCCTTTAACATTAACTATAGAACGTTTTAAAATAAAATTTATGAAATGATTTTTTTAATTTTTAATATAGTTAAATACATAAATTTTCATTTTTTGTATTATTCTAGAACACTTGTTAAACTCTTTTAAAAATGTGATGATTTTATTTAACATAATTAAGTTGTAAATTATAGTTTTCTTGTAAAGGCACGAAATGAAGAAAGTGATGGGACAAATGTGGCTTTATCACACACTTGGATATGTCGGAAGAGAATATGCATTTACAAAATGAGAATATGCATTTAAAGATAAGGACCACAATTGGGTCATTATAATAATTATTGTTTAATTTCTATTTGCATGTATTAGAAAATAAAAATGTGTTTTAAAAAATACAAACATGTTTTAAAAAATTGATAGAGTTGTTGATTAAATATATTCTTAATTCAAATAAAAATAGAAATATTTATTTACTCTTTAGGTTTATTAAGAGGCACAAAATAGATATGTACTTTGATTTGGTTTAATTAATTTTGAATATGAAAACATAAATTGAACTAAAATCAAATAAAAGGAGCACTACTTTTTTATTTTATTTTTAATTTTTTCTAAGAGTGATTAGACAGTTTGTGAAATTTAGATCAATATTGAATACTCCTTTTTTTAAACCTCTTACAAGCATATGGAAAACAGAACTATATTTAAATAAAAATTAAATTAAATGAATAATAGGACTTATACCTGTTTAGGTGTTTTAAATACAGTAATCCATGGTTTTAGTGCTTCAATTTTTTTTTATTGTGTTTTGGAATAATAAATTTTAAATTTTTTAAAATATTTTTTATTTCTTTTTTTCTAATTACAAGACATTATTTTGAATTTTTTTCCTTTTCGTACGACTTTTTTCTTCTCTTTTTTCGTTAATTACTTTTTGTCTTGTAACTTCAACTTATATGTTCTATAAAATATTCGAAAAAACTATATGATCTAAGTTTATAAGTATTACATTTTTTAAAAAAGAAATTTGCATTCATTTATTGTAATCCTTCATTGTCTGTGATATTAAACACAATCTCATGAATCAACAACTTCTCAAGATTCACAGTCACTATAAAAGATACGTAACAATTATGTGATATTATCTGATCTTTGTATTAGACTTCTTACAAACTATTATAAAAAATTTAATATACAATTCAACCCTATTTTCATGCACTTAATTTGTTTTAACACGTATTAGGATATGAAAAATTATTTATTAACAAAATTATATACATCTAAACATGGAGCATAAGTGTGGTTATTCACATAACATGCATGCCAAGTTATAACTAAACATTGTTTTAGAAAAAACTAAACTTAAGATAATAAAATTAACATATTTAAAAAAAAAATTAAGAGTAAAATTTCCAATAATCATAGAGTAAAAATTTATTTAATATTTTAAAAATATATATTTGAAAACTGAAATATAAGAATAACAAGGTGATCCAATAACATAAACCATGTTTTTCATAATAAAGATAACAAATAAATTTGTTCTTGTAGGTATTGTTTGAATTTATTCCAATTTTAATAGAAAATGTTTACATTGATCAAATAAAGGTATAAGTATATTAATTCTTTCATTTCATTTAAAGAATCATACTTTTACAACACAATTTTTCACTTTCACTAATTCTTTGACTTATTCAATATCTTTACTTCAATTACATATATAATTTTTTTTTCTTTATCCAGTTTTCTTCAAACGACATGTGGCATTTTAGTATACGTAAAACTCAATTTCTCTAATTAAATAGTATAAACTCTTAGTTTATTAGATAACACAAAAAAAAATTATATTTTGTTTGTTCATAGGTTCTTAATTTCAATTCGACATTTTCTTTTTCTACACAAATTTGCTTTTTCTTTTACAATGATTGAAATCATTCAATATTTTCCAAGTTTACTCAAATTTATAAGATATTCTTTCTTAATTTGAAAAATTAATAGATTTTGTATTTGTTGTAAAATTTCAATTGTGTAATTTTGATTCAATAACATGTTTTATTTATTGTGATTTTTATTTTTGACGATAAAATTATTTAATTAATACTTTGGACGGTGCGATAGCGAAAATAAAGCATACGTTACTTCATGTTACTTGAAAATGAATACATAGACAAAACTTTCACATGCCATATCTCATTATCATTCCTAATCCCAAAACTCATCGGTATATTAAACTCAAATCCTTAATAAGAGTGTATTTTATGACAAATTTGCAAATTTTTTTTCTCATAAATTAAAATTAATTTTCATATATATTATTAAGATGACTTATTAAACACCTTTACTCAGTTAAAAGTTTGTTAAAATATTATTTTTAATTATTAAACCCTAATTGTATCTGAATCATCCAACAATAGAAGAGCAAAGCATAGAAGATGTGAGTGTTGTTACATTATGATACTATAACATGCAAGGAGTGTAGTGAATGAGTAGAGTTGAGGAGGGTCCTACAAGTAGGGCAAGAAGAGTGAGAAAAGAGCCACTTATCAATGCAGTGAACATGAAAACGGTGATTGCAGTTTGGGAGGAACCTTATGCTGTCCCCATCAGAGAACTCCGATAAGCAAATGGCACAGTTACACGGAGAGCCACCAGAATGAGTGTAGGTGGAGATTGGCAGAGCCACCACTTCTCTCTTCTTCAGTCTCCTTGAGGCAATCCATTGAAAGGGTTCCGTCACAACACGATTCGCACATTGGAACACACATTGCAACATTGTGTTCAGACCAAGAGCACACAGCAAGGCACACACTATGGCTGCCAAAATAACCATCAAACTTATGCTGTGCTCTGATGGGCTGCATGGTTTTCCTGTTCTCATAGGGCTCATGCTCGGTGCACCTAAGGGACTCTCAGACTCAGTTTCACCCATCATGTTCGACAATCTTTTAGATACATTCCATCACCTCAAGCAAATGTACATTATATATTATGCATGAGTTATGGATTACTATATCACATTTTTCATCTTAAAAACAGATATATCTATTATCTGTATACAAATAATTAAGTTTGAGACTTTGTAGCATAATGTCTTAAACATAATAATTTATCTTGAAGATAACACTGCAGATAAGTATAACACACATAGATTTTTACAATGATAAAATATTATTTATGTCTTCACGAATTTGTATCTGTGATACTATTCTGAAAGACTTTTTACCAATAAAGATATTTTATATGTATATGAACTCATGTTTATCTCTTATTTTATCTTATACGAAACTTTGTTTATATGCGATTAAATATAAATGAGTGGTGGAAGGAGAAATTGGTGGGGCAAGGTAAGGACATGGAACATTGCTTAGTTGATAATCCACTGTCTTCCTTTATGTTTATGCGTTTGAAAGCACACCAAAAAAGCAACTCATATTTTCCTTCGTTCCATGATATGAATTTTAAGTTTGTGGATTTTAGTGCATTTGGACTCATTCTCTGGTAAGATACGTGAATGATTGTATCTCTCATAAGTCAAATTATGAACTCTCGTTTTGTTGTATATGGAGGAACCAGGGATTGAACTCTAGGTTATTATCAATGCATTCATTAACATAAGCTTCTCATATCAGACATTGAAGTGCATATTCTGTACAACATTCATAAAATGTGCTCATCATCATCTTCTTTGTCTCTTTTATCCTCAAAAAGTGGTGCTGTCTATTTATTTCTGGCATGTCCTTTGATTGATTTTAGTTTTGTGTAGGATTCTGATTAGTGGTTGGAATTAATTTGATTGTCTCTCAAACTGTTCTATCTGTTACCATGTTGTACTAAAGATAAGGCTTAAAAAGTTTGTGGTTCACCTAAACTCAATCATAATATTAAATATAAAATTAATGATATATATATGATTTCAGTTTCCTGATCAAGAAAAAAAAAACCGAGAAGTTGATTATTTTATAAGACTTTTTAAGGAAATTTTATAAGTATAAAGTATGCAGAAGTAGAGTTGTTCTCTTTAATGAAAAAAAATATAAAACAAAAGTTGTTCTCTTTAATGATGAAATCCAGAAGTTAGATTCATAAAATCGTCTAAAACACATGTTTAATAAATATTTAACGAAAAGAAAGATAAAAGTGAAAGGTTTTTCTACATTAAATAATTTAAATTTAAGTAGTGCTTACATAAAATGAATAAATAAATAATTGTATAATGCTAGTTTTCTTTTTAAAATTGGTATTTGGTACAATTTTTACTTATGAGAGGAGTAGAGTTGAATTTTGAGTATTTTAAATAAAGTTTAATTTCTATTAAATATTAATTATTAATCAAATTGGTAAATATTTCATACGATAAAATCAGTAACTAATTTATATCTATTTTGGGTGCTTTCTTTTATATAGTCTTGGTTATAAGTTAATTGTTTGATAAATCATTGGATAGATTCATTATTTTGGGGGGAAAATTTTCTTCACACTTATGAATAATTTAAGTTTCCTTTTAAAAAATTTATGATAGCATACGTTGATTAAAGTATTAATTCAATTTTATAATTAGATTAAAGGGACTAGTTCACGAATTATAAGAAAACGGGTTCTATATTTGGTCTTGTTGTATTCTAATTGAAAATTAAGTACTTTTTGTATTTTTTTTTCTATTTTGACTATGTAATCTTTCTTTTTTTTCTTTATTAATTTATATTTCATGTGAAATAAAAAAATATTAACATGATGACAGTACAATAAGGTGCTATGTCAATGTGACTGTACCGATATTAGTATGTTGTTAAATGTTGAATATTAATTTAACGACGAAAAATAACTAAAATTAAATTGGCCATATAGAAAATAGAAAAACCAAATTCGTAAAATAAAAATAATAACAAGATTACATTACAACTAAGTGTAATATTTTGTTAAAAAATCTAGACATTTTTTCGACATAAAAAACTAAAAATATTAGTCTATGAATGGTGATTCTATTTATTGAACCAAAGTAATAATGTGGGTCTATGGTATCGATTCAAGCTAGAACCGATGCTAAGGCTGTTTATTTTATTTTATTTTTTTAATAATCACGTGCATCCTATGGCACCGGTTATAGATAAACAAAGGTCATAGGCAAGTTTTCTACCTCGATTTTTATCACAACCAAGGCATATTCTCTTGGAATTTTTTTAATAGCATAATGTTTACAACACATAATGTTTAAAGCATAATGTACAAAATCTAATAATTATAAATCAACATGTGCTAATGTATTTCAAATCCTAATAACTATGAACTATTGTATAATCTAATTAAATGTTTGCAAGTGTCTTCTTTAGGAATGTAAGTGTCTTTCTTAGGAATGTAAGTGGTTTCTCAGGAAGTGAAGTAGGAGTTTTGAATCTTTCCACAAGACACATGATATTAATTAGTGTATATGAATTCAAAATGATGGAGAAAAACAAAATTCATTAAATTTAAATATTACTGTTTTCCAATCTCTTATAATATGGGCACAAATAATGTGTGTTATCTAATACATAGTATCCGCACTCATATGACCCACTTTGTCTCTGACACTACAATATATCATCATAGTTGTAAATAATTAGTAAAAATCATTAAAACAAAACAACTATAAGAAAGTATGACTTTAGCAAATGTCAAACCTTGAGAGTCAACCATGCAAGCTTTCTACTGTTAGCAGTTGATCTCCCAACCAACACCATACATGTTGCAATGGAACTATAAAAAAAAGGCTTAGCATTCATTTATATAACAAAGAAAGTTCAAACATTGAGATTCTTACCAATCAACTACTTGTTTGAGATGTTTGAGGGGAGACTTGTGCAATGAGGAGAACCACACAACATAGCTCTCCGTTATGGAAACAATAAGTAGTTGCCAATGATGCCTGAAATTGACAATAACTTGATTGTTATATATTAAAATCACAGATGAAACTTTGAAGTTAACAAACTTCACTTACCCAGATATATAAGGAATAAAATATATGTCGTTCTCCCTTGCAAGACTGTTGGTGAGGTATGTTTGGATGTCATCAAAATTATCTGCTTCGTGAGTGACATAGGAATCAATGAACCCATAGACATCATTGTACCCCAAGTTGTTACTTACATCAAATATATACCTCAAATAAAAAATTACCTTTGATATAAGTATACTTGATATATAAATCAACTTTATATAAATAATTGCTCATAGACTTACATCATCCATAGCTGAATTAATGTAATATTCAACTCTTCTCTTCCCGACACAAGCTCCTTGACATCTTGACTATGTAGGTATATTAGGACCTCGGAGCCTCTCCCAAATACATTAGGATCATATTCAACCTTCACAGGCTTATTTGCAATGATGTCCCAATTGTTGTAATGCACCAAGAGGATGGTCCTTAGATAA
The DNA here is from genome assembly GCA_027742785.1 of Vigna reflexopilosa. Classification (NCBI taxonomy): domain Eukaryota; kingdom Viridiplantae; phylum Streptophyta; class Magnoliopsida; order Fabales; family Fabaceae; genus Vigna; species Vigna reflexopilosa. The sequence continues at coordinate 40,834,070 of CM050918.1, forward strand.
ACAATTTTTTTCCTGTCCATGAGTTTGTTGTTACATGGAAAAATAGGATAAGTTTCGACATCAATAACATGTAAACTTTAAAATTGAGAAGTGTAAAGTAGGAGTCCACACCGGGGGGTCAGAGGCCAAGCTATAAAAGACTAAAATGTCTATGCCACAGTGAAAATCTCATCTGTAGGCAGAAGAACTAAGGCATCTAGTATGATAATGTTGTCTACTGAGACCTTCACCTCATCCTCTGATAGCTCCATACCATGAACAACAGTCGTTGCTTGAAACACTGTTCCATGAGCTACCAGCATCGTCTCGGTACCATCTAAAACGTATAACAGACATGGACTAGCATCGTCCATGTCGTCTCCTGAGACGATTGATGTTGAACAACTTCCTTTCTCGCTTCTTACTGTTAGAGTAAATGTTAGATTACACAAATAATAAATTATTTAACAAAAATGTTTATTAATTTTACCTGTGGGAGACACATGTTCCTGTACAGGAGATGACTACGGGCGTATCCCATAATTGTCAAACTAATGCTGGAACTGACGCATAACTCTTTCAGTCACATTTGTAGTGACTTCATCGTACAATTCTGCCCTAAATTCCATCATAAGCTCCGTCCTAAGCTTTTTTGAGATCTCTTGTGTCAGCCTTTGTTCATACTCTTGATTGCGTGCGTATGATGTCTGACGCGAGGAACTCCCAAAATAATCTTTAATGCCTACTCCAGTACTAACAGTCGTCCAGGGTGCTCAGGTCGTCCAATTACAGTGTTAAGAATATCCTGGTAACCCTCTAGAGTGAATTGACCTTGGGAGCTCTACTCAACCAAGGAGTCTTGTAACATCATTATTCTTTAAAAAATTCAATGTAACATGCTAAGGAATAGAGATAACTTACAATTCTTTCAGATATTTCTCGTGCAGTCTAAGAAGAGTATGCGCCCGATGATTTTAAATGAGCTAACTTCCACTTCTCATGCCGAGAAGGTGGAGAAGGAGGCTCGAAACTACCATCCTCAGATGAGGGTCTACCTTCTATCTTTTGCTTGAGGATTTTCTCCTCAAGCTTCCTATATCCACCTCGAGATAATAAGTGGAGTTTTTTATTTTAAACACTTATTCATTGTGCTTTGGTTCTTGTTTCTTGTCATATATATAATGAATTATTTCATATGATATAAATTTGTTAATGAGGAATTAGATAATATAAAATTTACTAACTTGTCATGTCTGTGATGTCCGACTCTCTAAAAAGAGATGCCAAGTCTTGTATTTTTCACATGGAGACTCATTTTTTTGCTCCAAATACATATTTTGAGCTTAACTTAGTCTTAAATCCCCAGAATTTTTCAGCAATAGATGATAAACACTTATTTCTAAGTGTTGCGCCATTTGAAATGTCAAATGTCATTTGCAATAAACATAATATAAACAAATTATCAATATAAACAAATTATAAATCAAATGATATTAATTAACTTACCAATATAGATCATTATGTATAATGCTTCGATCAACCTCGGACACATGGTCAAAAGACGGAGTAAGAATATTAATCCTATTACGCGCCAATACTCCAAGGTATGATTTGAAGACATCTGCATTTGGGTCAGATGCCAACATCAGTGGTCACATTAACATCCACAGGTGTTCTTTCACCACTATTTCTTCTGACCATTAGTTGTCTCAACCTCGTGGCTCCTCAAGCAGGTCTGGATGTCAACAATATGAATGGATTTTAACAATATGAATATTAATCAGATTGTCTTCATTAACTTCAATTTGTTTTTTGCCTTGAAGAGCGACATGTCAATGATCAAACGCGGGATCTTTGACATAAAAAACCTGAGATGTTTAACGGTTCGTCTCGATAACCCCCACCTTTCGAAAATCAACTAGTGGCATACCCGATTCATCTATTTTCACACCACTCTTATTGTCAAACCACTTACATCTGAACAATGGAACAAAAAACTTAGTGTAATCAATTTCTCATATCTCTTCTATTATACCATAATATGTCATTGATCCAAGTACAAGATTTTGATCTTTTCATATGGAAAATTTGAGCGACTCGACTTCTAGACTGACTCCGCTATTTTGTACTGTGCTTTTATCATCCAAAGTCTTCATATAGAATATGCAATTATTTATTTCATAACATGTACAACATACGACATCAAACTTTAAACCATTTGCAAGCCACAAGAAAGTCTGAGAAGAATGTGGCTCTTTGTCAACTCCATCAATTGTCATTTCTCTTATTGTCTTAGATTTTTATTCTTCACAATGACTTTGTGTGCTTACAAAAAAGGATCACCTCATTTGTGTTGTTCAATATATAAATATGTGCTTGCAACAATTCTTCGCGATCTTTCGTCACCACATTCACATCTCAGATGCTTTTACTTGTAAAACATTTATTCAACCATGATGTGCGAGGAACTCCTATTGGATTTGTTGAAGTCATGTACTGAACAAAACTAGATACTTTCTTTAGCAATATACCTTTCAATCATTAAACCTTCGAAACGATATGAATTTTTAATGTACCCTTCAAAATCTTTATATAATGCTCAATAGGATACATCCATCTTAAGTATATTGGTCAGCATAACTTGATTTCTCTAACCAAATGAACAAGTAAATGTACTATGGTGTCAAAAAAAGATGGAGGGAAACACATCTCTAGTTGACACAAGATGATAACAATCTCTCCTTGAAGTTCATCTAACATTGTAGGATCGATGAATTTACTACAAATTGACGAGAAAAATGAACACAACCAAGTTATGGTATGCCTAACAATTTTGGGAAATATTTCACGAATAGCCACCGATAACAATTGTTGCATTAAGACGTGACAATCGTGAGACTCCATGCCAACAAGCTTTAAGTCCTGCATCGACACTAAACTCTTCATATTTGAAGAGTATCCTTGTGGTACCTTGATACTCTTTAAACAAAGGCAAAAACTTATCTTCTCTTGTCTAGATATTGTGTACGTTTACCAATCTCCTTGGGTGTCAACTCTTCTCGAATCTTCATGTCAACCAAATCCAAACGAACATTCACTCCATCTTTTGTTTTTCCCTGAATGTTGAGTAGTGTATCAATCAAGTTATCACAAACATTTTTCTCTAAATGCATCACATATTCATGGTCAAAGTTAGATGTTAGACATTGCATAATTGTGATGCATGTAGAGAAGAATGTGTGTGATAGTTTGATCGGTACACTACTCAACATTCAGGGAAAGACAAAAGATGGAGTGAATGCTCGTTTGAATTTGATTGACATGAAGATCCGAGAAGAGTTGACACCCAGAGAGATTGATAAACGAACTTATTTACACCATGCATGTTACACAATGTCCAAACAAGAGAAGTTAAGTTTTTGTCTTTGTTTAAAGAGTATCAAGGTACCCTGCATGACTTAAAGCTTGTTGGCATGAAGTCTCACGATTGTCACGTCTTAATGCAACAATTGTTACCGTTGGCTATTCGTGGAATTTTGTCCAAAAATGTTAAGCAAACCATAACTCAGTTGTATTCATTTTTCTCGTCAATTTGTAGTAAAGTCATCGATCCTACAAAGTTAGATGAACTTCAAGGCGAGATTATTATCATCTTGTGTCAATTAGATATGTTTTTCCCTATATCGTTTTTTGACATCATAGTACATTTACTTGTTCATTTGGTTAGAGAAATCAAGTTGTGCGGATCGGTATACTTAAGATGGATGTATCCTATTGAGCGTTATATGAAGTTTTTGAAAGTGTACGTTAAAAATTCATATCGTCATGAAAGTTCAATGATTGAAAGATATATTGCTGAAGAAAATATCTAGTTTTGTTCAGATTACATGACTTCAACAAATCCAATAGGAGTTCCTCGCACATCATGGTTGAATAAATGTTCTACAAGTAAAAGCATCTGAGGTGTAAATGTGGTGACGAAAGATCGCGAAGAATTGTTGCAAGCACATCTTTATATATTGAACAACACAAATGAGGTGATCCTTTTTTTGCAAGCACACAAAGTCGTTGTGAAGAATAAAGATCCAAGACAATAAGATAAATGACAGTTGATGGAGCATAACAAAGAGTCATGTTCTTCTCAAACTTTGTTGTGGCGTGCAAATGGTTTAAAGTTTGATGTCATATGTTGTACAAGTTATGAAATAAATAATTGCATATTCTATACGAAGACTTTGGATGATAAAAACACAGTACAAAATAATGGAGTCAGTTTAGAAGTTGAGTCGCTCAAATTTTCTACATCAAAAGATTAAAATCTTGTACTCGGATCAATGAGATATTATGGTATAATAGAAGAGATATGATAGGTTGATTACACTAAGTTTTTTGTTCCATTGTTCAGATGTAAGTAGTTTGACAATAAGAGTGGTGTGAAAATAGATGAATCAGATATGACACTAGTTGATCTTCGAAAGGTGGGTTATCGAGACGAACCGTTTATCATGGTATATCAAGCATCTCATGTTTTTTATGTCAAAGATTATGCGTCTGATCATTGGTATGTCTTTCTTCAAGGAAATAAATTGAAGTTAATGAAGACAATCTGATTAATATTCATATTGTTGACAACCATTCATTTAAAACAACAACAAATTTGGATGACCACCCTCTAGTTGACAATGTTCATGCAATTCGGTCATATCATAATGAGGAAGTATACATATAACCAATCAATATCTTTATGTATGAATTTCAAACTTGTGTATAAGTTTTTTATTAATATTGCATAAGTATTTTATTAATATTTCATATGACCCTTTACATGTTTTGTTAAATTATAAGATATTACATAAGTCTTTTATTAATATTTCATGTTGTTATTTATTATGACAGATATATGGTTGATCACCCACATTCATCAGAGATGAAACTCTCTCATCCAGACCTACTAGAGAAGCCACCAGGTTGAGACAACTGATGGTCAAAAGAAATAGTGCTAAAAGAATACATGTGGATATTAATGTGATCATTGGTGTGGCATCTGGCCTAAATGCAGATGTCTTTAGATCATACCTTGGAGTACTAGCGCGTGATAGGATTAATATTCTTACTTCATCTTTTGACCATGTGTCCAAGGCTGATCGGAACATAATATGGAATGATCTATTGGTAAGTTAATTAATATCATTTGATTTACAATTTGTCTATATTGATAATTTTGTACTGATACAACTTTATTATGTTTATTGCAAATGACATTTGACATTCTAAATGTCGCAATACTTAGAAATAAATGTTTATCATCTATTGTTGAAAAATTTTGGGTTTGAAGACTAAGTTGACCTCAAGATATGTATTTGGAGCCAAAACAAAATGAGTCTCCATGTACAAAATATAAGACCATTGATGAGGAGACTTGGCGCCTCTTTATAGAGAGTCGAACATCAGAGGCATGACATGTTAGTATAGTTGTTAATATTATTCAATTCCTCATTAAAAAAATTATGTCATATGAACTAATTAATCATATGTGATAAGAAACAAGAACCAAAGCACAAGGAATAAGTGCTCAAAATAAAACCCTCACTTATTATCTTGTGGTGGGTATAGGAAGCTTGAGGAGAAAATCCTCAAGCAAAAGACAGAAGGTAGACTTTCATCTAAGGGTGGTAGCCCCCAGCCTCCTTCTCCACCTTCTCGGCATGAGAAGTGAAAGTTTAACTCCTTTAAGATTATCGAACGCCTATTTTTCTGAGACTGCACGAGAAATATCTGAAAGAATTGTAAGTTATCATTATTCCTAAAATAATAATAGTTTCATTATATATGTTACATTAAACTTTTTAAATAATAATGGTGTTTTTTTATGTTACAGGACACATTGGTTGAGCAGAGCTCTTAAGGTCAATTCACTCGAGAGGATCGTCAGGATATTCTTACCACTGCAATTAGACGACCTGAGCATCCTGGACGAGTGCATGCTGCTGGTACTGGAGTAGGCATTAGAGATTATTTTGGGAGTTCCTCGCGTTAGACTTCATATGCATACAGCCAAAAGTATGAACAAAGGTTGACACAAGAGATCTCAAAAAAGTTTAGGACGAAGCTTATGACGAAATTTATGACGAAATTGTATGATGAAGTCACTACATAAGTGACTGAAAAAGTTATGCGGCAGTTCCAACAATAATTTGACAGTTATGGAATGCGTCCCCAACCATCTTTTCTACAAGAACATGTTGTGTTTCCCACACGTAAAATTAATAAATATTTTTATTAAATAATTTATTATTTATATAATCTAATATTTACTCTCACAAAAATAAACGAAAAATAAAATTGTTCAGCGTCATAGTCTCACGAACGACATAGATGATATCAGTGCATGTCTACTATCAAAAAATATGTTAATGGAATAAAAGTAATGCATAGTGTAAAAACAAAACTGAACGGTTGTCATGTTAGTGAAAAAATTTCCTGTTATGTGGGAAAAAAATGTCTCGTTTATATTTTTCTCTCCCCTATAATAAAAAATATTTAATGTTATCAATAACATAAGTGACAACACTGAAGTTTTCCTTTATTACTAAACAAGTAAAACAGGTGACATTATGTTATAATGTTATATGTAGTAATAATAAACCTTTTGCCATTTTTTTTTATAGAGTTGTTTCTGTTAAATAAATGTAATAGCTGGTTGGTTTCATGGCTGATATGATTCTTTCTTTATCAAATTTGTTTCATATTAAGCTTCATACATTTCAATGAAAGTAAACACCAACTCAAGAGAATAGAAGTAACTCGAGAACAGAAGTATGGCACCAAATCAAGAAAACAGAAGTATGGCACTAAAGTATACCAAAAAGTGAAGCATGAAAAGAGGAAGAAGAGAGAAATGCTGACCACAAGATTGCCACCCCCAGAAGAAGGAAATTTGATGGGCTTACTGATTCTGTAGTTTCCACCTTGCAGATCAATCAAACCCCTCCAAGGTCTCTAACTCCTGCTACCAGCTCAACTTCACTCTCAATCCCAAAAGCATCTTCAACAGCTTTCACAATTGCATCACTGCTCTCATCTTCCCCTGTGGGGTCTGCACCATACTCAGCTGGATACACCACTCTCCCACTCTAACCATATACAAAACCAAATAAAGACAAAACATTTACAAAAAGAAAGCCTTTTTCTATGCTTTCAGTCCAAAATCTGCATAGTAACAAAGAAAGAAAGAAAGAAACACTGTGACATACCATCTTGGTAGATGGAGATGCAGAGGGTGGCTGGGATGATACGGCAACGGCCAAGGCCATTCTATCCTTAAATTTGATCCTGAAATGGGACAATGGTGGTGCATGTTTGTCGAAGCATGTGACTTCTTGTGCTACAGAAAGAGAAAGACCAAGATTGAGCATCTCATAGTTTTGGGAGGCTGGATACAAATTTACAGTGTAGAATTTGGTTTGTCGAAGAAACATTAAGAACAGGACAGAGACTCTGAAGGGGTAGCTATAAGCACTTCAAGACACTTCATTTCTTCCTCTTTTCTGTAACATGCTTTTGACTTGTCCTTGTCTTTGCGCATGTTCCCCATGAGCTTTTATAAAGACACCCACGCTTCACAATTAAATGCATTCCAACGGTAACCTGCTCTTTCTTTCAGAAAAATTTATTCTTTTCATCAGTTATACTGCTTTCGAATTTTTTATTTTGTATATATAAAATCTTTTTATAAGGGTATGGATATGAATGGAAGATGATTTTTGAATTTTATTATTACAAAAGAGTTATTAATTTGTTGTAGATCAGAGAAAAGTTTTCAATTTGTCCTTTTTCTTCTTTTACATATTATCTTGATCTTTATACATATAAGACGAGTTATGAGTGTGTGCAATATTAAAGTATCGCCTTTTTTATGTGGGTATAGCATTCCTAATTTGTTCAATCATATGATAGAGATCAATAAGTAACATTTTGTACATATAGGAACCACTTTAATAAGTTCTTGCACAGATCAAATTGACAATATTCACTGCATATACAAGGACTAATTGAAAAAAAAAAACTAAAGGGACAATATTTTCACAGCACTAACAATAAAAAAAACAACACTTAGCAACCATTTTGTTCATCCATTCACTGAAAAAATTAATTACATTGATGAAGTAGGTGTGCCAACTGATGTAAAAGTGAAAACCAGGATTAAGTAATCTTTTTGAAACATTGGATTTCATATATCATTATTTTAGTTATAAATAAGATAATTGGGACTTTGCTTTGGCCCTCTGCAGCAAATTCATATGAAGTTGGCAAAAAACAGAGTCTTATTCTCAAGAATGAAGTTCTAATAGATGAAAAATCAACTGCTATCATCAAAACTCAATATATGTTTTTTCCAAACAACGGCATTGGTATGATATATGGTTCTGTTGTATGATGAAATGAATACATTCCAATCAGACTCAAATTTCTCCTTCAAGAAGACTATATATGTACAGAGATAATTGTTCTCATCAAAGCAAACCACTCAATAGCAATAAGAAAAATAAAATGATGCACACAAGTGCCATTACTCGTCAAATGAGTTTGGAGCATTGACAGTCTCAGCATTCCACCCCACATTGTTTAAGCACAGGACCTGTTTGCTTGGGCAAGAAGGGATCAATCCTGACCCAAATCAATGAGAAAATAGATGCTAGAAGGATTGACCACAACACCACAATGGTAGGAGTCCTGTTTTGCTTTCCCATTAGACCTTTGAGGAAAGGGTACAAGTGAACAATGACCCAAAAGGCAAAGAACAACTTCCCAAACAGAGGTCCCCATGAACCATACCCATTGTTTATGGCATCAGACACTCCAGCCACAACACCAACAATGTTCAAGATTATCAGAGTGGTTGGAGGGATCAGAAGAGTGGTCCACTTAAAGAGATACAGCTCTCCAAACTCACTGTCTTCTGCTGCTTTTGCTGTCACTGTGAAATTCGTGTCTACTCCAGCAAGAACTTTGAGCAGACCTTGAAACACAGCAAAAAGGTGAGCAGAAACGCCTCCAATCACCCAAAATTGCTCATTTCTCCACAGGGCTTCAATTGTAACGCCACTCCATCGGAGCTCAAGCACACTTGTTAAAATGATGGAGATAAAAAGAGCCATAAACCAAACGCTAGCAAGGTTTGTCAGCTGTACACAAGAAAAAACAAGCTCATACTCAGAATATGTATTGCTAATGGAAACATTACTAATGTTTCCCCTTCCATTTTCTTCTTGTTATGTTAATCATAGGTGAAAGCAGATGATCAATCTTAGTAATCACAAGCAAATTTTATTTGGACAAAACTAGATGCATTCTATAGGTCTTTGGTACTATTCTCCAATAAAAGATTGAAGTTTTATAGAGGATTGCATTAAAGGTCCATATAATTGGAGAGCAACACCAAAAGACACCTAAGAAACTGTATATGGTTGCGTTGTGTGGTACTTACTGTGGGAATGATGAACTTTCCAGTCAAGAGACACACAGCAGGAATTGTGCAGTAGGCAAGCAGAGGAATGGAGGTGAATGGATAAACAATGGTATTAGTGTAAGCTAGTCTCTCTAGGTACTTGAGTTTTCCTCCATAACCATACCACAAGGGGCAGTGGCGACTAAGGAAAATCTCAACAGAACCAAGAGCCCACCTCAGAACTTGGTGCAACCTATCTGATAGATTTATTGGGGCAGATCCCTTGAAAGCTGGTCTCTTTGGCATGCAATATACTGATTTCCATCCTCTACAATGCATCTTGAATCCAGTCAAAATATCTTCTGTGACTGACCCATAAATCCAACCAATCTGTAGAAGAAACACATTTGCCAAAACTTAATAGGAATATCTATACAAAGCTCAAGTGAATTGTTTAAACTAAAATTTATTAGCCTATCTAATGTGCAAAGCATGAAGAAAATCCAAATGTTGCATTGTTTTGAGATGAATGGTTTTACCTCTTTTCCCCATTCAGTCTTCTCTTCATAACCACAGCTTATAACATGAATGGCCTCCTTGACCAATGATTGGCTATTTGTGCCTTCTGGAAGTCCTCCATTTTCCATCAAGGTGGAAGCAATGAAGACTGGTGATTGCCCGAATCGTTTCTCAAAACTTTTCTGGGACATGAGGGATGATTTCTCCAAGTCCTCATACCCTTCAAGCCCTTCTTCAATCTCTTCAAGATCAAACATGGACCCTGACCCTTTTCTAACATAGTCTTTCCCCATCATTTTCTTTTTGTTTTTGTTCTTGGAGAAAACACTGAAGAGACCTTTTCCTGATTTCTTTTTTGACTTGGACTTTCTTGAACCACCACAACAAAAGCAACACCATGATGGCCAACAGTCACAATGCATTTTTGGTCTTTTCTCCGACACCGGTGGATCGTAACCATACAATGCCTGCCTGTTGAACACAGTTCCAGTACCAACATATACTGGACCTTGAATCCCGTCAAGCCCTTTCATGTTGATCTATAATGAAAGCAATATTGAAGATAAATCGTTCAAAATCAGCCATTGAGATAAAATTTGCACACACTTGTGAAATTAATTTTTAGAAGAATGATCTTACATCAAAGAACACAGTGTTGCGATTAGCATATCTATCATGGCGATCAATACCATCAAATCTTTGTGGAAATTGAACATAGCACAACTTCTTCCCAAGGTTGGGGTCCATTAAAAAGCACATAGCCTCTCTTACTGCCTTGCTATTATTGACGTAGTGATCACAATCCAAATTCAACATGAATGGTGCATTCGTAAGCACGGCAGAAACTCGAACCTTTGGAAGATACACACAGTAGAAGAGTTAAAATCAGTTTCTGATATTTCGGTCTATTAGAACTAAACAATACAATATCAAGTTTTTGTTCTTACCAAAGCATTCATGGCACCGGCCTTTTTGTGGTGTGGATATCCAGGTCGTTTTTCACGTGAAATATACACAAGTCGTGGCAATTCCTTGCCTTCAACATCTAGTGCACCAGCAGTTCCTAAATATACCTGCAAAGTAAGTCCAGGAGTCATATCAGTTGATGACAATTATTCCTGGTAATAATTGATATTAATTATTAATCAAGCAAGCCTACACAATTTGATATAGGGAGAGGCCATATAATAGATTTCACCTTCAAACCAATAGATTTCAAGTAAAGTTGCTCAAAACTATATAAGTTGCATCCTAGGAATTAAGGTACAAAATGTAAAACTTTCCAACAATAAACATCATGTTGACATTTAAAGAAAAACTGTAATAAATAAGTCCCATGTTTTCCTTTAAAATCTACTATCTAAGAACCAAAAGGGAAGGGAGCATGTTTCAATGGCTATTGATAAGGCATAAATGCAAGGCATTTCTGTTTTAGTTTGTTTTGTTCCTGATTACAAGATAAGGAAAAGTACCTAAAAGAAAGAACTAACAAGAGGATTTAATAGTCAAACCTGAATCATTCCTGGATGATCACGAGTGTTGTTCCCTGGCCATGGAGTTCCATCCTGCATCACCCACCCTTCCTCAGGTTTCTTTTGAGCCTTTGCCACCAAAGAATTAATTTTCACCTTAAACTCTTCATATTCCCTCTGCAGTGGAGAAAACACACAAGTTTTACCACAAGCCTCTAAGCATGTCGACACTAGAAAAATAAAACCAGAAACAACTTGTTTAGCTCAAGTATATCACACCTTCATGGACCTTCTTTCCTTCACAAACGTAGGTTGCACCTTATCTTTTAAGTAATCAATTTTCTGAGAAAAGTAAAACTCGGGAGCTCTTGGCTCTATGTTATACTTCTTGCAAAAGGGAACCCATCTTCTTGCAAACTCAGCAGTTTCTGCCAAGGAATCAAACAGAAGCATGGATGCACCATCATCTGAGACATAGCAGCTGACCTTGTCAACAGGGTAGTCAACAGAGAGGATTGAAAGGACAGTGTTGGCTGTTATAATGGGAGGTTCCTTCAGAGGATCCACAGTACTCACAAAGAAATCAACTGGAGCTAGTTGATTAGGTTCCCCTTCACGCTCAAACCTTAAGGCCAAGCGATCCAAGTAAGTCTCTCGAGTGATGGGGAACCACTTGGGGAACTGATCAAGAATCCATGACAGTGCAAACCATATCTCACATATAACAGAGATTAGCCACAAGGCATATGCATCATTTGCTGGAGTTAAGATTCGGAATCTAAAGAAGAAAGCAAGGATGACCAGCCTCGTCACAATCACTATGCGGTATGGATTGATTAAGCTTGAAGATATTGGAACCTTGCGCCACAATGGTTGTCTAGCTTCAGCCAAACTGTAAGGTGACAAAAGCACATCAGTTCCAGTAAAAATATTGTGTTGTGCTCTACTTTATTTTTGTGTACATTCTTTAACAAATACACATGAAGATCAATGTATGTTGTATTGAATATTTTAGGAGCCATGTGACTATTACATATAGATAATAATCCCTGCATTTTATAGGGAGAAAAATACTATTTAAGGTACACAAATGTATGTAGTTGATTCTTTGCATTGTTTAGCATTCATGAAAAAGAAACATAAGGAAACAATCTAATGTACACATGTTAAGGCTTTGTTATCCACTTCAAAAAGCAATCGAAGAGATCACTTACATGTAATCATCATCTTCACCTTGGTCTTCTTTTCCGTCTTCTTTGTTTAGAAGACCTCTTTTTTCTTGCCTGACTTTCCATTTCTCTACTCTTTCTTGCCATTCTGCATTGCTGTAGAAATCTTTCTCCCCATCAAAATCCTTGCCAGTAACTATTGAACAATAGATCAACACATAAACAAAAGAGAATACCCAAAAAGAATAAGCATCATAATAGATAATTAGCAATTTAACAAGTTTCTCACCACTCCCAGCTGAAGAGAAAGCTTGACCATTCGGATGCAATTTCTCTTGATTATAGTCCCCATTTCCCTGGAAAAATCACAAAATATCTCTCCGATCATTCATTTTAGCCAAACACATTTCTTCAGATACATAAAAGATTATTCGATTTTCACATTTCACTTTTTGTAGAAGCTTGATTAAGTATAAGAAATTACCACATGATTAACATCGTGTTCCCGATCTAGATCTTCTCGGTGATTCTTAATTGGAAACTCATCATCAAAATCATCAGCATCGAAGTTATCTTCTTCATCTCCAGCCACTCTAGGACAACCTACACAGAAGCCACCACCCACGTTTTAGAAAAACCAAGGTATCACAAACTTACAAAATTAGTTTAATTAGATTCGTTTTCTGTTATTCTAAATTCAAAATTGGAACTTCAGTAATAATCAAGTGTTGTAATAAAGGTTTTACAACTTTCTAAGAAAATACATAATGTGATAGAAAATCTTCAGAATATTATGTTTCTACCAATTGTAATTGCTCCTGTATCCTTTTACGTTCATTTGAAGAGATGTCTTATGGGAACAAACAACACTGATTTTTAATGGAAAAACTAAAAGTTGTACGATATACCAATATATATTATCCAACTGAAATTTCAATCTTAATCAAAACAATCACAAACAGTTAAAGAAACTAAATATCTAAAGTCCTCAACGTACAAAAACATGGAACTAAGCTAACCTTTGTGGCGCTTATAGCGAGTGTTGCATTGAGGACAGCTCTGGTTTCCTTCACTCCTCTCATACTCATAACATGGTCGACACACAGGAAATCCACACACATGACAAGCCACAAACAGTTCTCCATTTTCCTTATATCCAATCTCATCACCACAGACACGACATGTTTTTGATGAAGGTTGACGGGTAGGGACCTGATGCTGCAGAGAAACAAAATATGACGTGTTAGGAACCACCAGCATGGAAAACAAACATGTTATAGGAATAATGGGACATGAAGATGAGCACATACCTCATTGGAATCACGTGAAGAATGAGCATGAGAGCCGGTGATGAAGCCAGCCATGGAGTTTGAGGCCATGGCAAGGCAAGGCAATGGAAGTTACGGAGTGGTGGGGAAGAGTGGAATAGGAGAAGGTGGTTTATAAGAAAAGGTAGGTTGAGAGTGAAACATCAAGGTCGTGGTTGGAGATGTAAGAGAGTGTACCAAACCTTGCGTTGGAGGGTCGTGAGTTTGAGTCTAAGAGACGTCATGGAAGGAGCGATAGGTGTGAAGGACTTTTCCAATATTCTTGCTTGCTTCGACTCCAAGGAGAACCCTCCTTTCTAGTTCTTGATACGTGACACGATCAAGTTAGGTGCATGTTTGGTTTCTCACACCAGATGGTTATGATGTCACGTCCAACTTCATCCTAACATTAAACCCAAAATCTAAGACCTGAAATGGAGCTGTGTTTTCTAGTTCTATAACATGTTCATCCACATGCTACACGTTGCACAGGTTGCAATGTCACATTAAATTTCCAAGGTAACAACCAAACGCAAAATCATGGTTCTTTCAAGAGGAAGGGAAAGACTGGTGCAGTATTCAAATCCATGATCTCCCAACTTCTACCAGGAAACATATATACAGGAGCACCATGAGTCAATCCAATGTTTTATATGTCACTTTTTGAGTCATTTGGAATTGTGTTATATGTACTATTCTAGTTTTGTTCGAAAATGTTGTTTGTCTTGCATGTTTGAGAGTCAAACACAGTATAAGAATTTCTTCCTCCCCATGTGCTTTATTTTATGTACATATATGGGTTCTTGAAAAAGATTAATTTTTTTCAGATTTTTAGATGGCACAATTTGAAAAATATTATGATTCCATATTTCGAAACTAGTTTTTACCCTGTAGTTATATTTAATATAAATTAATTTTCGTAAAGAAGCATTTTTTTTTTAAAAAAAAAGTTACAAAAAGTGCAGACAGTGCAAATATAAAGATCAGCCCAATTCAATTTTTTTTCTTTTAGATCAGCCCAATTCAAAATTTATTTCCCAGATTGGCACGTACAATATTTAATTTTCTTGCTCTGTATCAAAAGAGAGATGAGACTTTTTCTAGGGTGCAGAACAAAAGATGGGGCTAAAATCATGATCCTTGAATGAACCATTGGTTAGTAGTTAGCCATCAGTCTTTCTATTGAGCATTTTGGAACTTAGGTTTAAATAGAAAAATTGGTTGAAGTTTTCTTGAAAGAACATTTTTGTAATTATTTTCTAAGCCTACTTTCAAGCGATTAAGATTTTTAGATTCTGTACTCATTACACACCATAAAACTTTTGATGGAATCGTTAAATGAGATTTTTATATCAACAGTGTGAAAAGATTGTGGTACTGATTCAACCTGAGCCTAGTTTTACAAAAACGAACTGTTGAAGAAGTATATCTTCTATGGAATGCTTTTCTTTCAATTACAATATAATAATAATCTGTGGCTGAGTCTATTTGAATCTTCTAAACCTATAACAGTGTTCAGTATATGGTACTATTACTTTAAATTGATCCAAAGAAAGAAAAAGTTCACAATTAAGGTATGCACAATTCCCTCTTGAGCCAAGACTCTTGACCAAAGCTTTTGGTCACCAGCTTCCAACCTTCTTCAACTTGTCTCACTTTGATCCACCGTTACAAAAACACTGGCAGGAACTGCTTCGTTTGTTTCAATCACAACACGATTCTCAGACACATTCCTTAGAATATGATTCGGGAAGGTACTGCCAGGGGTGCTTAGAGAGTACTGAACATGTTTTATAAGGTTGGGAAAAAGTAAAACATTGTTAAAATCAACAATCCATGAGGTTCCATTCCCTTGCATGGACCCTTTTGCAACTGTGGCCTTTAACTTCATCCCTCTTGCATTGTTTCTGTCAACAGTAACTCGTTCAATTTGATGGAAAGGATTATTGGATTGGTCCAGCTGAACAATTTCAACCCCATGATCTGAACCCGAGAACAAGTTATCAACAATATCAACACCATTTATAACCCCATTCTTAGACTTTAGGACAATGTTGGCATCACCAAGGAAGAAACAACTAGAAACATGGAACTGAACAGGGTCTTCAACCACAATATTCGTGTAATCCATGTAAGAATTCACAATTCTAGTTTGTGTTAATCCAGGTAGTTTCAAATAAATCCCTGTGCCTCCAAAGCCAGTGGCCTTGTTGTAACAATGTACACCAGAAAATGCGTTGGCTTGACCAGTAACCATTATTCCTATAGCAGCAGAGAAAATTACAACATCTGTGACGGCATTGTCATTACCCTGGAGGTTTATTCCTGTGCCTGAGAAGTTTCTTTCATTTTTGTCCCCACCAGCAGTTATATGCTGACCAAGGAAAGTGTTTCTGATGTAGGTTTCATGGCCCTTTTCGACTAAAATTCCATTAGTGGTGAAATGTGTGATGTAACAATTGTCTATGCTAATCCGAAGTGAGTTTATCACTGAAATGCCTCCTCCCCTATAGTTTGAGTCCAACAAGAGATCTTTGAGAGTTACGTACTCAAAATTGTAGGAATCTGAAGAACTATTTATGTTTCCTTCATTGGAAGAGGATGACAAATCAATGATATAGCTATCTGCTGGAAAACCATCTGAGGCTCTTATCGTCCCCCCATGTATCTGCATTTTTTCATCAAAGTACAAACTGAGCTGTAACAAATAGAAAAAAAGTGCAGTTTTCCTTGACTTTTCCGCAATCTAAAATAATATATACTGGTTGAAATTAAAAGAAAAAACCCATTTCAGAAAAGAACAGAAAGTAGTGACAATAAAGGAACGGTTGAAGAAGGAAGTGATTTTTCAAAAGTGTTAATTGCAATAGTCTTATTTTCTTGGTTAAGTTAGACCAACTGCTTCACCATCCTGAACAAAACATGGACCACCAGCCTCCAAATTAAATTTGGCTCAACTATAAAGTATTACAATGCACTAACAAAATGCCAATTGGCAAAAAATAATGAGCAAACAAACTTTGGAAGGTACTTTTCACATTTTACACTAACGAATAACTTATTGGTAGTAGTTATATTTGCATAGAGAAAGTCATTCATGAATGAAGTTAACAACTAGAACGGTTTCTGCAGGCATACCATAAGGTTCCCCACTCCGGCCACCGGCAACCGCAGTGGCTGGCTGATCAAGTAATTTCCACCCTCAAGATTAATCTGGGAGCCTCCAAGATTTTTGATGCCTTGCATCAAATATCCTTCACTGGGACCCTTGGCTGCATCTTCTATGGCTGCAAGGAGTGCTTCAGTGCTATCTGAACTACCTGTTGGATCCGCACCATAAGATGTTACATGGTACACACGTGGATAGTTCATTCCCTGCATGACAAAAAATATCAAACACTTGATATTTTACCACAAAAGAAACTAAAAGGGTGTGTGCATCGTTGAATTGAGCTACCTGAAGTGAGAGAGGAGAAGGAGCAGGAACAGGAGCAGAAAGAGATAAGAAGGGTGATAAAGATGGTGCAGAAGCAATGGAATCAGGTGTAGTTAAAGAGGACTTGAATGACTGCAAACGTTGTATTGCTTCATGATAATTGTCACTGGAAATTGTTCTAGGATACAAGCTGTCTTCATATTCACCAATTACTATGGAACAAGCCATCCCCAAAAGCAAGGAGCAGGCTAAGGATTTTCTTGCCATTGTTGTTGTTGTTGGAGTTGGAGAGAGGTTTGAGGTGATCAGGGTAAATTTAACATGTTGGAGAAAAGCATTCCTGTTGTGTGGAGATTTAAATAAGATAGAGAGAAAGGGTGATGCGTGAGATAAAGAAGGGTAATTAATAGGAAGAGAAGGGAAAAAGTGGGGTAGCTAAGTCTTGATGAGAAAATATGTTGGAACATTTTGATATTGGATCATACAGATGACACCCTCCAATTATGATACTGGTGCAGATTCTGTGAAACTTTTTTCATGAGACTTTTTCATTTTCCCTAACCTGGCAGAAAAGTAAGCACTTACCAACTTCTTACTTTTGGAACCTTTCAGTAATTTGACATTGTGTAAAAGGTATTTTGGAATAGGAAGAAAGCACAGGTACGGTGATCTTAAACTATGCATTGTTGATTTATTGGACAGAGGGGTCCACAGTACATGCAAATCTTGTAAGACAAGGTAAATGTGCTCCCATTGATTCATGATGGTGACTTTATGGAAATTGTAAACTGTTAGGTATGTATTTATTACTTGGATAAAATTACGAAAAATATGAAAGGACTCTTGGCGGCCATATTTAAACCTGAGTTGTGTTTTCCAAAAAATTATGTCAATGGTAGAAATGAAAGGGTTACCAAAAAAGGAGGGTAAACCTTAGAAATTCAGCATTGTACTTGTTAGATCAATGCAAGTCTCTTTTGTAATAAGAATGTACTTTTATCGAAATAAAGGTTAAAATTAAAGATAATTGTATTTAGACAACATTTTTTTTATAATATTTAAACATCGTTTATTTGTCATTTTGTGATTGGTTCAAAATTAGTTTATAATCAATAATGATAATCATAAACAATATCATAGACTAATCACAGAATGACACGTATACGATATTCAAATATTATAAAAAAAATATTATTTAAGTATTATTAACCTAAAATTAAAATTATTAAAAGATAGACTTTAAGATTAATTTAATTTTATAAAACTGATTTGTAAAATTAATTTTATTTTATTTTTAGTTAATGTAAAATTTTTAACACATATTCTCAATACATATATATCTTAAGCATAGGATTAGATATAACGGAGTATCTTAGAATACATATAACAATAAACTTAATAAATAATAAATTTTCTAGAACGAAGACTAATTCATTCATATGTTAAAAATTAAACTTTCTGGAAAAATATTAAATTTATGGATTTTTTTTATTTTTGTGGTTTTACATGCAAAATTCTCTTCAATGTCATTTTTAGAACAACTTTTTATTCATATATACACCAAAGTTTCTTTTATATATTTTTTTAATAATATTTCACATTTATGATAGTGTCATTTTTAGAACAATTTTTTATTCATACACACCAAAGTTTCTTTTATATATTTTTTAATAATATTTCACATTTATGATAATTGTTTCTATAAAAAAAAACGTGGTTCTGTAAGAAAATGTGAAAAGGTGGATATGAATCGAAGGAAAAGTCATCCGTAAAAAATTCTTTGGATGTTTAAGTCAATAAAAGCATAAAATATATGAATATACAGTGAGTATGCATGAGAAAAGTTGAGTACATACTCCGTGCCAGAATGTATTGTATTTATAAGTAGAAGTAAAAAAAAATGTAAAAAGTCAAATAAAGATAATTGGTGAAATATCTAGTATTTGATTAATTTATTATTTATATGTATGTTAATTATCAAATTTAATAAAATGTGTCATAATAATATTTATTATAATGTTATATTTATTACAAAAATAATATATATACATTATGAAATATTATCAAAATATTTATATTTATTTAATATTTTTTTTCTAGCTGAGAGTGTAATAACCTTTAACATTTCTTGATCTTTTTTAAACTAATTTTTTTTGTCCACAGATGTTAATTGTTAGCAAAGTTAAACTGACAACCTCGTCTATTATGTCTTACAAACTCATCATATGAATCCTAAAACTCTTAAATGGAGTGAAAAGTTAAATCCACAATTCTATAATCGTTCTTCCAACTTTTATCATTAAATCAATATTATTATATATTATTGTAAACATTTTGTATAAACCCAGAGTGAGACTCATTAATGAATTGTTTTGTTTTTCCATCTTTAAAACCATTGCTAATGACTTGTTTCATCAATTCCATTAAGTTTGTAACTTCTTAGAAAGTTCCTTCAAAGAAAAATTAACTTATTCATAATTCAGAAACCTAACTTCTATATCATAAGTTTAATTTTAATTAATAAGTTAAATGTGTTTAATAAAACCTAGTTTAGTTAATTATATGATAGTTTCATTAATAAGAAGTTTTTGGTGTCTTAACTAATTTATTTTATAAGTTTCTAGCCTATAAATTAGAAGCTACTTTAGCTAGTTTGTAACATGTATTTTATTTAATTTTCTTCCTCTACAATCATTTAGATTTAATATATTTTTTATTATCCTCAATTTTTTTATCCAGTATTACATCTTTCCTTCTTATATAAACAATTAATTATTATATTACTTTTAGTATTTTTTTATTTTTTCAGCTCAAATTAAATAATAATTAACTTTATATTTCATGTTTCGTTAAAATTAAACATGATGAAAATTATGAAAAAATAAATAAATAAAGAAATAAAAATAAAAATAATTAAATAATAAATTTAATTAATATTCATTTTATCATAAGTTTTAAAAATAAATAGAAGTGTTAAAAACTTTAATATCAACCCAGTTGTTAGTTGATAAACTCAAAGTTTATAAGTTTTAAGTTTATAAACTAATTTATTCAATTAAGTTTTTAGTAAACTATACATAAGTTGCTTGTTATTAAGATATAAAATAGCATAAAAGAAAATAATAAGTTTTACTGTGTACATAATATTTATTATTTTTAAGAAAAATATATTATTTTTTAATTATAATTTTTATATGTTTTTAAGAAATAATTAAACTTTTCATTTTTATTATTGTATTCATTATTTAAAACTATTCTTCTATTCATTATTTCAAAGTTTTTCATAATTTTTTTTATTTGAAAAAGTCATGTTAGTTTAACTGACTAATACAATAAATACTACTTAAATTTAATTTTTATTTGTTTTCATAAATTTAATATCTTTAGTTTTTATTTTATGTAATATTGATTTTTTATATAATTTTTATTACTTATAATTTTCACATAGAATAAAACACAAGTTATTTCAATTTGCAATGTTAAATTTTTTTTAATAACTCAATAAACACTAAAAAGAATGAAATAATTAAAATATGAGAGGAAAAATAACAATAAATAAATAACTTACAAACTATAAGTTATAATTTAGCCAAAGTTACTTATTAAAAAGATGTTACTTCTGAAATATTTTTACAAAAAGTAAACCCACTCGTAAATATCCTCTCTTATTATCATGGAGTGCATATATTTCATGGTAAATTTTGTAACATGATAGATAGAGTTTAAGTGTATACGAATTAAATGAGTTGCTAATAAAATCTAGGTTTATCAAGTATTGAAATTATGGTTGGATATTATTTTGAAATATGAATTTAGAAACCCTAATAAATGTTATAATAAATAAATTACTAATTATTAATTAATGGTGCCAAACACTGCACTGTTGGTTGAAATGAGAGTATCACACTCAACCACAAAATTAATTACCTATTTGTAATTGTCATCAAGGCATCAACATTCAGCAATATGGTGATTAATTAGAATTCATTAAGAGCTTAATAAATGATGCTTCATGCATGCATTTGCTGGCGTAAAAAATGTTTATTAAGGAACGTATCAACACATTTTAAAAGAATTTATTTATCAGACAAATTTTTAAAAGATTAAATTACTAACAGATTTATTATGATTTTCAAAAAAATTAGTTATCAATATACTGATAAATTTGTACAAAAAATCATTATCAATTATTTTACCAACGAAATTATCAATAAATTTAAAAAATAATTTATTATTGTTGATTTTAGCATATGATATAAACTTAAAATAAGAGATTTGACATTTATTTCATCAACAAAAGTATTTTTTAATAATAAACATTATAAATTATTAATGAATTTTAATGACAAATTTATTATTAACAAAAAAATATTTATTTATAATTAAAACTTTAAAATCGATCAATAAAATAAATTTTATTTTATTATAGATATTTTTTCATCGTAAAATTTCGTGAATAATTATAAATTTTCTTTAAATGATGGTGAATTTTTCTTAGACAAAAAGAAAATAATTGATAAAGTTTATGTACAAGACACTTAGAAGAAGCATGAAAAGATTGGTTCCCATAAAGTTAGAGAACCGTTGAAAACAATTGGATCATCTTTTGGATAGTTTTCCTTTTAATTTTACTTAACAAGAGGCGTCAGACAAAGCAGCCTTAAAACGTTCCAGTCATCCAACAAAATATCTTAACTACTTTATGTACGTTTCTACGTTCATTTTGACATACAGTATAAATATAAAGATAATAATTATAAAAATGTAAATTTCTATATTTTTTAAGAAGAAAAAAGTAAAAATAAATAAAATATTGTTAAATAAATATAAAAAATTTAAATATGTCAAATAATATTTTTTAATTTTATATAAACTATATTAAGAAATTAAATCTATTTCCAATTTCGTCTAATAAAATTCTCTAACAATAAATCTTATGATCATAGATATTTTCTATTATCAGAATGTCTTGAAAAAGGAATGAAGTTAGAGAGATTGCATATAAGCACTTTTATATTTAATATTTAATTTATATTTTAATTAAGTAATTTAATCTAATATTTTATTATTGTTTAGATATTGGTAAAGGATATAAAAAATGGGTTTAAACCATTTAGGCGTTCCTATTTTTTGTTAGGTATTCCCAATTTGATTCTCTTCTTTAAAAGTTTTCCAATTAAGTTCTTATAAGTGCTAATTTGAAACAATTTAGCTCATGCCGTTAAAAATCGTGAAGTTAGAGTGTGACGTGTTAATTTTTGTAAGTGTGGCATTCAGAGAGCTGTAAACGTGGAATTTAAAAACATTTTAACATTTTGATTAAAAAAAAAAAAGTCATCTTCCATTACAGTCAAGCACCACCCAGAAATCTTCTTCCTTGTCCATCACCACCCATAAATATTCTTCCCTGTCCGTCACTCAGATCCTAAATTCAACAATAGCTTTCATTCCAACATTTGTACATTAGACAACAATAACAATCATCAGAGAACCCAATCACGTCTCAGAAACACCATCATCTTCCTCGTGCACCATCAACCTGCAATCAAACTAGTGCTCAAGCTCTCCGTAGTGCAATCGAACTCATCATCATCTATTTTCTTCTCCACTAAACCATTTGAAACCTGTAAAGAGAAAATAGAATAATAAATCTGAAAACCCCTAAATTAACTACAAACCCTAAATCACACTAGACAAAAAAAGAATTGTGTTAAAAAGAATAGATGGCAAATGTGAGTCCCAAAATAGAATTTATTTTCCAAAACATGAATTTGCCAGAATAATTCTCATGCTGCTACTGCAGCTGCATGAATGACGATGATAAGGTATAGATATAATAAAAACAGAAACAGAGGAATGAACTTAAAAACCAACAAGTTGTGTACATGACACCAAAAAGAAAAGATTTGTGATGAATAGATGCATTTTGAAGCTAGCTAGTCCTTATACTTCAACTCAGATACTAGGAAACCATGCATATCGAAAGAGGCCGAAAATTTCTCAACATCAACTTTGAGATCTTCGATAACCTTATTGTTCACCAGGCCCTTATTGAAATCCTTCAAAAGCTTGCCATACTCCTTCTGGATCTCCAGAGTTAGAACCACTGCACGGTTAAGAAACTCTCTGATCTGTTCAAAGTCCTTCTCAACCAACCCCCTAGAAGTCATGGAGGGATTGTCGCCAACGACACTAACAGGAGCAGTGTCATCCTGCAAAAAATCATGGGCGTCGAATTCAGGCACCTAGTCAAAGAACGAATCCAAATCGAATTGAGTGGGTAGGGTTTCTTCGAAAGTATCCATGGAAATTAAGAATTGGGTTTTAATTTTCAGAATATTTGGGTTTTAATTTCAGTATCCATGTTAAATATTTTCAGAATCCAAATTTGGATTTTAATTTTCAGAATATTTTTTAATTATATATTCCACGTGTCGTCACGTTTCTCCTCCAAAAATGTCACATTAAAATTATTTAACACATCATCCCGCCACTTGTGAACAATTTTAACACTGTTAACGATTTTTAACGGCAGAAATGTTTCAAATTAACACTTATAAAGAATCAATTGGAAAACTTTAGAAAAAAGGATCAAATTAAGAATATCTAACAAAAATAGGAATGTCTAAATGATTTAAACCATAAAAAATGGGGTGTGAAAATAACTTTTCTACAACTAGCTTGAGGTCCGTGCGTAGACATGAATCATGATTCTCTTTTTTAAAAACACTTGTATTAAAATTTAATTATATTTAAACGAATAATTTACTTACACATGTTTAAATATTATAATTATAAATATACTATTTAAATAAAAAGTTTGATAATATGAAAAACAAAAAATTAATCAATTTTATTATAATATATATTGAAATATTTGATTATAAATAGACTTGTGAATATTAAAATTTATATAATATTTTTTAATATTAAAATAAATTATTAAATACAATAAATATTTATTCTAATTATAAATTATATGCTTTTGAAATTTAGTAATTTATATGTTGTGGAGTTTAAATTCGGTATAATGATTATCTAATTAAAATTTATAGTTATATATTATATTAAAATGAAATATGTATGGACATATAATTATTAAAGTAAAATATAAAAGTAAATGAGATTGTTTATAGATTAAGCATGTTTAGAGGAAAATAAAATAAATATAAAGTCATTCCCTAATATGTAGAAACAATTTTTTCTCTCTCTTAATAAATCATACTAAATTTAAAATTATATTTAAATAACGCCTTTCAAAATCTGAAATATGATTCTAAAATTATATTTTAAAGTACACATAATTTCAAAATTAAAAAATGTTACAAATTATACAATTTAGAATATATTTCATGTTTTATTGTCCGTACATATTTCAGATTTTGTAATCTTGAATCCAAAATTTTATGGTTATAGATTGTTTAACTTAGAACATAATTTCAAAAAAGTCATTCTATATTACATGGTATATAAATTACTATTAAAATAATAATTACAAGCTTATGGATACAATAATTCCAGTTTAAACAAACGGTTTCATAACCATTCAAAATACGTAATTTAATAGTTTCTCGACATATTTTGAAAGAAATGAAATTTTTATTTATAAAATAGTTAAAAATATTTTAATAAAAATATTATAACCATAAATGAGTGAAGAAAGAAAATGTTAATCAAGAATCAGAAGTTTGGATCTTCAATGGGCCCGATCCGTAAAAAAAAACTATTTACACAGGCTTTTGCTTTCTGCTTCCTCGTCATTACTAAATGCACCTCTATACTAAAAGAAAAATATTTTCCTTAATATATTACATAATCGTCACGGTTATAGTTATTATCATCACTGTCACTACAGAAAATACATTATGAAAAATCACTTTATGTGTTCTGAAAAAGTTTGTCCTAAAAAATATACTCTGAAAAACTTGTTCTCGATGATATTATATACCTTTTTGGTAAAGTTTGTTAAAATAAATTCTTTTGAAAAAATTATTCAAAAATAAATTTCATATCTCCTAAAGTTTTATGGTAAGTCACTTTTCAAAAGGGTACAATGGTGATTTTAAGAATTGGGGGTGCTTAAAGAAATTTGGAGGTGTACAGAGGAAAAGCTTTTACATATCCTTATGTTTTGATACAGTTCTTGTGTTAGAAATATAGTTTTGATACGATGTTTGTTTGTGATAAGATGGCATCACGCGTGCATACTTTAATGCCTCTAATTCACTTTCACTCTTTATTCATTGTTTTGATGTGAAAAGGGAGAAAGAAACAATAACACAAAAAGTTTTCCTTATGTCATCTCCAATTGGAAACAAGTTCACTTTCATCCTAACACATAAATTTTAAGATATTTTTTATTTTTATAAATCTTTATCCTAAATTTATTAATTTGAGGATAATTTATGAGTTCAAAATATTCCAATAACTTACGTTGTGGGTTATATGATCTATTAATTACTTCGAATTATTTGGAAACTTAGACAAAAAAACATAAAATAACATGTAAATTTTTTTAAATTAATTAAAGATAATACAAAGTTTAAAGAAATAAACACTAGTGCATAAATTACATTTCATGACATACAAAAATAATTTATTATGATGGATAAACTGAAAACATAGTTTTAAATGTAATAATAGTTCTATGCATTTTATAATCTAACAAAAATTTACGTTATAATAGCTTGAAGATGACATAATCTTTGTAACCAATCATAATATGCATAAATTATTCTTATTTAATGTTGTTTAAGAGTTTGAGTATAAAAGAAGATACCTAAAGTTTATAAAATACAAGTTTCACCTGAAAAAAAAAATAATACTGAACTTTGAATGTTCTAATTAACAAGTCTTAACTTACATACCTATCAAAACATTTTTTACTAAACATTAAACAAGAATACATAATCAATAATGATAACGAAATTAATTATATTTCATTATATAGCTTTAATTTTAAGTATATTTTTTCAATTCTTACACATAACAATGATACTATCACCATATTATATAATAATAATAATAATAATAATATATAATAATAATCATCATTATTATTGTAACAAAAAATTAAACTAATTAAAACTTTATATTATTTTATTTTCTTTTTCAAAAATATCTATTGTTATTATATTTTTAACTTTTTTTAAAAAATCTTCTATATTTTTTTCTCTCAAATATGAGGTGAATGATTTTTTTTAATAAAAAAAAAAGGTAAAAGCAATAGTGAGAGACAGAAAGTTTGATGAGAGGACGTGCAATTGCGTAATTTTCTTTGTTTTGTGCAGCCAGCACCCTCTTTTGACTGGGAGATAAAATAAATTGGTGCAGTATCAGATATTTTCTTAAAGTATTCTAATAAATTAGAAGTCACACTTGATTAAATGATGTTGCTTTAATCAAAATTAATCTTTATTAAAATAATTTATTTTGTTAAAATTTTTAATTTTTTTAAAGTTTTCTATAATTTGATTTTACGCTTAAAATATTTTTTAATTTTACAAAACTATTTTACGGTTTTATTTTACTTTCAATAATTTTTACTTTCCTTTTTCTTATTTACTGGTTAACTTACTCTTTTTTTTCAAGAACTAATTGACCGATAAACTAAAGTGAACTAAAAATATCGAACGAATTGATTCAAGAGTTGAAATTTTAATGTATATAAATTCTTTTTAGTTTTATTCATGTAGGGTTGTTGATTGAATCTAATAAATTAGAGTAGATAAAAGATAATACATTTACTATTTATGATATAGTCAATTATGTAATTTTTTTTAATTTGAATTAAAAAAATTCTTTAAAATGATTTATATTTAATGGAAATTTTTTTAAGTATGCTTTTATATAAAGTGTGACAACTATTTTTTCTAACATATATAAAATAATATGTAATTAATATCATAAGGTTATCATCAGTAGCATTTAATTAGAGGTGAACTTATTAGTATTATGATTAAATATGATCATCTTTAATTTCTTACTTTAAATCCAAACTTATTATCTTCATTAACTCATATCCCTACTCCCTATATAAGATGCATAAGAAAAGAAACAAAACATACAAATACAAAGATAAACTATTTTTCACAAGAATAAACTCAAATACAAAGAAATCATATTTTTCACAAAAATTGTCAAAATAAAAACTTTGAAATAGAATATAATTATTGTACTAATGTTCATGCATTGTACAACCAAGACAACATCTAGACTTTTGCTTTCAAAAAACTATGTTTTGAATGGACACATGAAGCTCTGCACTTATCATGCTTGTTTCTAAATCTTTTAATGATGTTTTAACACTCAGGATCAATGTCTCCAACCTAGCCATGATAGAGTTAACATCACTACATCCTTAAGTATGAAACTTTGCACTTGTTATGCTTGCTTCTAAATCTTAGTGATGTTCCAACACTCAAGACCAATGTCTCCAACCTAGCCATGACAAGATTAACTCTACTAGTCCCTTGAGTATGATCTTCTTTCATATCATATCATCTACCATGTGGAGTCTCCTTCGACTCAAATCACCCATCTAGATATCTGACTCTATGTGAGTGAGATACTAATTGAGTCATAATAGACTCACTCCCAAAGTTTCCTTCAATACATTTTGACACCCTAAGAAGTAGTATTTTTTTCTTGAAAATAGCTATTGAGACTCAAAACTATACATTATCAAACAAAACAAATTTCACAAAATTTACATTTATATAACACACACACATGAGTATTGCATACAAATCTTGAGAATATGATGATATGCTTATTAACAAACACATTTTCGTAATTATTAACAAACAATCAAAGTACAATTGTCTTCGTATTTATTTTGTATTATGATTCACTTTAGTGGCATGTTGTATTATCTATAAGACAACTTCCCCGATTACTTTCACAGTTTCCCTCTTAAATTTGTTTCACAAAAATATGTCGTTCATACATGCAAATCTACTACCATAACAGAATTGAATTCAAACTTATCGAAAAATCCACCCTAACAAATTAAGCCAACATACAACACATCAAAAAATTGTCACATTTAAATGAATTACATAACCATATTTATTAGTGTGTTACACAACCATAACAATATAGCACAACAAATTACAATAAAGAAATATGACTACATAAAATAACACAAAAAAACCACAGCACAAACAAAAATGTCAATCACGTCATAATAAGATTTATAGATAAAAAAACCTACTCACAATTTTAGGAAATAAGAAAAACAACTTCTTATGATTATGAATATAAAACATAAAATATATTCACATTCTATAATTTTTAAATATATTTATTTTCTTTATGCTTTAACAAAATAAATTTTTAAGTTTTTATTACTTTTAAATAAATATTTTTATTAATTTTAGACATTTGAGTGTGTTTTGACGTAGACAGTGTATGAAATAAGTAAAACTATATATAATTAATTTAGAAATATAAGATTGAAAATAAATTAATTTATAGTTTATCTAGTACACTTGGTAAACTTGTAACATTATATATAAAGTTTCCTTGTAATAATTTGTTGCTTATGTATGGTCAATGAGTATTTATCACATATTTATTCTTCATATATATATATATATATATATATATATATATATATTCTGATCGTGGATCTAATTCTAATGTATATTGACACTCAATAACTAAATCCTAAACTTATTATGCATCATCATATTAACTATATAATTATCCACGAAGTGATGCATTCATTGAATAATTAGCAATACAGGTACTTGTCAGGAAAAAATAATCCCTGGAATTAAGCGTGGTGTTGTTAAATATAATATTATCACTAAATGATTTATTTTCTATTTTTTTGGCATAAAATTTAAATTTATGACATTATTACAGTTTTACATCCATTATTTTCATAGTAGAGATTTTCATGGATTATATGTTTCATGATTTTTCTATTTTCATGTTAAAATTTTGTAATCTTTTAATAGTTATAATTATTTGTTTATTGATAACGAAAAGTGCTAACAACACTCTTGTACATGTATATCTTTTTATTGCTTAAAGTATATTAAGGTCACAAAACTTGTAAGTTTCACGTTTTGTATATATTTAATGATTTTCTTTATGAATTTCAATAAATTCTAACTAGAAATACAAAATGTTTATACATGTGTTATTGTTAGTAATTTTATTGTTCCTATATTTTATTGTCCTTTTTGATGCCAAGGTAATTTATTTAGTCTCTTAATCAAGGGAAGAAAGTTTATTCCCTTATTTTATATTGTAATGTGCACCTTTCTCAACAAAAGATTCTTCTTACTCCTTCAAATAAAATACTAAAAAGTACAGAAGGAGAAAAACAAAAACCATTTGAAGATTCTTTCTGGTTTATTTTCATCATGCATGAGACAGACAGATGACAATATATTTTTGAAGGTGACAGATGCCAATATTTGAAAGACTTTGATTGTGTTTATCACATTAAATATTCTTATAATCTCTCGCCTCTTCGTTCATTCCAAACATTAGTATTGGAAGCTGTTCTTAATCAGGCCTAACTTCTAATTAAATATTCCTTCCAGATTTCAATCAGATCTAAAATTATGCATGTCAAATATTACGTCTCCTACGTCTCTTAACTTTTATTAATAATTTAAAAGTTTTACCACGACACTCATAATCTGTCATTTTCATAAACACGACCAATATATAATTTCTGTGTTTTTTTTACTCTGATTCCATTGAACACTATAAACAACTTGATGATGGATTAATTTGTGTTGTATTACGGTAGTACCAGCATCATTCTTTCCTTACTTAACTCCCTCCAAAAGCAGAAATTTGTCTTTCATATACCTGGTTTTTTCAGCACGATGAATATGTTGTTCTTGGAAGTGAAAATCACGTTAGCAGCAGCAGGAGTGGTTTTGAGACCTGAGATGGTAACAAGACAATGGTTATGTTTCTCTTTTCCTGATTGGTGACTTTCATCAGGCAGCATTCCCTACAAGAGCTTTATATTTCATGGCCAAAGGAATACTTTTGAGAAGTGATGAGATTGTGGTTTTGCTGAGTTGTGACCACTGTGTTTTTTTTTTGTGTGTGTGTGACTCTCGTGCATTTGTTGTGGCTGGTGTATGATTATGTTCTTGTAGAGTAGAGTAGAACATGATTCATGTAACATGCCATGGTTTGCTTTGTTCCAAGAACATGCTTCTAACCCTACTTGCTTCACCTGACCTGGTTCTTAGGTTGATGCTGTGGCTTTCAGCATTTGCCGCCATTGGCCTACTCAATAATCAAATATGACAAGCATTACTATCTTATAAGGTACTGAACTAAAGTTAGAATCCATATATTAATTACCATATATATATACAACAAATAATAAATTTGATAATTAATTAACGTTCTTATATATTTTATAAATTATGTTATTTATATTATATTTACGAGTCTTTACGTGAACTAATTCATGTAGTTAATTATCTTTATTAAATTTTGATTAATTAACATGATTAATCATATTTTAATCCTAGACTTTAACTCAACTCAATTAACATTCTGATATTGGTTTCGATTAGCTATTAAATATATGATCAAGCCATATAAATCCGGATCATAATAGAAGAACTGGCTACATTTAGACATAGTCAAGAAAAATACTTCTTAATTAACTCATATGTAACCGATCAAATTTTTTTATAATTATAAAAGCTACGTATATTAAATATCTTCAATACATATAATAACTTTAATTTAAAAAAAAAAATATGTTTCTATAGTAAAATAACACGATAGAAACAATAAATTTTGTCAAACATATCTAATAATTATTAAAATTAAATTTTAAATCTAATTTAATCTCATAAAATAAGTTATATATATACACTTATTCTTTTTTCTTTTTTGTCACGTTATTTCTTAAAATATTGTTAATTTATTTTTCCACGTCATACGCATCTATCCGTACAATTGACATTATCTACAGCTTTTTTATATGAAAGTATGGGAAACTGTTTACAAATTAGGCTTTATTGTTTTATAATAGTTTTGAAAAACGTATATAAAGACAAGGATGAAAAAGTAGGAATCAAAATATATAGGATGAGGTACATACTAAGATTAAAGTCCAGAATTGATCCCAGAATCTATAATGAACAGCTGACAATATAATATTCCAACCATCAATTATTTTAATAAAATAAAGGAAATTAATTATTTTATTAATTGTCCTGTTGCTTTTAAGTCGGCAGATTTTTTTTTTTCAACGGGCAAAAGTTTGATGGTCACTGTTTCGAAGAATGCAGTGGACCATTGTGTTAAAAAAGAAAAATAATATTTTACACAGCACATGTGAATTTTATCATTATTTTTTGTTTTGTGCTTTTTGTGGGGTCGATGATGTTTTTTTAATAAAAAAGAAGGGCAAGTCCGTGATGATGCACTAAGCATTCAAGTTGGATTGGACTACTTGCACAGTATGCTCACAGAAACAAAAACAAAATTTAATCTAAATTTGTTGACTAATTAACCAATGAAAATGGTCCTAATTGTGTCTTCTAATCTTAAAAATTATTAATTAAAGAATTAAAGGGCTTGCTGCCTTTGACTATGGTCTTAGGGCTTGGACCTTTTCAATATTCTCTTGCATAATCAATGAGACAATGGAATAAATCATATAATTATTATGAAAAGATAGTCCACTATCTCTCATTTTCATTCATCAATCATTAATTTAAACTAGAAAAAAAAAACACGAGTTTATGTTGTATATTTTCATTTTTACTATATTAAAAGAATACAATTAAAGAAAAATAATATATAACTTTGTAAGAATGGTTAAAAACTACTTGACGGTTATTTTAAAAAAAAAAAATGTACTCGTAAGACTGTGTATTTTAGTAAATAAAAAATATTTTTATTTATTAAAAATTGTATTTTGTCTTTGAGATATAAATTTTAAGGATCAATTATACTATGCCATCTAGAAATCAATTTTGAATATTTTGGAAATTCAGAAATAAAATTATTTTTATTTTTATTTTTATTTTTATTTTGTTAATGATTAATGTTTGACATGTAAGGAATAGAAAGGGTTTTTACGTTCTTCTTCTACTAAATTTTACCTATAAAAGAAACAAATCAAATATCTCGAGTTGTTTAAATTTGTAAAAGGCATAAATATGTCTCTCTCTTATTAAAATAAAAAATGAAAAAATGGAAGAAAAAAAACGTGTAATATAATATGATAATACGATATAAAAGCAATGTTTTGACGTAACATTTTTAATAAAATATTCTTACTAGTCCTTTTTTAATTTTATTCTTATACACTATCATATTCTTTTACATGGTGAAGTAATCAAAAGTCATACAATATACGACTTTAAAAACGATTATTAATTTATTATAAACGTTATTTTTAGATTAAAAAAAATGATTGCATGACCATAGATTAGCATTGATCCTAATCAAATCCCGGCTACGATTCAAGCTACTAAACGAGAGAAAAACACGATTGAAAAAATAATTCACTAATCATGACTAATTAAGTTCTCTAATCAAGGGTCAGGATTCTAAGAGTTTATCTATTTTTTAACAAGAAAGTTGATAAATATTTCTGATCAATAATAATATAAGAAAAAAATAAAGTTAATATTTATTTTCTAATTTTTATATTATATTTGTTAGATTTAAAAAAGAAGAATCATAGATATATTTAAATTGAAATTGATGAATGATTGCATTAGTGTTTAATTTAAAAATGATTAAATGAAAGAAAAAAAGAGAAGGCGCTCCCCCTTTTGGGGAGAAGTTATTTATAAAGATGATGGTTGTAGCAGCACAATCTAATCTTAGGTCCCTTTTCAATAATTTACTCTAATCTTTGACCATAAAAAGTTATTATGCACTAATCTAATTATTTGTCTTATTATTAGACAATCTTTGTCTAACTCCAATTACTTTGTTCAACCATTCTTAACCACCTTTTTCATTATACAGTGTTCCATGTTACTTTTATTATTTAGTATAATTTATTAAGAATCTCAAAATTATGAGCAAATAAGATTTATAACATTTTTTATTACAAATATATTTTCATCTATAAAAACAGATAACCTTTATTATTTTAGAATTCATTCAGCGTGTTTTGTCAGGTCATATTTTTGGAAATCTGGATTAATTTATTCTTTGATGAAACAGTGATAATTTTCAATTTTAGATTTTTTATTTATTTATGGTGTGATTATTATGTAATTAAACAAAGTTCATAATCGTAATTATAATTGAAAATAAATATGAGTCTAAATTTTATGTAAAATAAAAGAGAGGAAAACTTTTCATTTCTTTTAAGATTTTGGTTTTTGATTGAAAATAATTTCCATATTCTTATATAAATTTTGACTCAAATTTAAGAACTTATAACATATATGATGGTTCATGGTGAGTAGCAACATAAAAAAAGTATTATCAAAGTATTTATAAATTATTTGAGGAAAACTAAGAAAATGAATTTGAAAAGATAGAGGGAGAATTGTGATATTGTTTAAATTAAGAAATTTAAAAGGATGAGAAGAGATTTAAAGAAAAAGTATGTAAGAGTTTGTGAATGATGTGATATGTATGATAGATTAAAAAAATATTTAGACTGGTAAAAATATATAATTATCAATTTGTTCTTTTGTATATTATTGATATAAATTTAATTTAAGTAATGAAAATTATATTAAAATAAAATTGAAATTGTTAATGATAACAAAATTTAAAATTGTAAAAATAAAAGGACATTTTTCAATAAAAGAAGCTTTCTTTTAGCTTGGCATGTTTGGTTTCATTAGTCAAATTTAACAATAGATGATAAGGTCGTCAAACTTGACAATAGAGGACAAGGTTTTTAAATTCAATAAGTAAGGTCGACAAGGTCAGTTAGGTCGATAAGGAAGATCATTTTAGCTTGGTAAAGTCAGCAAGAAAAGTGGACAAACTGAGTTTAGTTGGACAAGCTTGATTGAGCTCAACGAACTTAGTTTCATTGGTCATTTCAATCAAAATCAAACAACCCCTTCCTTCCTCGAAGATGAAGTACAAATTAAAAGCTTTTCCTTCCCAACCAAAATACACCAACATGAATGAGCTAACCCAATAACCACCATGATGCTTCCTTATTGTAAACGAATCAACATAGTTGCTATCAACCCATTAAAGAAAAAAAACTAATATTATATGTGTAGTGGAATCGATTCCATTAACAAAAAGTATCAAAATAATCAATTATGTTCTCCTTGTATAGCCATAAAAATCATAAAGTGGAAATTCATAGAATCAATTCCATCATTCTCAGAACCAAACAATGGAATTGATTATAACATACATTTAACATCATTATATCGCCTCATAAACAATTCCACCACACCATAATCAATTCTACCACTTCAATATGAGTCCATAATAGATCTCATCACTTCCATTACATTTCCATAATCAATTCTACGATACCAGAATCAATTCTATAACTTTAAAATGACAACACAATCCATTCCACCACTTTCATCCCTCTCCTGATAACTAATTTCACCACTCCACTACTACCACCATAATCGATTCCATCCTTGGCTAGATTGGCCGAGCTAAATTCCACCCTTTGTCAAAATCTTCAATCCTGCACTGATTGTTTATAACCAATATAACCAAAAATAGAAGAATTTTATTATGCATGCAAGAATTTGTCCATAAATCTTCAACTTTATTTTGAAATAAAACAATAGTATTTTGTTTTTTTAAAATAAACAATTCACCTTTAATAAAAACACAACATATTTTTTCTTCAAAACATTTTTAATATCTAATCTAATGTAAAAATTAGATATTTGAAAAAAGAAAAATCCGGTCTTACATTTTCACTTTTATTTACTAAATTAACGTACATTATTTTTATGAAATTTATAGTTATGTTTCTCCAACGTCAATTATGTTTTACAAGTTTTATAAAGATAATATAATGATATTAGTTTCACGTCTTGAATAAGAATAGACTTACCATAATTATGTCCCAATGTGACCTAAACAAAATTACAAATTTGAGAAAAAACAAAAATCTCCCTTAAAGAATACAAATTGTTAATAAATTTAAAAACAACAAACAAATCTAAATAAACTTAAAAGATTAAAACTAAAAGTTGTCAGAAAATAAAGTGAGATCATAATATTCTTAATTATATATTTAATCTTTTAGTACTTAATATTTAATACTTCAACCTACTAGCATTCTACGTTAACACTTAATGCACAATCATTAGAAATGAAAATCCTACAACAAAGGCTCCATAAAATTCACTTAACAAATTCCTACTTTGTTCAGCGACCCAGTCTTCCGAAGCTTTTTGATTTTTTTTTTCAAATTATTTTCTCTTAGTTATAATACCATTCGTCCAACAATCGAAAACTTTAATAGTGAAATCCATTAAACTTGTCTAGTGATTGAATATTCTGGAACTCTCTTCTAAATTTACATATTAAATTAAAATAAAAATAAATTTATATAAAAAATTATTAGTAGAAATAAAATTTATCTTTTTAAAAATTGTTAAGTTGCATCATAAAATACAAATTTAAAAAATTAATTTTTTTAAAAAATAATTTCAATTTCGAATGTGCAAATGAAAAATATAAATATATATAATTTTTCTTACCAATGAGTCTGATTATTTGATTTTTTAACATCTAAATAAAATTAAATAACAATGTTGATCAGTGGATGTTGAAAATATTATTTATCCATCAATAAACGTATAATCAGAATGTTTATACTTATCTAAATAAAATCAGTATTTAATTTGATGTGTCGAAGAAGTTATTAAAAAGCATTATATATATTTTAGGAGGATAATGTTACTTAGATAATATTTTTTTTACAACATTTGAACATCATTTGCGTATTATTCTATAATTGATCCAAAATTACTCCACAATCAATAATAATAATTATAAACACTATCATGAACCAATCACAAAATGACACGTAAATAATATTTAAATATTGTCATAAAAATGTTCTTTAAGTATTATTATCCATTTTAGAACCACCAAAAAAAGTATTGAATGAAGTCAAAAGCATTTAATCTTGTACAGAAAAAAAAAAGAACAATTTGATAAGAAGATTATGCATATGAATTGTGGAGATGATAGTGATAAATAAAGCCCCTAAAACAGTAATTTGTCCGTATAAAAATGAAGATAATAAAAGGTGATGAGGATAGGAATATGTGGAGGCAGAAGCACATGAATAAACAAAGCTGTGGCATTTGACACTGTGTAGGTCCATTGGTATCTTTCAGAAAATGACCACAGACCGATTCTGCTCGTGGAATACGCGTCACCATGCATCTTCCTCCTACACACCTTAAGATGCCAACAATCTTTTGCATAACTCACACATAACCAAAACTTTCTTTTTATTATTATTACTATTTATATCAATTTTTTTATGTACACTGTGCACCAGTTTTGTCCCTTTTTCTTGTGGGTCCACTTACCTTTTCCCAATAAAATATTATAGAAATTTTTTAAGATGGCATAATAATAATAATAATAATAATAATAATAATAATAATAATAATAATAATAATAATAATAATAATAATAATAATAACTACTCTTTAATTTTTATTTTTATTTTATGGGTTTGAGATTTTTTATTCAAAACATTTTAAGTTGTGTTCAAGATTGGTTAGATTTCTGGATGGTATTTCATCGTTCAAATTACTTTGGTCTATTTTTCTTTTTTTTAAATTGTATAACTGAATATCTTTTAAAGACACTCCAAAGCTCAAGTCAATAATATGATCAATCGGTTAGCATACAAGTAATACATATTATGTGAATTCTCCCCAATATCATACCTTTATTTATGTTGACCTAATAACGGTTCAATCATACCTTAATCCGCATTAGGAGCCTAATGAGTTATTGTCACTGATAATCTAACTATACTGTTAGGTCATAATAGGTACAGCCTAAAGAATTCAACACAAAAGAGCTTATCCTTGAAGGTAGACGATCTGAATAGTCGGTCGGAATGATCGATCTAAACAAACAGTCTGAATGAATGGTATGAATGATTAACTTAAATAATTGACGTGGATGATACTCAATCCGAAAAAATCGTACAGTACATTTTTCATTAATATTAAGAAAATAATTCATATTTTAAATTACTATTCAAGCATAAATTAATCTATATTATATTATAGGTTTTGGAGTTTATAGTCATTATTTGAAAAGACGTACCTTTTATGATATCTAATTCGTTGATGGAATAAAACGAAAACATTAACTACCAAAATAAACGGACAAAGCTCACATTAAGAACTCAAAACAGGACCACTTTAACTTATAGACATAATGGTGTGTATTTATTACATTGCAATGCAAACCTCACTTTTTTTAATGTTAAAGAACTTAAATATTTATATTGTGATGATTTTATTGCACTCGTATGTAAATTATTTTCTCATATATATATATATCATGCGAGTCATTTTCATTCTCCAAGTTACATGAAACATGTTTACAAGGATATATTTATACAATATTTTTTTTTGTTGATTTGAACTATGTTACTATTAACATTATACAATGTCTTAAAGTATTTCTAATAAATTTTAAAATAAAATACAATAAATTCATTTTTTAAATATACCTTTTTTTTTAAAAAAAAATTGTACCATTCCATTTTAATAACAACATACTAATAAAATTAAAACATTTCATAATTAATAATCCAAAAGAAATAATTCAATATATAGATATGTAATATATCAATACAATTGTGCAAAAGGAAAAGTAACATAATATACACATGAGTATCATATCTAAGCTACATCCAAAATTATATATCACAAAAAGGAAAACTAAAATTTAATAATTCTACCAGCTATGCTCTCATCTCCTACTAAGAGACATTAGTTTTCCATTCCCTTATTCAAAGTATTATACGTATTGTACTTAGCAGTGTTCTCATAATTTTGTCCTAAAGACGCTTTGAAGGATGGATGAAAAAATAAATATTTAAACTATTTTAGACATCTATTCCTAAATGATGTGAAATTATTAACCATGATAAAACAATTTACATTTAGTTTATCTTTATTTTTTATTTTCTTTCTATTTTAACTTCGTTTTATTCATAAAACTGGAAGTATTAAAATTTTGTTTTGTTCATTAATGTTAAAAGGTATAAGGATTAGGTATGTTTAATTTTTGTATTTATTAAATACAAAATATATTATTTTTTTATTTATTAAATATATACATTAAATTAATTTATTTTTGCATTTCTTTAAAACTTTTATTTTTCTAAAATTCATTCTTGTTATTTATTTTTAAGATTTTGATTATTTTTTTATAGTTTTGAAGACTCATTATTGAAAAAAGTGGAATCTATAATAAGTTATTATGACACGTGTAGTTGTGACATTCTTATAATAAAAATAACAATTATTATGACTGGTTAAAGATGATCTAAGTAAACATGAAAGTGAAAGGAAAAATTTATTATGATAAGTATAATGGATCCTTTCATAGTAAGTGGGATGCGGTGACAAAATTGAAATTATATTCAAAATTATGACAGGTTTAGGAAGACCTGTCATAGTAAGATTTTATCATAATTGTTATTTCAACGTCTCCCATAATATGTTTAAATCCCCAACTTCTGTCTTGTTTAAGTATCATTCTATGCAATTTTAGTATCATAGTAAGACTTTACCAAATTTCTCAATGAATCTTATTCCCAAAGAAGCCCTAAAATTTAAAATCCTAAATCTGCGTTTTTCAAAAATTGTAATGGATTTTGACCCTTTCTTTCTCGTTTTGATGCATTCTAACCTGTTATTTTTCAATCTTTTGTCCGCCACAGTTGGTTT
This sequence comes from Vigna reflexopilosa, assembly GCA_027742785.1. Classification (NCBI taxonomy): domain Eukaryota; kingdom Viridiplantae; phylum Streptophyta; class Magnoliopsida; order Fabales; family Fabaceae; genus Vigna; species Vigna reflexopilosa. Next base: position 40,873,305 of record CM050918.1, read on the forward strand.
CATCTTCCTCGTGGGTTTTCAAAATCCCACATCTATCGTGGAGGTTTGTCACGAGTTTGAAGAAAGTGGCGTTTGGTGATGAGGAAAACACCACTTAGAGGACCATAGATTTAAGTAGAGGCACACTACGTCACGATGACTTACATTGATCAATGGTTGAGGTGTATATGTTTTAGTTATACTTAAAAACTATGTGTATATTTATCGCTACTACAAAAAAGACTTTTTAAGTTTGTTATTTTGGGCCTTTTAAGTCTGTTTTAGAGCAGACTTAAAGTTTAAGTCTGTTGATTAACAAAAGACTTAAAGTTTAAGTCTGTTGATTAACAAAAGACTTAAATTTTAAGTCTGTTGTTACCGCACTTCCAACGCCAGCAGGCCTTAAGCGCATTTTCAAGTGCGGTTAAGGCCTCCAAGCTTTGTCCCTGCAATAGATCCAACCATGCACGAGCCCAGAAATACATCAACACCACAGATGAACACCACAGAGAAACATCAAGCAGAAAACCATACTTCAACCATCCATCATCTATCATACAATAATCCGAGCTTAAGGAAATCAAAACCAACCTGGATGCCCAAGCAAACAGAAGAACAAACAAGGAGAAGAAAAACCACTACTGCAACTAGGAAAGACGCTCACCACCACGACGACAACCACCAAAAGACAATGACGAGAACAACCATTGAGAGTGAGAGAAGGAAAACGAAAACAAGAAAGGAAACAGTAAGTGTGCAAGAAAAAAGAAAGAAAATGGTGTAAGATTTGGAGAGAAAAAATAAAATGTCGCAAAAATAATTAGGAATGACTCAATTAAATTCAAAACAAACTTTACACCGTCAAAAATTTTCAAATTGTTTATTCTGATAAGGACATAAATGAAAAAATAAAATAATTTGGAGGTGCAAATTAAGATAACTAAGATACAGAGAGAGAAGCTCTCTTGCTCAACAGTCACATGTTTTTAACATATTTCATAAATTTCAAACAAATATAAATACATTTATAACCAATATAATCTATTTATTCATACAAATATATTATGTTACTTTTAATATCAAATAGTTTACAACCACAACAAATAATGTGTCAAAATAAATATCACAGAAATAATACTTTATCTGCATAATCTTTTACATTTATTTAACATTACTTTTTTAATTCTTTTTCTTTTAAAATATAATATATATTAAATAAATATAAATATATCTCACTTTGCCACTACTTTTATTATTAGACGTAACCTCTTTCCCCTAAACCCATTTGTCTTATCATACACCCATTAAAAGTGAAGTTCCAAATACTAATATAAGTGCCATCGATTTTCACTAATTCAAACTTTTTAGTTCAGAATCAATTCCTAACCAATGATCATCCATTATATAAAAATATTAAATTAGTTAAATATATTTTAAATATTTATGTACACTAGTTTTACTAATATATATATATATATATATATATATAATGTAAAATTGAAGAAAATAAAATTTATCAAACATAATAATATTAAAAGTTATTAACTTAACCCAATCACCACTAACGGACAAATTTTTACGCCAAATAATTAGAAAGACATGACCAGAAACTTTGTTTTCAACCACCGTGCTTGATAATAATACAAAGAGAATACAAATCACTATTTTCTTTTTCTAAACAATAATTTCAACTTTATTAGAGCGCGTGTGAGAAAATAGTTAATTAATAAAACAATTTATATCATAAACATGATTAATAAAGGCTAAGAAATTGTAAAGAAAATATTAATTACATTCTTTATGGAAAGGTTTCCTAAAACTAAAAATTATAAAACAGTGTTATTATCAATATGCATCTATTTATTGATACATTAAAAAAATATTTTTGAGGTCGCTATATCTTATGAAATGACTTTAGATTTTTCCACTTTTATTCAACTATAAATTATTTTAAAAATGAGTTTTGAAGTATTTAATATAAAATTCAACAATCTTACATGCATGACCACTTCTATTGATTAATAATATAAATATTTGCATAGTTCTTGTGATTTAAATTAAAATGTAATAAAGACCTTCGCCAACACAATCTCTTCTAGCATGACAATAGAAATTCACATGATTTATTTAATTTAGAAATGAAACTTACCAATTAATAACAAAGTAGTATGAATTAATAATAATAATAATAAATATTACTCGCTAATATTATTTAATATACTCTTTATTGTTGTCTTAAATTTGTTAAAAATTATAAAATTTTGTTAAATCCTTTTCTGCCCTCCTTATTTTAAGTCTCCATGAAAATAAACAATAATTGTTTAATGTTACAGTTTATTTATGTAACTTTTTTTTACCATAAGTGTATCATCTAACTTCTTTTTATAGTTTTTCTTTCCCCTTTTGAGGAAAAGTTAGGTCACACTTTAATAAAAGAAAAAACTCTTTATAAAAAAAACAGCCTATTTTCATTGAAGAAATATAAAAGAATACAAAAATTTACATATTCTATATATTTTCATATATAAATTGGATAAAAAAACCAATATATAATTGTAACTTGCCAAAAAAGGTCATAATAATTCTACAATTACATATACTATTATGAAAAGCTTGTACAAGTCTCTCTCTTATATATATATATATGTTTTAAGCATACTTATTTCCTAAGACAAGATAAATAGTTTTAGATTATTGAAAAAATTTATCAAATAAATTTTAATTATTGAAAATAAACGTTTAGGTGAAAAAAACTTATATTTTTTTATCTTAAATTCTTATTTATTTATTTATAAAATATACCTCATTTTTATCTTTCGCATTATCAATTTTTATTGTGTTACTTTTATTACCTTTAAAAGGTGGCACCTAAAAGTTATTTCAGGCTTAAGAATATAACCCTACTCACTAAAATAGGAAATGTTTTTTCTTTAAGGAAAATAGAAAATATGTTAGAATGTACGAACTTATACTAAGTAGAAAATGCGTTAGGATGTGTATGTCTCCATAAAATAAAAAACCTTTTCCAAAATAGAAAATTTGTTAAAATTTAATAGTCTTATTAGTTAATATCAGAAAATGATCAATTCAAGAATGTAAACTGAAAAAGTTAAATGTGTCTAGATTTTATGTCTAATAGAATTTAATAGAAACAAATCATCAAATGGAGAGTTTTCATGTTACATTCAAGCCAAAAATAATAAAATGAAAAATATTTTTTTAACAATTTTTTAATGAAAAATAATAAAATATATTATTCACTTTTTTAATAAGATGTTAGACATACATTTTTAGAATAAAAGTTACGTTTTTAGAATAACAATTAAATTTTTAGAATAAAAACTACAGTTTTAGAATAAAAATTACATTTTTAGAATAAAAATTACATTTTTTAACATTAGAAAAGGAAAAACACATGTGCTGTTCACATTGGTAAAAATTTGAACAAATGATTTAAATTATCATTAAATATTGTGAATAAACATTTATATAAAAATGTATTTAAAGTTTTTGAGGAAATTATAAGATGGTAATTGGGTTAATATGGGTGAATAGAGTTGAAAGGAGTTACGTAAAGGATAACTTCATCTGCAACACATGGAAATCCAAAAGCACACTTGCACTTACAGTGAAGGGTCCCACCACAATGCATCCCTCGTGCATGTCACGGGCTCGTTGGTGAGGCTTTGAGCCGCCAACACTTCCACCACAAATTCATATTATTCCCTGTGCTTCACTCGGTCCTTGAGATTGGGAAGCATTGGTACCTAGCTAAGCTAAAGCTAAACCCTTCAGTTTTAGCTTAGCTTCTTGTGCTTTTGCTTTCTCCATCCATAAACAACCACCACCACCACCCACCAGCCACCACCATGTTTTCCACCACCACCACTTTTCTTCACTCTTGCTTCCTTCTCTCCTGCCTCCTGTCAGCTCTTTCCTGTGTTTCCATGTTCTCTGGTAATTATATTCTTCTTTTTTCAGTTGTCTAAGAAAATAAAAAACAAAGCTTGTTGTTTATGTTATTGTTCTTGTGATATAGTCTTTGCATGAGGTGCAAAGACATGAGTCACCCTTTTAAGGATTCAGATTCCGTTTCCATGATGTTAGCACAAGATCTCTTTTTTTCTTTCTTTCTCTCAGATTTCGATGCAACAGAGCCCAGAAAAGGCACACTCAGCGTGGTGACGGTTGAGATTCTCCCGTTTCTGGCGTCACCTTGAATCTCTCTCAGCCAGCTTATGCAAAAAGGGATCTTTTTTTTTTTTAATAAAATATTCATGTGGGTCCTTGTATTGTGATTCTCCCTTTGACCATCTCTCTGGGTGTGCCTTTCTGGGCTTGTGTTGAGCCTGTGGATGAGTTGACACCTGATTCACATGGAGATGGCGTGTGTGAGGACCGAGTTGAGAGAGATCAGAAAATTTGTGTTTTGTTTGGTTGTTGTAGTTGTGTCGTGCTAATGGGTCAATTCACGACTCTTGTTAGTTCACTGGATATGCTTGTGTTGACGAGATGATTTATAGTAACTTATTATTCTGATTGGGACATCTGAGTTCAAGTTGTGTCTGGAATGGGTAGGGTGTTGGTAGGAGGGGTATGCTACTCTTTTATGGGTCAGATTTTGAAATAAAAAATTAGTTTGTGTAAAAGAGAAAGAGGGTGATGCAAGTATCTTGTTTTTTATGGTGGCAATTGGGATTTTTTTTCTTCTTCTTCACAATTTGTAGTGAGAAATTGTGTGTAACTGGCTCAATTAAATTTACAAAAATGAGTAAAGAAAACGGGAGCACAAGGTAGCTTTGTTTGTTCTTGTTGATGGATGTGATTGATTGCGTGAATGTTCTAAGTACCTATTTGAAATGATTAGGTATTGAGACAGGAGATTTAGAAAAAAGAGATGATTTGTTTCCACAGATTCTAAGAGACGAGGCAGTGGCGAGGCTTTATGAGCTTGGGAAGGTAATATATCTGAACTCAGCGTTACTTTGATACTTTTTCATTTATATTTCTACTCATACATGTATGAGTTTCTGTTCTTGACCCCAATGATCCAGATCCATACAGGAAAATGCAGATAACTTCAATGTGTGTCAGTTTTAAAGTATAGCAGTGAAAGCAATGAGCAACATTGTGTTACCTAAATTGCTTATTGCATTACGTACACTTCACTGCAAATTATTTATTCTTTGAATTTAATGTTGTTGTTGGATTACAGGTGAGCGATGGTAAAAATTATTTAGAGAGGACATTCTTGAGTCCTGCATCCATGAGGGCAATTAGTCTTATTCGTAGATGGATGGAGGATGCTGGTTTGAGAACGTTAGCCTTCTAACTTCTTCAACCCTGAGTAGTTTTTCTGAAGACATGACTGATGCTTTTATTCTTTGCAGTTGGGTGGACCAAATGGGAAATGTACACGGTCGAGTCGATGGTGCAAATGCAAATGCTGAAGCTTTATTGATTGGTTCTCACATGGTGAGTCATTTGTTCCCTCAATTTGTTTAAATAAAATTGAACCTTTCCTTGACAATAGTGACGATCCATTTGAATGATGGATATTAGGACACTGTTGTTGATGCTGGGATGTTTGATGGATCCCTAGGAATAGTCTCTGCAATATCTGCCTTGAAGGCCATGCATGTCAATGGAAAGCTGGAAAAGCTAAAGCGCCCCGTTGAGGTTAGTCAAGTAACTGATTAGTTTTCAGTAAAAAAGTACTGGTTTGTGCTCACTGCTCATTAATTAAATGTACATGGAAATGTTGGGACTATGCTACTGTTTTATTGATGTCATCTTATCTTTCTAATGATTCAGGTTATTGCATTTAGCGATGAAGAGGGTGTCAGATTTCAAACTACTTTCTTGGGCAGTGGTGCTATAGCTGGTATTTTGCCTGCTACAACATTGGAGATATCTGATAAGAGGTTTCACCTTGAAACTTGTTACATTTATAATAAATTTTTCATCACCAGTATATTTATTCATGTACCTTTTTCAGGGATGTAATGATAAAAGATTTTCTTAAGGAGAACTCAATAGACATTACAGAGGAAAGTCTTTTGAAGCTCAAGTATGACCCAAAATCTGTTTGGGGTTATGTTGAGGTGTGATAAGCATTTTCATTGTTCATCTATTGAGCTATTTTTCTCAAAAATTTCACCAATAAGCTCATAAGAATTTGCTCGGCCGTTGTTTATTACATGTTGCAGGTTCACATTGAGCAGGGTCCTGTGCTAGAACAAGTTGGTTTCCCACTTGGTGTGGTTAAAGGCATAGCTGGGCAGACACGATTGAAGGTATGTTACAAATAAGGTTTTCTGTCATGTGTTGTAATGCTCATAGTTACTTGGATCAGTTATGGTTGTTACTTCTATGTGAACCCAACAAGATATAACTGATTATCCAAATTGTCTTTCAAACAAACAAAACTTTAATCTTTCAATGCGTGTGAAAATTATGAGGTGAACTTGACAATGAAGGATTTGGCTCATCTAAAGTAACTCAGTTGCTGATAAAAAAAATCAATGGTTGATATTATATGCACATGCATAGCAAATTCTGAATGTGTTGGAATATTAACTACTGATCTTCTTATCAGCAGCTAAGATTGTGCACTTTCAATATTGTAAATTGGTGTATCTAAATAAACTTTCAATATCAATTCTTGTGAAAGACATTTTTAACAATAGATCTATCTTCACACTGATACTGTTAGTTTACTTGTAGTTATTGCTATAACTTATACGCCCTTGCCTATGAATATGTTGGTTTATAATTACATAAACAACGATGCAGGTTACAGTTAGAGGATCACAAGGTCATGCTGGAACAGTCCCTATGTCCATGCGCCAGGATCCTATGGCAGCTGCTGCGGAACAAATTGTGGTCTTGGAAAGCCTCTGTAAACATCCTGAAGAATACCTTTCTTATGATGCTCATTGCAGTGATTCAACAGTGAAATCACTGTCAAGCTCACTTGTCTGTACTGTTGGAGAGATATCAACATGGCCAAGTGCCAGTAATGTCATTCCAGGCCAGGCAAGCCATGAATTTCTAAAATGCGCTGACCCTGGAATGTCAAAGTGGGCGTGCATCATCATTTCATATTTTTGTGGTTCAGGAGGCCCTTGATAACAGTAAATTTTTGGATTGTTGTAGGTTACGTATACAGTGGACATTCGAGCAATTGATGACCTCGGACGTGAGGCTGTTATCTATGATTTGTCGAAACAAATTTACCAAATATGTGACAAGCGTTCAGTTTCCTGCATTATTGAACACAAGGTTTGGTTTGGTTTGGTTGGCCTTCTTTTGTTTTTCTCAGTTGTTTTCTGAATTGTACTAACAACAATCAATGACTTTGTTGTGTTCACTTCAGCATGATGCAGGTGCTGTGATTTGTGATTCTGATCTGAGTTCTCAGCTCAAGTCTGCAACTTATTCTGCACTAAAGAAGATGGAGGGTGACATTCAGGATGAAGTGCCAACATTAATGAGTGGAGCAGGCCATGATGCAATGGCAATATCTCACTTAACAAAGGTGACACATTTTTATTCCTTATCTGTGTGTTTTGACATGCAATTTACTCTCCAGAATCTGACAATGAATGAGGATTTGAACAGGTGGGAATGCTGTTTGTGCGATGTCGTGGAGGCATCAGTCACTCTCCACAAGAACATGTGCTAGATAACGATGTCTGGGCAGCTGGTTTAGCAACCTTGTCATTTCTGGAAAATCTATCATAAGTGATATGATAACTGTGTAAAGCAATAAATAGATATTATAGCTTGTAATTATAGGTTAATTTATTGAGTTAATTCATGAGTTAACTCTTTTTTCTTTAGTTTGTGTCTTCTTATAGTTGTGTAATTGAATTTTTGGTTTTAGTTATCCTGTTATCAGGAAACGGCTCAAGTTGTTCTGCATGTTCTTTGCCACTGTCGGATAAAGCTTATGACTGATTTTACTTTTTACTTTAATAGGTATATATAATGTTAGTGTAAATGTTTATGTATGGCTTGGGAAGTAGTTATCATGAAAGTATAAACCAAAGTTATCATACTCATACACAAGGAGTTGATGCTAGATGATAATATCAAATATTGATGAATGCATGGATTTTTTGTTCCCACACAAATGCTTGGCTCTCAATCTCTGCTTTATGGAATCAAATGGCAAATTTATTTTGTTGTCTTCTGAGTTAAAAGAAAATTGACAAATACTTTTCGATTCATTTTATTGAGTGGTTCTCGAATTGGAAGAGATTGAAAGAGACAAGATAAACCATGTTTGATTCCATACTAAAAAAAACACAGTAGTATTGGGAAGTAGATTTTATCTGCAAGTGCAATTCTTGGCCATTAATTCTCTTGGTACATGATAATTTCTGCTAATGAATTATGATATTGTCGTGTCCAATCAGGCGTGGATGATTGAACATAAAGGAATATGAATGAACATCTGTGGTCAAAGTTCAAATGTGACTGTCACAATAAATAGAGGAACACGAATGTAATCATATTCGTTTTCGCATTAAGTAGTTCGTATAAACTTTGGATATCCTCTCAAGTTGTTTAATGTTTAAGTACAAAATAACAATATCCAATACTCAGTTCATACCATATTCTTCAGTTTAACTTCCGTATTTTAATGTCATTATTATGAAAATAGTGATGCATGGTTAAAGTAAGATTGGGCTAACGACACAACCCTTAACTTGGGCTGTTAGTAATCTTGGAGGGATCTTTCTTTCTGCACCCTCACAATTACTAACTGTACACCGTCAACAATGTATGTTTCGAGAACTGTTTTTAATAGAAAACTGTTTGTTTTGATTTAATTAATTATTTTGTTTATTTTATATTTGTAAAAGAGTTATGGATATATGTATTTGATCAATTATTACAAGTACAGTAGTTACGTTAAACGTGTTATACTATAATTAATTAGTACAATAAATAATCAATTAAAACATGACATCATATTTTTTAATTTCATCGTTAATTATATTTTAGTTTTTTTTTCTTTTACTTGTATCATGCCATCATTATATTGAATATTGAATTTTGATAAAATTTTATTAGGGTAAGATAAATTGGTTTGAGTTATAAAATATGAAAAATCAATAAGATTTGTAAGACATTATATATCTAGAGAAAAAGTGAAAAATGAAATATATAAATTGAAAGTCTATTTCGAAAATTTATGCTTAAAATAAGTTTAAATAATGTTAAGAAGAAATAATTTTGATGAAGATTTGAATGAAAAGAATGACAACATAGTTATGGAAGAAAACGAGTCTATAAATACATTTTAATGAAATTATCATTTTTTAAAGAAAAATTGTGACACACAAGGAACTATGATGGAAGTGAGGGTTATTAAAAGTTTATTACAAAGTAAACATTATAAATAAGATATTTCTTGAAATCTAAGAATGTTGTCAACTTAAAAATTAGAGATAAAAGAATACCAATTTGTCAACTTAAAACCAATAGCACTAATCTAAATTTGTTTTGGAACAAAATTGATAAGAGAATGTTTTCAATTTAAAAAAAGAAAAAGTTTTGACCTCTTTTTGGAAGGATTTCTAATATGTTTATATATATAACTCAAACGACAAATTTTGATAGTTTGATCTATCCTTGTAATGATAGGTTGTTTAAAGGTTTAGGAAATATACAGACATATGAATGTATAGTACAGGAAATTTAAATATTCTTATATATTTTAATCATTAAATAGTTTTATGATTCATTCACGAGAGAATACAAAAATAAAATATAGAACTTACATAAGAATAATTATTTCTTATACATGTATCAAAAATTGTTGAAAGTTTCTTATAAATTAAAAAATAATACATAAGTAAGTGAAAATCTCATTTTAAAAATTGATTTTATATACTTAAAATTAATTTCTTAAAAAACAAATGAAATAATAAAATATTAAGAAAACATAAAAATAGAAGATAAGTGTCGCACCACTTGAATCAGAATAAGATGGTTTAAAACCTTATGTTAGACAAATTCATAATTAAAAAAATATGAAAGAATTTTGAATTTTAAAAATGCAAATCCCTTAATTCGAGGTTTGAACTGATACTTTCTTATTTGACAAAAAAGTTGTACATTCATTTAGACATCAAATGAGGCCTAATAATTATGGACTTTACTTGTACCTAGAAATATAAAGAGAATAAATAGCTTATAAAATCTATGAGTCGAATAAATTCACAACAAAGAAATTAAAGAATTATTTTGGTGAGGAAGAACATATGGTCTTTTTATGCTTAATCACTCTAAGAAAGAGTCATTCATAGTAACTAGACTTTTTCTCAAGCAATAGTCATTGTCTGAATTAGAAAAATGTCGTATAAATTATCTCATATTGAACAATATTGTTCAAACACAATGACTCCCGCAAATGATATCCTATGTAACCTAACTTTTATTTTGTTCATCTAGTTTGTATTTACATGACATACATATATTTTGTGTATGAAAGTGGTTTAAACGTATCATATATTATTTCATTGTAATTAAATAAGATTAAATAACAAAGTGCAGTTAATTGTAATGAATTGGTTATGGTATGATTTGAAAACTACTAGTTATCATTTGTGAAATATAATGTGAATATTAAGTAGGTTTTGTCCAAATAATATAAATAAAGGATGGGAGAGTGAGAACTTGTGAATTTAACATCTATTTTAAGAGTATAAAACTGGTAAAAGAAAATGTTACATATATGATAATAGAACAACTACACATTTTTCACCCTCACCTTTCGCTAGAGCAACTGAAAAGAAGCCTACCTGAGTTAACACCATTTAGGTGATCATTGCAAAAAAGAAAACAAACACACAAACAGACAACACAAAAGGCAAGGGTAAGCTGGTGATAAAACAATTTTAAATGGTAAAAAAATTTCATATATTACACTTCACACATAATAAAATATCCATCATAATCATAACACAAACTTAGACTTGACCATTCAGATATAGAATGAATGTCGAGTTACAGAGGTTCATGCACTTGTGTGGTGGAACAATTGACCCACTCAAAGCTATCACACAAGGTTAGTCCGTTAAAACATCATTTGTCAACTAGAGAAAGGTCCCCTAGGACCTCCTTCCATTCTCACGACATGACTTATCACTAGAGCATTGATGATCACTAGAATGTCAAGATAAATCTCAACTTAACTTCGTCCATTCATACTAGCAACACTTGAAGCCACCAATAAGATATTCCTCCTTGGAACTCTTTTCCGCAACCTTTCATCCACATACATATCTCTCGTATAAACACATTAAGTAAAACACATGAAACCAAGAAACATCCATCAAAGTACCATAAACAACTCACAAAAGAACACAAGACACCCTAAAACAAACAAAATCAAGACCTATAGAGTCGTGCCCAGTGCCAGTAATGGGGCGCTCAACGCCAAGGCCCCTGGAAGGTAGTGCTCAATGCCAAAAAAGGACACTCAACGCCATGACCACTGGAACGTGGCGCTCAGGCACCCAGAAATAGGCGCTCAGGCGCCACATCAATTGACAACACACTTTGAAAATGGATTTTGATGCACTTGAGACTTATTCTAATGATCAAATGGATTCCTCACACCCTAGAATTGATGTGAAATCATGTTTAGAATTAAAACAAAGTACCATTTTTATCATTAGACTCGAAATTAGATGCATTAAGTTCATTTGACAGTTCCAAAAGTACCTAAACTCAAAACAACACTTTCTAACTCAAATTTCTACCAACTACGAATCTTAACAAGTTATAAATGACTCAATAACATACCCCAACACCTCAAATTCATTACAGTCTCTATACTTTAGATTTTCACCTTTTAGAACCCCTAATAATAAATCAAAACGTGACAGAAAACACCATAGGAACCAAGTATCAGCTTCAGCTCAGGTTTGACTTAACTCAGCACTTAAACAAGTCCTAAATGACTTAAGATCTGTCTTTAAACTACTAATTTTCCCATTTAACCTTTTTCTCAAAAACTCATCTATCAAAACCCTAAAAAAATGAACCAAGAACCATACAAAACACCTCCTATTAGCTAGCAATCAGTATTACATCAGATTCCTTCTAAAACATAACTCAAACAAGTTCCTATTGACCTTATAAAATGTCTCATATTGTTGTTTGTTCGTTTAGACTCATACTTCTAAAAATTCTCTATCAAAACCCCCTCTTTTTTACCAACTAGTTCCTGTTTCAGCCTATACCCTTTCTTTTCAACACATAAATCAATTCATCAACCATTTCACAACAAAGAACACATTCAAATAAACTAAATTCAATTTAATCAAACATACTTAATACTATCTTACTCATTTCAAGCATATAATTCAAAGAGACTAAACAACAACTACATTCAACAAAAATATGATCAAGGGATACCATTAGAACCATCAGTAAAGAACCTAAAAGAAGACTCAAACAAATGTGAAATCAAATAAAAGAATAGAAAATTAACTTACTCTTTTTGAGAAACTGATCGGGTAGAGTTAAAAATCTCTCCACGAGAATCATACAAACAATCTCCGATTTTCAAACAAATGAAGAAAGTGTAAAAACCCTTAGAAAGAAGATAAATAACTATAGAAAAGTGGTTTCTAAAAAAATTGTGTATTTTAAAATAATGAATCTGATTTATAACAAAACTATTTATATTAAAATTATTTAATATTAATATATTTAAGTCTTTTAATTTATTATCACTTTTAAAATATATTTTCTATGTGAAGACAATTAATATCTCATATTTTGTTATATTATTAATGATATGTTATTAATGATGAAATATATTAATTAAAATCTTATTGAACTTCTGAAACATAATTTACAATTAAATATTAATTTAATATAATTATTATGAAATTTTTTAATTACTAATTTACTTTGTTTGTATTTGTTTTACAACTACAATTATAATATATTTTGTATATATTTACATATAAAATGTTTTAAGACATTAGTTCTCTAGGAAGTTCTTTAGATATTTTTATAAATATATAATCTTTCAAAAATCCCTATATATATTTATATTTAACATCTTTTATTTGTAATAGATAATAATATATGATATATTCAACCACTGTATTTTGATATTATCTTAATGAAAAAACTTTTTTGATAATTATAGCCTTTAATTGCGATGGAATGATTTGTCCAAAAACAATGATGAAATCCAATGAGAACCAATTTTGTTAACCATTTGAAAATTCGGAAAGAAGTGACATTTTGAGAATGGGATAACTCAGAATCTGAAGTGATGAAAATGTCAGAGATTTTCAAAGCAATCACAAGAAAACATAAGAAAAGGTGATTTCTAATTCCAAGCATTGCATAGGGTTTGTCTCCCTTAAACACGTGTTATCACACGTGTGATGGCAGTTACAGCCATGGTTTTCGTTTTCAGCAAACGGTATTCTTCTTTTCCCTTAATACTGCACCAAAACCGCGACTACCATCCATGGTTTTCTTCTTTGCATCCCTTCTTTTATTATTTAGTCCTTCATCTTTTACCTATTTACACTCTCTTTAATACTTTCTTTTTACTCTCTAACCATTTCATTTTGAATTATATTGCTTATATAGTTTAAGAATTAATAAGACTCAATTTAATGGTATATCACAATTACTTTACTTTACACAAATAATTTTAGATGATTAAATACTTTAATGATACAAATTTTAGGAAAAAAAATGAATTGATGTATTTTTTTAATCCATAGTTTTGGTAGCATTTGTACCAATTAGTACAAAATGAAAATAATATAAGAATAAAAATAAAATAAATTGTAACTTTTTATATTCAGTAACATTTTATAATCATGTAGGAAAATCTTTTTATAATAATAAAAATAAGAAAATTAAACCACAAGAATGGATAATTAAATATGTATACTTTATTTTATCGCTTAATTCTCAATAATGATTTTATCCTTCATTACATAATAAAGGTATTTCTTGATGCATTGAATGATCTTTATAAAAGTTAAATTATAATGTTTTTTATATAATTTTGGTTTTAGTTTTTTTTTAATTTTTTAATAATTCATTATTAGATCTTATATTCAGATTTATTTATTTTCGATGAATTCAATTATACCAAATTAAAAAAATATCTGAATTTGAAAATTTTATTGAAATTGTATATTTTTCTTTTAGAATGAAATACTAAAATAAGATAAGTACATATGAAAATTATGGACATAGGAAAAAACTTGTTTTTAGAAAATATATAATACACTGAAAATTCTAAAGTAAATTAATCAAAATAATAACATAATGTTCAGAACATTAAATCTCATTAAATAAAGTAGAGGTATACCAACATTTGTTATAAATAGACATGCAAATATTACACCTTGAATAAGAAGATAAAATAATTATTTTAATAGTTATATCTAGATGTCTTATTTTATTTTATTCTTAATTTTTTTTTATAACACTTTTTTAAGTTTATGATACTACCCTTTTACTAAAGCAAAATGTAGAGTGAAAAATCCCATGGAGGGTGACATTCTAAGTTAAATTTTCACTATAAGTAAGAATTTTATATCATTGTTATATGAGGAATATTATCAGTATATTCTTATGATTCCATTAATGCATTATTCATGATTAATTAACTGTTATAAAGTAAAAAAAAAATCATAAATACAATATTCAATTGAGACTTATACAACTTTAATAATGAAGTCTAGTAAATATTAAATAACGCATTAAAAGGTTTAAAAAGATTGTATTATCACAAACAGTTATTTGTATATATTATTCATATTTTTAATAACCCTACACTTATTCAATTAGAAATAATAATATACATATTAATTATATAAATTAAATATTAAATACATATGTAATTTTAAATTCTTATGTATAATTTTTTTACATTAAATACTTTATAACACATAGTAATAGTTCTTTTTAATGTTTTTATACTGTAACTTTTATTTTAATTATTAAATCCAATTAAATGTTATATAGAGATATATTTCCTCTCTTTACTGTATTGCAGTTTCTGAAAATTTTCTTAGTGCAGATGTACAGAATAACATTAATTATATTTATTTCATTAAATTTATATTTAATGTACATGCATATATACATTTATTTTAATATAAAATAAAATAAAAAGTACAAAAAATATTTTAATTATTGACTTATGGCTAATAACATTAGACAACACCTAATTACTTATACATAATTTTGGCAATATCAAAAGTAGTCATGCTTAAAAAAGTAAAAAGAAAAGAACTTTTATTAAGTGATAAATATGTGATTTGATGATTTTCCTGTGTGCATACATAACCATCCTCTTGTTTGAGAAGGAGGAAACAGCATCATCCCTCAAGTTTCTCTCTTTTTTTTTTCCCACCAATAAAAACCATATGGAAACGTGCACAATGTTTCTCATGATAGTGTAGTCTCCCCATCTTCTGCAGCATTTATGGTTCAGACACAAAGTTTCTAACTTTTCAGTTTTCTGAGTTTCTGGTAAGAATTTTATTGTTTTGGTGTATGATTGTTAGAATTTACTCTTTTGTGTCTTGTGATTGTAAAGATATAATCATTTTTGCAATATGTTTTGTGGGTGATGACCTAACCACACTCTTGTTGTGTATGTGTGGTTTATTGAAATCTTTTCTTTTCAATGGTGGGTATCTGTTCATTGGATCTTGGTTTTGTTACTGTCCTGTAGGGCTTTGTTTTGAATCTATGTCTTATTGAGCATTTTCACAAATGAGAAATGTATTATTTGGTAGTACTTTGCTTCTTGATCTAACTTCTTAGCTGGTTTGACCTCATTGTTTACCCCATTTTCAATTTGACACACGTGTGATTTTGCTTATTTTGCGAGACAAGTCTATAAACAAGAATTTAGTTCTTATTGTATACATAGATTTAGATTCAGAAGTGGATCATCCTTTTGGTGCGTGTTTTAACCAACCGAATGAATCATTGTTTGGTTCAAATTTAAGATTGTGTTGATTTCAAGATTGTACTTGTTTAGTAATTGGTAATTGTTATGACAATCTTGTACATGCATTTAGACAATCTCGACATATCCTTATGGATCTTGGGTAATTGAATAGACTAGGGAGGAATCTGGGTTGGTCTGTGTGAGATATTCTTCATGTGCTTAGGATAAATAATGATTATTTTTTACTTGGGTTGGATGATTGTAGATTGTAACAAGAGATTTAAGTTTATAATTTGTTTTTTGGAAGCTGTGTAAATATTATCTTCATCATGGGAGTTGTATGTCAGATCAAGACTTTACTTAGATGGCCAACCATAAAATAATTTCATGAATGAGAGTGTCTGATAATTTTTTGAAATGAAATGAACTTGTTAACTTCCTGAGAGCTGGGTTTTACTACGATTTTTCAGGAGTCGAACTTATTACTATCATTATTTTGTGAAACTGACCAACATGCTACTTATTTTGTGAAATATGACCAAATAAACGTCACTGCTAGAAATATTTGATCCGAAGATCCTGTTTGGCTTGGTACTTGTGGTGGTTGCTTGAAATGGAACATTGAAGTAATGTGATTTACTTTCTAAGACTAAATTCAGTTTTTTATGTTATTGTTTTACCACATCTGCAAAAAGCTTCAATTCTAGACCTCTTTAATATACCTGAATCTGTATGTTCCTCTTTCATTTTAATTTATGTTACAAAGTTCTGCTTGAGTGCTTTCCTTATATTTTCTTTGTATGTATAATGGATTTTGCAACAGAGATATGGGAATAATTTCATTTTCCTTCATAAACGTGGTATCTTTCAAGGATGTAATGTAGTGTAAATTTGCTACTTTCATATTTATTTAAAATACTTGTTAATTTAAATTGCTTTTGCCTCTGAGAAAATGCTTACTTGCTGATATTCACGCCTTATATTCACTTGTAGCCTATTGAATACATTTCTTTATGTTTTCTGGCTGCTATTTATGCATCCTTGACTTTGTTCATATTGAATATCAGACCAGGTTTTTATCTTGTAAATCTCAAGTTTAATAGTTATTTTGAAAATTTCTTGTTGCTCTATAATATCATCTATAGTACCAACTTTTCCCTTGCTCCTGTCCCCTCCCTTTTTTAAACAACCAAACAACTTACAAAGTCTTATCATCTTGTAAGCTCTTTCATTACTTAATTTTCTTTTAAATTTAACAAGGTAATTTTGGAATCTCATATGCAGGCATATCAATTTTGAAGAAGTTCTCTACTTTACCGGATTAGGTTCAGTGTAATTTATATTGGTATTGTTGTATCAGAAATTCTTCTGAACAATCCCGTAACAAAACATGACATTGTTGGCTAAGCTACGCTGTGTCACTATAGATGTTACCGGTACCCTGATGGCTTACAAAGGGGAGCTTGGTGACTATTATTGCATGGCAGCCAAAGCTGCAGGCCAGCCTTGCCCAGACTACAAACGTATGCACGAGGGCTTTAAGCTTGCATATAAGGACATGGCAAAGAACTATCCCTGTTTTGGGTATGCAGCCAAAATGTCAAACATTATATGGTGGAAAACCTGTGTCCGAGATTCTTTTGTCAGGGTAAGACATTGGTAAAGTCATTACTTTGGTTGTATGATGTATTAAATGTCATAATAGCTGAGTGGTATTTACACGGGTACACAAGGAAAGGTAGCGTATTTAGTTTGGTACTAAATTTCTCTTCTGAAACAATTAATGCACTGAACTAAGAAAGGTTTAAATCCAATCTTTATTGATGTGTTCAGCTTCATTTAAGCTACCAGAATTGAGCATTGAGTTGCAAGCTCATAATATTTGCAATCCCACATGTGAAAATTCATATATGAAGTTTGTTTTTTGGCAGGCTGGATATGTTTATGATGAGGAGACATTTGAGAAAATCTTCAGACGCATATATGCATCCTTTGGTTCATCTGCCCCATATTCTGTCTTTCCAGACTCTCAACCATTTCTTAGATGGCTTCGTGAACAGGGTCTCAAAGTTGGTATTGTGAGCAATGCTGAGTATCGATATCAAGATGTGATTCTTCCAGCTTTGGGATTAAACGAGGTAAGTTTCCTTTGTTTTTTTCTAAAAGTTTGCTATTTTAGACTTGTAAATGACATCCAAAGATACATTTAGAATTGTTTCAAAAACTACTTAAATACTTAACCAGAAGTGGCATAATTTCACATTCTCAAATTTCTGTGAGTGCACTTGTTTAAAATAATAATAGAGAATGGTACACTTCCATTTTCAAACGCAATGCAGTTATTGATTCATGATCTTTGTAAAGGCTGCCTGAAGCAGCCGAATTTAGCCTCAAGAGAAGAGGAGAGAGAACAGAAAGGACATTTGTGGAAATTGTTTAGAGCTATCAATGTAACTGATATTACTTAATGGGACAAGTTTCTTTTTTTGGTTGTTGTCATCATGGTGGTGTTTGCAGAACTAAGACTTGCTAATCACTGCAGGTCTTTTTGTTGTCCTGTACACTTACCCAGAGACCAGAATGTCTGATTGCTATGTATGATGTTTAATGATGCAGGGATCTGAGTGGGACTTTGGTGTGTTTTCTGGTCTTGAAGGCGTTGAGAAACCAAACCCAAAAATTTATGAGATTGCACTTGAAAGGGCTGGAAACATTCCACCTGAACAAACTTTGCATATTGGAGACAGCATACGCAAAGACTATGAGCCAGCTAAGAGCATAGGGATGCATGCACTATTGGTGGACAGATTTAAGACTCCGGAAGCTGAGGAATGGCGAAAGTCTGGGGCAGTTGTTCTCCCTGATCTATTTACAGTACAAGAATGGCTTTCTTCAACTGAGTCAGATTACTAGAGGCTCTAACGTTTTTGAACTAGTATTTCTGTTATCACCCCTTCCCTAATGATATTACTATTTACTTTCTCTTGTGACATTCAACCAAATGCATGTGGCTGAATATTTCTCTATAGAGGCATGCTTGAGAATCTAAAGGCTAAGAGTTAGATGTAGCTCAAACTCAAACGTAATTCTGCTATACGATATATTTATATGTTACATTCTCTTCCATAGGGTTCTGTGGCTTTCCCCGGTTACAAGTATGTTAGAAGTTTGTAGGGAGAATGGTATATTTGGTCCTTAAAAGGACATATCAGATTTAAGGTAGTATCTGAGAATATTAGTAAACTACAAAATCCCTGAAAATAGTTTCTGTATTTCATATGCTACATTCTTTCGTGTATAAAAAAAGTGTTCTACACTATTTGAAAAATTGCAATCTAGTTTGAAGGGGTTAAATTATATTTTAATGGTAACACATAGTGATTAAATTCATCGTGCCAAATTTTTTCTGTTTATCTTTCTTTGTATTCGTTATCATGAAGAAATAATGATCATTGACATGAATCTGTGCAGCAGGTATGCAATGGATTGTAGTAATCATGATGCCAAAGTTTTTCAGGTCTGACTGACTACACTCTTGACATTTCATATTTTGTTTTTGGTTCATCATGACAAGTTTTGCTATTTTTTAGTAAAATTTTAGTAAAAATAAACCCAAAACAAAAAGAAAAATATCTTAGCAGACCCTTCAAATTTTATTTCACGTCCTGGTACCTTTTCCAGTTAATGGAAGGAAATCACTTCCCAGAACAGGATTTCTAAAGGCGCTGGTTTAATATTTTTGCATCCCTCCTAGAAATCAACTTACCAGTTAGTATATTTATGTGGGTTTTCTTTTTTAATTTTTTATAAATATATTTAAACTTCATTTAAATTATAATTTTAAAATGAATTTTTTGAAAATTGAACTTTTCCCCTCACTTAATATATATTTTTAAGATTATTAAATATATATATATATATATATATATATAATTTGAAATATGTTTATAGAATATTAAGTAATATATTATAATATAATGAAATAAAAGCATTAATTAATTTAAGAGATTATATAATAAAATAAAATTAATTAGTTACCCAATTAAACTCAATGACAATTTATTTACAGAAGTAGACTCATTGTTCAATGCCAGAATTTGATTTCTGAGAGTTCAAATTTTAGTAATTATTCGTTACTGGATATATTTTCACTTATCGAGTTATATTCTGTCATGGTTTTCCCCTTAAAAAAACAGAAAAAAAAAGAGGAGATTATTTTAAAAAATTATTAAGATTAAAGTAACCAGTATGTTTTAATTTCTTTCTTCGTTTACAATGAATAAATTTAAAATAATTTAAATAATAAATGAAACAGTTTATTATAAGTTAATATCAAATGGTGTTGTTTAATTTAATTTTTAATATAAACTCTTGTTACTAATAATGAATGATATAAAATTTAGGAAAACAGAAAAATAAAGAAAGAAACATTATAATTATTCATGCTAAATTATTTAAAATCAAATAATTCAATTATATTCAGTATTAGGTTATAAATAATTAAAAATTTAATTATTAATTTGATTTTTATATTTAAGTTTCTATTTTGTTTTAGTTTTATGTTTTTTTTATTCAATTGAGTTTTTATTTTGTTTTTTAAAATGAAATTCAGTGTAAAATTTTAGTTATTTTTTATTTGGTAGGAATTACGTGTCATAATCAAAATAATTCTAAAATAATTTTGACATGTGATATTTTTAAAATAATATTAAAATTAATTTAATAAAATAGAACACATTATTTTTTTACATATAAAAATAAAGATTCAATAAAAGAAAAATATAAATTAAAACAAGTCAATGAAATATATGACTAAATTATTAATTAGATCATAAATATCTACATTAGTTAGGGAGGATTAAAAAGGAGGTTAGTATTGTTGATGATTAAAAAAAATAAAAAAATTTAGTATTATTTGTTCATGTGTAAAGTAATTGTGATGCAATATATGTGAAAGAAAAAGGAAATTCATCCACAATGCAATATGAAAGTGAAAAGAAGAGAAATTCATTTGTAACATGTAAAGAATAAATTTTAATAATTTCACATTAGACATTAAAAATACATTTAATATTAAATATAATTATTTTGAGTCCTAATATTATTAGTGAATTTCGATTAATGGTATTAAATAATTCCGATGGATTCTACGAGAAGTGGCATTTTGAAGTGTTGTTGACTTAACATTATTAAAGTCAGCAAGCTGGAAAGTAACCCTCTCCCCTTTGATTATGCACTTATATTAGGTGATAAACACTTATATTAGTGATCGTTTTCCAATACTTTAAAGAATTGTATTGAAAAGTATAAATTCTTACAAAGTTTTAATTTTTAAAATTATTAATTACGATTGAACCTTCTTATATACTTAAAAAGGTGATTGAGGTTATTTTTGTTTTAGTCAAATATGAACCTTCTTATATTATAATTGTTAATGTACCTATTTTATTCTAATAATGAATCATTTCATTAAGTGTTGTCTTATATAATTTCTGGTTTGAACAAATAATTTAATCTTGGCTTAAAATTCTTCACACTGTATGTAATGGGTGAAAAGTGTGTATGAAGATAGTTTAATTCACAATCATTACTTAAAAGATATTTTAAATATTCTTTCCCTTTTTCTTTATTATTCCATATGTTATGAAATAATAACGAGTCACATAGGATATAAATAATGTCTACATGTAATTTGACTTCTAAAATTAAAATTCGACTTACAATCCATATGAATATTTATTTAAAAAATATTTATAAATATTTTAAAATCTATAAGTAATGTGAATACTCACAAAAATATATCGTAGATTGTTTTGCCATCCATGTTTTTAAAAACAAAATTAGGAGAAAGTATCACATAAAATTTTACTAAAAAATTAAGACATGAAGTTTAAGTTATATGTAAAAAGAATTTTTATGGCCAACTGGAGGAAAAAATTTTGATGTGTTAAGTGAAAGGTGTCGAAGTGATTGGAAAAATATGTGAATAAAATGAATTCACTTTCAGATAATAATTTATGTTTAATTTAGTCTTTTGGCTAATGATGTTTACATAGTTAACATCTAAATGTCTAGTCACTGATACATCATCCTTGATACGTCATCATTATTTTCTACCTTCATAAATCCTAATTTTCTTTTCCACAGAAACTTTAATCCTAACCGTCGCACGACAAGCCACCATCTTCGCACCTCAATCATCAGACATTTCGAAACCCTGATCAGATGGCCACGCCACTGTTCCAAACGTTCTGTCACAAGCATCGCGAAACCGAGTCACGAGCTCGCGCCTTTGAGCAACATCGTCCTTCTTCATTCTCCATCAGCCACCATCAACCTGAAACATAGAAAATCAAAACCCACAGAACCAAAATCTCCTTTAAACCAGAAGCACAATTCGCGTCGCAACGGTGAAGAGCCACCAACATCATCACCAACCTCTCGCAAGCAAAACCCAAATCGCAGAAACACAAAGCCGAATCACGCAATCATCTTCAACCGTCACAACAACGTCTCTCCGCAAGCTTCTCCACTGTGCCTTCTTCATTCACCTGTAGGAGAAAAACCAAGAAGCAAACCAACTATCACGAAGTTCACCATATCCGCCGTGAAGGAGAAACCCTATTCTTACGTGATGGCACTAAAACAAGTTTTTCCCCAATCTGCAGATGCAAATCTAAAACCCTAATGGGTGAAGAAAGGGGTTGTCACATGTCAAGCTCTCATTGGCACAACCATCCTTAGACAACTCTGGTCCAAGCCACATCAGCCAATAACTGCCATGTAATTCACTGATTGGTGATGTGTCGTTAACTATTAAAACGTCTTTAGATAAAAGGACTAAATTAAATTGAACATAAATTACGAAGTTTAGGACTACATTGAACATTTTAAATAAATGAGGACCATTTCGAACAAAGCTGATAAAAATTGAGACCAACAGTGGTATTAAGCCTTAGTTTTACTTAGACAAACATTTATAACTAAAATTTCCATAGATTAAAACCATCTGAACAAAATTTCCTTGGCAAAATCTCATGATTTTCATAAAGCAAACACCACTTATATCCAATGTGAAGAAATAGACAACACAATTTATCCAATAATGCACATGGAAATGGAAGGGATAGGTTTATCTTTTGATGGTGTTGACTTGTGCAACCTTACAACCAGTAAGCTACACGCTGTAATGGACAGTGATTGATCAGTGATAAGAAAAGAATCAACAGAATTTCCATATCAGTTTATGTATGTAGCATATCAATTAGTCCATGGGATAAATCATGGAATCTTCATGTTAGTCGGCACAATGTGACAACTTCATTGTTTTTTCCAAAGACATCGTGCCTTAATTTCTAATTTGATAACAACGTGGTGAGAATTCCAACATAGCTTTAGTATGCTGACGCTTTTACTCTCATTAAGTTCAGTTGTATCAAATAAGAGTATAACTTTGAAACCTATGAGGAAAGTCTGACATGATCTATTTCAATTATTGGGAAGCAATTTACATACTTGTTGGACATGTTTGTCTTTATCTGTTCAAAAAGTCTCACATGTTTGTGTCAATTACATAAGGGTAAGAAAATCTCTACACCTTCAAGCTATTTCTGAAATAACTTCAGTTTTTTATTTTTCTGATAGAATTTACTCTTTCAAATATGCAAGTTGCGTTTCCAAATGTTATATGTAAAATTCAGCATCATAATGTTTTCTAAGGGCAGGGTGGATCGGCCTTTTATATATCATGTGATGTGGCCCTTCTTCTATTTAATGTACACTAAAAGACAATTGATGAGGAGTGAAATTTCCACACAAACTGACAAGAATTTAAGAAATTTGGAAGGACTCAATCCCATACTTCTAAATGTCTGTTTATGCTTGTTTTCCTCCTCAATCCTTCGCTCAAATCTACTCAATAGCTTCAGAAAAGAAGCAATATTTTGAATGTCTACTAGCACAAGAGAAAAAGATGAGGCAGAACCTCAAAGAGGGTATTGGAGATGTAGCAAACAAGATTTCTTGCCAGAGGAGTCCTTCCAAAGCTGGAACAACTACGTTTCTGCGCTCTCACAAACATGGCTAAGGTTCAAGGATCGTCTCTTCAGCAGATCAGATGATGCCACCGAGACAGAAGAGCTCAAGAAACAAAGTGAGCATGACATGAAACGTTGCCTCAACTGGTGGGATCTGATATGGTTCGGTTTTGGTGCAGTGATTGGAGCAGGAATCTTTGTGCTAACTGGTCAAGAGGCTCATAACCATGCTGGAGCAGCAATTGTTTTATCCTATGTTGCCTCAGGCTTCTCAGCAATGCTTTCTGTTTTCTGCTACACAGAGTTTGCCGTAGAAGTTCCATCAGCAGGAGGGTCATTTGCTTATCTGAGAGTTGAATTAGGAGACTTTGTTGCTTTCATAACAGCTGGAAACATTCTTCTTGAAAGTGTTATTGGAAGTGCAGCAGTGGCCAGATCATGGACTTCTTACTTCACAAACCTTTTGAACCGTCCAAAGAATTCATTGCGCATTAAAACAAATCTCAAAGAGGGGTACAACTTGTTGGACCCTATAGCTTCTGGGGTTCTGGTGATTGCTTCAGTGATCACAATAATCAGCACAAGAAAAACTTCATTCCTCAATTGGATAGCTTCTGCCATCAACACCGCTGTTATTATATTTGTGATTGTTGCAGGTTTTGTTCATGCAGACACATCAAATTTGTCACCCTTTTTACCTTACGGTGCTAAGGGAGTGTTTCAGGCTGCAGCAATTATTTATTTTGCATATGGAGGGTTTGACAGTATTGCAACCATGGCTGAAGAAACCAAGAAACCATCAAGGGACATTCCAATAGGTTTGGTGGGGTCAATGTCCATGATCACAGTGATTTATTGCTTGATGGCACTCTCACTGAGCATGATGCAGAAGTACACAGAAATAGACACTGGAGCCGCTTTCTCAATTGCATTTCAGAGCGTGGGAATGAAATGGGCAAAGTATGTGGTTGCTTTTGGTGCATTGAAGGGGATGACCACAGTGCTTCTGGTGGCTAGATTGTCACAGGCACGTTATATTACTCATATTGCAAGGTGCCACATGATCCCACCATGGTTTGCTCTCGTGCACCCTAAGACAGGAACCCCTATAAATGCTACACTCTTGATCACTGTTGCAAGTGCCATCATAGCCTTTTTCACAGGTTTGGATGTGTTGTCAAGCTTGATATCTGTGAGCACACTCTTTGTGTTCATGATGATATCTGCAGCCCTTTTGGTTAGGAGGTACTATGTGAGAGGGGTGACACCAAAAGAGAATCTTGTAAAGCTAGTTATGTTCTTGGTGATCATTATTGGTTCCTCAATAGGAATTTCAGCCTTCTGGGGGCTGAAGCCTAATGGTTGGGTAGGATACACTGTGACAGTTCCTGTTTGGTTCTTGGGAACTCTGGGTATGTCACTGTTTTTGACTCAGCAAAGGGTGCCAAAAGTTTGGGGTGTTCCATTTGTGCCATGGTTGCCATCTTTGTCAATAGCTACAAATGTGTTCCTGATGGGATCTTTGGAGTATGATGCCTTCATAAGATTTGGAGTGTGCACAGTGGTAATGCTGATCTACTATTTTCTCTTTGGTCTCCATGCAACTTATGATATGGCTCACCAACAACAAATGCTGAAATCGAAAGTCGACCACACAGAAACCATCTAGAATGAAGGTCCGTGTATCCTCGTCTGTTTCTCTTCTGAATCAGATTTGGTACTGGATTGAGATGGTTGGAACGTAATCATTTGTAAAATGTTCTATTTTCTATCTGATAAGACAATCCTGTAAATATACTGTAAGGGTGAAAAATGGTGTTAATGTGTTGGAAGTGAAATTAAAATTGAGTATGTTTTAAAAATAAATTAGTATAGTTTTTTTTTTTATTTTCATAGTATTACATTTTTTGTGTGTGAGTATTTTGGATTAGAGTTTAAATTAAATATAGCAAAATAATTTAAACATTATTGATGTGAATTAAAAAAAATATATTTATTTATTTTTAAAATTTAAAAATTAAATTATATCAAAATTTCATATATAAACAAATTTTAATTTTACATTAAAATTTATAGACTAAAAAATCATTTAACCGAAATTAAAATCTTAAATATCAACAAAAAAAATTAAAATAAAAGATCAAAGCTGTTTTAAGAAAAGTCTTTATGTATTCACAGTTGTCAAATGACTTGTTTATCTGAAAAAAAAGCGTATTATTTCTAAAAGATATAATATATCCAAAAGCATTTACATAAATTTTTAATACAAAAAATATAAAATTAATTCTTGAAGTAGAATAAAATCGTAACTATCTTTTATTTATTTTGTTAAAATAATTATATTTTTAATTGTTTCTAAGATATCTATGCCTAAAAAAGATTTGGACAATGTATGTAAATACGTAAGTGACATACAAACACTTAACCTAATAGAAAAAATAAAATTAATCTCTCTTTACATAATTATTTTAAAATATTCAATTATTAATTTATATTTGTTTAGCGCTACGCAAGCAAACAAAACAGTATTACATAATCACCATCTTTTAAATCGAGAGATTATTTTATCACATTCGGAAAAGAAATATTAACATAAAGTGTAATTATATTTAAATAATTTTTTTGTTCTAAATTTTAATTAATCAATCAACTAAAATTGTACTTGAATTGAACTGGTTCACAAAAATCAACAACATAAACCAGACTCAATTTAATTATATTCATTATTCAAGTCAGTATAATGAGTTTCTCTAATAATTTTATTTCATTTAAACTTTTTACAATTTAAAAAGTTGATTTTATTATAAAATTAAATATTTTTCATTTTTAAAATATAGGATTTTATACATAATATATACTTTTACTATGGCAAGTCAACATAGTTTAATATATATATATATATATATATATATATATATATATATATATATATATATTTTAATTATACTTAGGTCTTAAATTTAATATATGGTTTGCTCTTCTTGCTCGCTCAACGTCTTCGTAAAAATGCAAGAACTGAAGAAGACAATCGCCTCCATCTCCGACAAGACGACATTAACGTTCTCAAAACTCTGAACTCAACTCACTGACACACTGTCCATTAAATCAAAACCCTACTTTTTTGGAATGATCCATGCTCTGCCCAAGTGCTCCACAACAAACCTTCTCAAACACTCTCTTCCAGCAACACTCCATCGCTATTTCTCCCTAACCCTAACATTCCCCTTTCACTCTTCCTCTCCCCATGGCCCTCAGCCTCACCCTTCGGCTAAAATCTTCAAATCAGGTACCAAAATGGGTTCTTACAAATTGGGTGATTTGTCTTTCTATTCCCTCATTCAGAACCACGCCTCTACCCTCGATTTTGGGTCCCTGGAAGAGGTCCTTGATCAAATGAAGCGCGAAAGAAGGGCTTTTGTAGAGAAGAATTTCATTGTTATGTTCAAAGCTTATGGGAAGGCCCATTTGCCTGAGAAAGCTGTGGACTTGTTCTTCAGAATGGGGGGCGAGTTTCAGTGTAAACAAACTGTGAAATCATTCAATTCGGTTCTCAATGTGGTTATTCAAGAGGGTCTTTTCAATCGTGCCTTGGAGTTTTATTCACATGTTGTTGCATCCAAGAGTTTTAACATACACTCAAATGCACTCACTTTTAACTTGGTCATTAAGGCCATGTGTAGGCTTGGTTTGGTTGATCAAGCAATTGAGGTTTTTAGAGAGATTCCACTACGGAATTGTGCTCCTGATGCATACACGTATTCGACCTTGATGCATGGGTTGTGTCAGGAGGGTAGAATCGACGAGGCGGTTTCGCTGTTGGATGAAATGCAAGTTGAGGGCACCTTCCCTAACCCCGTGGCGTTTAATGTGTTGATCAGTGCATTGTGCAAGAATGGTGACTTGGCACGTGCTGCTAAGCTTGTTGATAATATGTTTCTCAAGGGTTGTGTCCCGAATGAAGTGACCTATAATGCACTTGTTCATGGCTTGTGCCTCAAGGGAAAGTTGGAGAAGGCGGTGAGTATGTTGAATAAGATGGTGATGAGTA
Source organism: Vigna reflexopilosa (assembly GCA_027742785.1). Lineage (NCBI taxonomy): Eukaryota > Viridiplantae > Streptophyta > Magnoliopsida > Fabales > Fabaceae > Vigna > Vigna reflexopilosa. The sequence goes on from CM050918.1 coordinate 40,901,338, forward strand.
AGTGTGTGCCTAATGATGTTACTTTTGGAACACTTATTAATGGGTTTGTTAAACAAGGTAGAGCCTCTGATGGGGCTCGAGTTTTGGTCTCCTTGGAAGAGAGAGGCCGTCGTGGGAACGAGTATGTGTACTCGTCCCTTATCAGCGGCCTGTGCAAGGAGGGAAAATTCAATCATGCAATGCAGTTGTGGAAGGAAATGGTTGGAAAGGGATGTGAGCCAAATACTGTTGTTTATAGTGCTCTTATTGATGGGCTTTGCCGAGAAGGGAAGTTAGATGAAGCAAGGGAGGTCTTATCTGAAATGAAGAGTAAAGGTTACTTGCCCAATTCCTTCACTTACAGTTCCCTAATGAGGGGTTATTTTGAAGCAGGCATTAGCCATAAAGCTATTCTTGTCTGGAAAGAGATGGCAACCGATAATTGTAATCATAATGAGGTCTGTTACAGTATACTCATTAATGGCTTGTGCAAGGATGGGAAGATTATGGAGGCTTTAATGGTGTGGAAGCAAATGCTGAGTAGAGGAATTAAATTAGATGTTGTGGCTTACAGTTCAATGATTCATGGCTTATGTAATGCTAACTTAATGGAACAGGGCTTGAAACTTTTCAATCAGATGCTTTGTCAGGGGCCGGAGGTACAGCCGGATGTGATAACGTATAACATAATTTTAAATGCTTTTTGCATGCATAATAACATCTCTCGAGCCATTGATATTCTAAATATTATGCTAGATCAAGGTTGTGATCCTGATTTTATTACGTGCGACGTATTCTTGAAAACTTTAAGAGAAAATGTGAATCCACCTCAAGATGGTAGGGAGTTTCTAGATGAGCTTGTAGTAAGGCTAATTAAGAAACAGAGAACAATAGGTGCTTCCAAAATTATCGAAGTGATGCTGCATAAATTTTTGCTGCCTAAAGCTTCTACGTGGGCAATGATTGTTCAACAGCTCTGCAAACCTAAAAATGGTCGAAAAGTCATCAGTGAATGTTGGAGCAAGCTAAGTTGCTGAAATCTGGTAAGATATGTTTTTCAATTACAATTTTCCTTGGATCTTAGGAACTTTGGATACAGGGAGCTTGATTAAGGTCCTCAAGCCAAACGCCTTGAACTTTCATAAAGCCAGATGGTGTTATACACTTCAAATACCGACTATTCTGCTATCCTATATTCATTTGGCCTGTGTGGAGATGTTGGTGTGAACCAAACAGGTGACAAGTGATTATAATATCACTTAACCACTTCAGATGTTTAAAATATCAATATTTTAAAACTTACAATGGGGATCATTGTCCTGAAAGCTTAAAATGTTCCACTATCCAATTGGCTATGATCTATTTGTTAATGCACCATATTTTGACTGATGTATTTGTACAGGGCTCAGTTGAAGTCATTGGCTGTGTAAGCATGTCACAACATCTTAAAATGCTATCAGTAAATTTAGCCACTAAACAATTATGTTGAATATGCAACTATATTGCAGATTGAGTTTGTAGAAGGCAAATGAAAGTCAATGATATGATTAACTGTTGAACTAATTAGCTGCTGGATGCCAACACACAGAAGTGCAATTTTCAGCTATTTCTGTAGAATTGTTTATTGCCCAAGTTGCACCTTGCATTGGATAACCTTTAGAGAAAATACACTGTGCAAGTACGAATGAATTGAAACATGATTCTTCTTTATTTATTCAATTCTTCTATTCTTGTTGAGTAATATGACCTGCATTTTTTTATTCAACTATTCAAGGGTTACTAGCATGAATAATTTCATGTAAATTGTGGAACAGGTTTGCGTAAGGGAAATCTAATTCAAAATGCTCAAAACAAAAACGCAATGTCTATGGTCCTTCTTTCTTCATGGTTTCTCTGTAATCAAATTTTGATTGCAGCTTTCCTTGTTGGTGAGCCATATCATAAGTTGCATGGAGTCCAAAGAGACAATAGTAGATCAGCATTACCACTGTACACGCACCAAATCTTATGAAGGCTTCATACTCCAAAGACCCCATCAGGAACACATTTGTTGCAATTGACAAAGATGGCAACCACGGGACAAGTGGAACCCCCCAAACTCTTGGCACCCTCTGCTGAGTCAAAAACAATGACATCCCTAGAGTTGCCAAGAACCAAACAGGAACAGTCACAGTGTATCCAAACCAACCATTAGGCCTCAGCCCCAGTAGGCAGAAATTCCCATTGAAGGAGCAATGATAAGCCCCAAGAAGATAACTAGCTTTATCAGGTTCTCCCTTGGTGTGACCCCTCTGACATAGTACCTCCTCACCAGAAGGGCAATAGATATCATCATGAAGACGAAGAGTGTGCTCACAGATATCAAGCTTGACAGCACCTTCAAGCCTGTGAAAAATGCTATGATGGCACTTACAATGGTGATCAACAATGTAGCATTTATTGGGGTTCCGGTCTTATGGTGCACAAGAGCAAACCATGGTGGGATCATGTGGCATCGTGCAATGTGAGTAATATAACGTGCCTGTGCCAATCTCCCCACCAGAAGCACTGTAGTCATTCCCTTCAGTGCTCCAAAAGCCACCACATACTTTGCCACTTCATCCCCACATGCTGAAATGCAACTGAGAATGCAGCACCAGTGTCTATTGCTGTGTATTTCTGCATCATACTCAGCGAGAGTGCCATCAGGCAATAAATCACTGTGATCATGGACATTGACCCAACCAAACCTATAGGAATGTCCCTTGATGGCTTCTTGGTTTCCTCAGCCATGGTTGCAATATTGTCAAATCCTCCGTATGCAAAATAAATAATTGCTGCAGCTTGAAACACCCCCTTAGCCCCATAAGGTGAAAAGGGTGACAAATTTGATGTGTCTGCATGAATAAACCCGGCAACAATCACAAATATAATAACAGCAGTGTTAATGGCAGAAGCTATCCAATTGAGAAATGAAGTTTTTCTTGTGCTGATTATTGTGATCACTGAAGCAATCAACAGAACCCCAGAAGCTATAGGGTCCAACAAGTTGTACTCCTCTTTGAGATTTGTTTTAATGCGCAGGGAATTCTCTGGACGGTTCAAAAGGTTTTTGAAGTAAGAAGTCCATGATCTGGCCACTGCTGCACTTCCAATAACACTTTCAAGAAGAATGTTGCCAGCTGTTATGAAAGCAACAAAGTCTCCTAATTCAACTCTCAGATAAGCAAATGACCCTCCTGCTGATGGGACTTCTACAGCAAATTCAGTGTAGCAGAAAACAGAAAGCATTGCTGAGAAGCCTGAGGCAACATAGGATAAAATAATTGCTGCTCCAGCATGGTCATGAGCCTCTTGACCAGTGAGCACAAAGATTCCTGCTCCAATCACTGAACCAAAAGCGAACCATATGAGATCCCACCAGTTGAGGCAACGTTTCATGTCATGCTCACTTTGTTTCTTGAGTTCTTCTGTCTCAGTGGGCATCATCTGATCTGCTGAAGAGACGATCTTTGAACCTTATCCATGTGTGTGAGAGGGCAGAAACGTAGTTGTTCCAGCTTTGGAAGGACTCCTCTGGCAAGAAATCTTGTTTGCTCCATCTCCAATATCCTCTTTGAGGTTCGGCCTCATCGATATCTCTTGTGCTAGTAGCCATTCAGAATATTTCTTCTTTTCTGAACTAATGAGTAGATTTAAATGAACTGAGGAGGAAAACAAGCATAAGTAGATATATAGAAGTATATTAAGTCCTTCCTTTTGGCAGTTTTGTGTGGAAATTTCACTCATCTTCCTTGTCTCTTCAAGCCACATAAAATATTGCTTCTTTCTTGAGCTTTTCGAGAGCCGAGGCCTTAAGAGGAAAACAAGCATAAGTATCTTTGACGTATAGACGTCTACAAGGGGCATCACTACATGATATAAAAGAGGGTATTGCATATTTATAAAATTAAAAATATTAATTTTTCTTGTAACTATTATTTTGAAAGTTGTAGTAGGTGTAATTTTAAACGATTTGTATTATACAAATCTTACCAAAATCAAGCTCTATTATCCAGTATATCTAATAAGTGGATCTCGGAATGAGTTCTTGGCTTTGGAATAGTACAAAAATTCTCTTTTAGGCGGTATATCTGATATCTAATACTTGAACCATGGGAATGAGCATTTGATATTAGATCAGCACATAAATTTTGGATGGATAAACTTCTTTTCGTTGATGATAAAAAGAATTCATAAATTGAAATTAGTTTATGTTTTTAACTTTCATAAAACGATTTTATTCAAGATTTTTATAATTTCAGATGCATTTTAGCTTATAACAAAAATCAGTTTACTCTAATTTTTTCTCTCATGAAGTATTTTCTTAAAAACTTGTCCACACATGATTGCTATAATTGCGAAAGCCTCAGCATGCTAAGGCTAAGTTGGCATTATCATCACTTTAGCATGAACGTAGACAAATTGGTGTGCTAGATGCACAGTCCGAGGTCAATGAGAGTACTTTAGATGCTGTCAGTGTAAGTGATCACCATTTGGACTATAAAATTTGAAAATTCTTATCATTCATTGTTCAATTATTTTAAGATTGCTAGTCAACACCATCATAGCATAGACGACTAAATCCTTTCATGGTTAGATAGTTTTACACATTTACCTTTTAGGATTAACTTGCAAAACATTACTATTTTGGACAGACAAAATTAAGAGTTTTAGACAAGTGCAGTGATTAAGTGGCGCTATACCATACCATCTTCAGAACAAATAAGTGCTTAGTACTTGCAAGTACTTCAATCTATAATGCATGGGAAATTACACTTATTTCTTTTGCAACCTTTTGTAATTCATACTAAATGAAGTCTCAATAGTGTAAAATTTTTTGACTCTATTAAAACTTCTGTTCTATTAACGTACCGTTTTCAATCTGTTAATTTCTTTTAATCTACCCAATCAACTTGCTGCTAAAAAGGAAGGGTACAACTTGACTTGTGAGTATGAAGAAACTTAGTTAAACTTCTACTGAATATATCAAAATCTATGGACTATTTAAACTTAATTAAAAAAACTAAAATGAAAAATAGAACATAAGTTAACATTTTGAATAATATTTTATTGGATGGTTTAACAATAGAATCCACTCACTCATCAACGAATAAACACTTCTGCCAATTCATTCGATGGATATTTTTAGAGACAATTTTAGCTGTGTTCTTGATAGAATACACGGGTGGATTCATGAAACTAATGAGTAACCAATCACATTTCAACCAGTTTGTGCGTGCAACTGTCTTTGGCACCACTACTATAATTGAAATAGAAAAATAAAACCTCTTTATTCATTGCACAAGCCTTACCACAGGCCCCAGCTTGCATTTATTTGTTTATCCAGTTACAACTACGCATGGAGTTGGTACTATGGTTGATCATTTTTATGTCATTGGAGCTCTTTAATTTCTCATATA
>CM050919.1:1821921-1881921 GCA_027742785.1 Vigna reflexopilosa
AAAGTCGGTTGCCTTTTCTACAGCATAGGAAATACGTCACTTCTATTTTCTCTCCCACATAAACACAAATATATTTTGTTCTTGTTGTTTCTATCACTTGGAAAAATTGAAATTTGTTTTTATTATATATTTTGATTTCAAAATTTTAAAAATAAATAAAGATAATTATTTTAATTTAAGAATTTTAATATTTTGTATGTTTCAAAAAAATATTTTAAAATAATATTCCACATGTCAAATTGTATATACAATATATAAAAAAAATTATGAAATTGAAAATGTTGTGATCCTTAAATTTTAAAAATTTGTATATGTATTAAAAATTTACTAGAATTAAATTAAATAACTTTTTTATATAAAACATGGTTCATAAATAATGAAATATAAAATTAATTATTATAAAGAATAAAAAATCTCACCTTCGCATAATTTTTTTTACTATAAAAAGGATAATTTTTTATTATTTCTATTTTCATTTTTCATATTTATATTTATTCTTAAAAAAAATATTTTTCTTGTCTCACTCGATACTGGAATATTAATTTATAATATATTATATTTTATCTTAAGAATACTTTGTATAATAATTATTTTTAAGAGTATAGAAAGAAAATTTAATTGTTACGTACTTTCTCATAATAATTTTTTATAGTGGTTTAATCTTAACAAATTTACTTTTTGATAATTACGTTTATTAGTATTTAATTTTTCTTTTCTTAATACAAAATCAATTGTTCATAATATTTCTTTTAATATTTAAAAATGAATTTTATTTTTTATTAATTTAAATCAACTTTAACATTTAATTGTTAATGCTCATAATAATCACATTTAAAAATATCGTTAACTATGACGGAAAATAAGAAAACAAAATCATTTTACTTAATTGACCCAGTCTTATTTTAATCCTTTATGTTTTTATATTTAACTATTAATGAAACTAAGATTTTAAAATAATGAAAGACAATTACTTGTAATTATATTAAATTATGTATTACTTTTATTATACTAATAACACTATTAAATATATTATTTTGAGTGCTAAAATATATATTACCGATATGATCTACAATATATTTATATTTAAAACATGTTAATATTATATAAATTTTCACTCTAGGTGAACAATTCTCTCTGCATCAAAGAGAACGGATACTTTCACACACAGAAAATTATTATACTTATTTTACATTATTTTAATTCATTTTACAAATATAAAAGTTTATATTTTTTTCGTATTAGTAATATCTTATAAAATAAATATAATAAGTGTAAAACCAGTGTAAAAATTTATTAGTATGTTTCTGGTAATTAGACAGTGTAGAAGGTAGTTACTGTTAGAGTTTGTATCTCCGTCCAAGAAGAGAAAAACCATCGTCAACAGAAAGTCAAGGCGAGGACAGTGCAGTATGTATTATTCCAGACACAAGACAATCCTCGTTGGAACATGGAAATTATTAGCAACCAAAGTCCACACAAAACAGCGTAGGTTGTTTCCATAGTTTTGCTTCGCAATGTTATAGTTCCGTTGCAACCACAAATGTTAAATACACAACCCTTTTTCACCAACAATCACCACTCTCTCCGATGCCTCTTTCCAGAAAATCTCTTTCCACCGGAGCCCACCCCAACGATGCCGGACCCGACGACTGCACTCCACCGCGGCGGTTGACCAGGCAGAGGAAGCTCCGCCACCTTAGCGACCATGACATTGGCTTCTCCTTCTTCCACTCCACCGACTCTTTTTCTGCCTCGCCGGAGCCCCGCTACCACTGCGCTTCTGAACTCCGCTCCCTCTCTAGTCTGCCACAACCGCTTCCTCTCCCTGAAGCGCCGTTGACCCGTCGAGCCAAGTCAGTCAGCTCCGGTTCCGTACATCCTACCCTCTCTGCTTCCGTAGAACATCCTAATTTTTCTTCTTCCGGGTAAACTTTGCTTTGTACTCTAATTCAATGTACAAAATTGAAAACAAGCATGCAAGTGCAGTAACGGCTTTGAATTCAAAAGCCTGCAACAGTAAATTCAGAAGATATTCACACTATATAATATGGTTGAAAAGAAGTGCAAAATTGAATATTACTTGGGAAAAAAAGACATAAAGAAATAAAATTAGTTTATGTTTTGTAGGTTATATGATTCTTGCGTGGCTCGTGCTAATATATTCCTGGAGATAAAAGGATAAGATAGATTAGTTACAAAGTTGGTAGACATTTCACTTTAATAAAACATGCATACCTTATAAGAAGGACAGAAATCAAACCAGTGTATTTTTGTTGGTTAGAAGAATGATTCCTGCATAGCATGTGCCAATCTTTGCCTAGAGATAAAGAGAGAAAAAAACTGTAAACTTCATAGGTAGTTTTATGTGATAAAGAAAAAAAACAGTTTCAATTAAGTATGTGTATTGTGAGAACTTTCGTATATTAATATCATAAGCAAAAGGAAAAGAATGTTCGTAATTCCTTTTACTTTTATTTTTCCTATCCTAATGGATCCCACAATCGGCTAGAGTTTGAAAAACTGTTTCCTTTTTACTGCCAGGGTACCATCTGTATACCAATTTTATTGCTTATATAATAATCAGTCTGTAGATTAATTGAGTCTTTGATAAGAAATGCTGTGAAAATGGGTGGAGTGATTAATCAAGGAAAAGTTATTGTGAAATAATGTTTTAAGGCAATGTAAGAATGTGTATGCTGTCAAATTACATTAATGTTTTCTGAGGAGTTGGTGACCCTTTGGTTTTTAATACTGGTTTTTATATGGAAGTTGATCTCTAGAACTTGCTTTGCTATGAGCAAGGAGAATGTATTACTAGTATTGTATATATAAGTAACAATTGGGATCTGCTTCAGTAATTAACCTTTAATAGAGTCTGCAACTGTTCTTTATGTTTATGCCACATGTTGATTTGTTGCAATGATTTATCAGGAAGGCGTTGGCTCATGATGCAGTGACACGTGAAAAACCTACACTCCATTTGGATTCTACTCCTGCAAATGCAAAATACAATCTGAGAGAGCATATTCCTGCAGCAAGTTTCTTGACAGGTATTGTTTTTTCTCCATTGTTGTTCTATGCCTCAAGAGTTGAATATTGAACATGCTATGTCTTCCTATGTTGCTGTTGTAAATACAGGCCATAGTTCACTGAAAAATCGAAGAGCAGCATCTCATGGTAATGACTGTGAAGTTAATCCCCACTTGAATTTGGGTGTTGTTGCCAAGCCCAAGAGTGCTCCAACAAGTGTGGTCACTAGTCCTGATACTAGTCCATATAGATCAAATAACATAGACTTCTTTGATTCTACCTTCAACTTCTCTTCAGAAGTTAATGACAAATTGAAAATGTTATCAGCTAAAAGTGTACATAGTCCAGACCATTCCCTTATTCATTGTCCTCTAGGCCTCACTCGTTACTTCAATCCTAAAATTGAGGAGGGATCTCAGAACCATAAATTTTTGTCCAAGGTGTGCCCTGAAAATAACCATGTTGATGCACATCCCTTGCCTCTTCCTCCTAGAGCTTCATCTCCTGCACAATTATCTGTGCTGCATCAATCAAGTTCCATCCATCACGCTACTGAAACTATGCCTTCAGTCAAAGGTCAATGGCAGAAAGGAAAACTTATCGGACGAGGAACCTTTGGAAGTGTTTTTCATGCAACCAACCTGTAACTATTTAATTCTTACTGTTTTTCCAATATTTACTAGTTTACATCATCTACCTTTTTGTACAGTTACTCATGTGCATTACTACTTTATCTAACAGGGAAAATGGAGCCTCGTGTGCAATGAAGGAGGTTAATTTAATTCCTGATGATCCTACATCTGCTGAGTGCATGAAACAACTGGACCAGGTTCTTTCCTTAGTTATATATATATGAATAGTAATCTGTCGAAAAACATGGGTACAAGAAATTAGTTTTCATCTTGTGGTAAGAATTTATTAGAGTCAACTATTGATCTTAACTATTGCTCTGCAGTTTCTCTTGAAGTTAAACACCTACAACTAGAAGTTAATTTCTAATGTAAATGTTACACAAGAAAAATTCATCTGTTCAGGAAAAGTTGGAATGTATAGTGTAACATCCCATTTAATAAAATAATCTACTAAATAAAACATTATATGTTCTAATTAAACATAACAGATAGATAAGAAAAACATATATTGTCACAGTTATCTAAAGTAATAACTATATCAATAAAACATATGTACAAATGCTCCTATCTACTAACTCTCATAAGAGTAAGGCTACTGAACAAAACGTCTCTATATACATATTTTTCCTTGAGACTAATAACCCTCTCATATTTTTACTCAAACATAGAATCTCTCCTTGAGATTCTTCTCACAACACATATCTTTCATTCTTATAAACATAATTATACCATCCAAAAAGCATTAATAGATATCAAAATCTGTGCACTTTAAACCAATTCAAACAAAACATCCATCATAAAGCTTTTAAATGAATTAACAAACTATAAGAATGCTAGTTCCTAGCACTAGGTTCTGGCGCCTAACTTTCGCACCCAACGAGAGGGTATCTTGCCCACTTAATTAAAAGGAAAAGAGGTCTAGACCTGCAGTGGAAAAGTAGCATTCAACACCCACAAGTTAGAGATCTCTCTGACTTCATGGCGCTCAGCGTCCAGAGTGGCGCTCAGCGACCTGGAACTCAGTAGCTCGCGGGTTTTATAGCGTTCAACGCCCTACAAGGCCGCTCAACGCTGTATCATATGACAATAACTCTAAAAATTGACTTAAATGCACTTTAAACCTATTAAAATAATCAAATTGGTATTCTTAGCACTGAAATTGATTAGAAAACACGTTTATAACTCAGATTGAATACAAATTTGCTCATTTGAACATGAATTGAGTTCATTCAACCAAACCAACTACCCAACAACTCATATAACATTTTTCAATCTATAGAAACCAGATTTTTGCAAAGTAAGAAGTCAACTAAGTCCTGATTGACCCAAAAACAGTTCTCAAAGTTTCATATTTTCCCCGAAATCATTCATTTAGAACTTGACTTGTTAAAACCTCCATTTTTGACCAAACACTCACCATTTTTCTATCTTTTTATCACATCAAGGTTCTACAACAATTTACAAGTCATAATAACCAGTCAAACATTCTCAAATTCATAAGAATCAATTCTAACATTAGAAAACCAACTACACACAAACATTCATGAATTTTAGTTCAACAAACCGCTTTCAGAAGCAACTCAACATACCAAATTTCACAATTCAATTAAATTTCACAAATCAACTACCATGACATCATGCAAACATCATTTTAGACTTGTCTACTAGTTAAAATTAATAATACTAGCTTCCCTTACCTATTTGACGTTCGAAAGATACTAACGACTCTAGAACCTCTCCCACAACTCCCAAATCTCTATTTGCTCTAACAAACCACAACAATTTGATCAGGGTATACCCTCGGTACCACTTATCAACAAAGAGTCTTAGAGAAGACTCAGACCTTAGATTAATGGAGAAAATGCCAACATGGAAAAAATCCTAATTTAAAGAAAAGGTAGAAATTAACTTGCTCATAAGTTGAAATTGATCGGTTAGAATTGAAGATCTTGCCTTAAGGATACTTCAAGTGGTCTCGGATCTTCAGATAGATGAGTAGGGAATTAGAATTTTTAGAGAAAATGCAAAGGAATCTTAAAGAAAAGAGTTTTAGAGAGATAGAGCTTTTTAGATAATGAAACTCCTTAATAGAAAATTTTATTTATACTTTTGATATTTTTGAATTAAAATAATGGAGTATCATTATTTAAAACACTTTACTATATCAATTACTCGATTTTTGAGGGTCTTACATATAGTGGAACATCGAAAGAATATTATTTTCATCCTTAATCGTATGTAATATTGGAAACGGATCTGACTTGTTTCCATCTTTCCCTCCTGTCTACTTGACTTGGTTTCTTCTTTTACTACATTGTGTTTTTCAATGCATTGTTCTGATAACTAGTATAAGTAAGCCAACAATGTTTTCTGTACAGAAAAGAGAAGTAGGGTAAAGAGAAGCCTAGAGTTCAAGACTAGGATGATAATATAGTTATGCTTCTCTAGATCTTAATATTTCCTTTTCTATTGTGATTATATTATACTTTTGCACACATTCTTCAAATGGATGGTACATAGACTGCAATCATTAAAAGTTTATTGCTACAGGAAATCAAAATTCTTCATCAACTAAACCACCCCAACATTGTGCGGTATTACGGAAGTGAAATAGTGAGTTAATTGTTGATTTGTTAACTTCTTGTTTCAAGTATAATCTATGCTAAGTAATTGTATTTGCGATAGTAAATTAGATTCACGTTTTGACTTTTGAGGCATTTGTACTTTCAGGTTGGCAATCATTTGTACATATATATGGAATATGTCCATCCGGGATCAATCAGTAAATTTATGCGTGAGCATTGTGGAGCTATGACAGAATCTGTAGTTCGCAATTTTACCAGGCATATTCTCTCTGGTTTAGCTTACTTACACAGTAACAAAACCATCCACAGGTAACAAGGATTGTTTGATGAAAAAAACCATTCTGTTGTGCTAATTAAATCTGACAGGCCTTGCAAATTGAAGTTTTTTTTTTTTAAATGATTGCTATGGTTCTTTAGAGATATTAAAGGTGCAAACTTGCTGGTCAATGAATCCGGCATTGTGAAACTTGCAGATTTTGGGCTAGCGAAAATTGTAAGTTACTAAATTCTATACTTTTAATTAGATATACATATACTTTTACTTTGGTATAGCTGTTCTACTGATCTGGTTATAATCACCTCATTCATGTTATTTGTCTTTTATGGTTTGCATTATTATTGAAGCTTGGGTCTTCCGCTTTTGTTTCTGGTGATTTGCAATCTGACCAATCTGCTTTTTCCAGCTGACGGGGAATTCATATGATCTTTCTCTAAAGGGTAGTCCTTACTGGATGGCTCCAGAGGTATTTTATAGCTCAAATTATCTATTGTGTAGTAATAACATGCCCCTTTTGACAATAATTTGTCCATTGAAGGTCGTGAAAGGTTCCATAAAGAACGAATCTAATCTTGATGTTGTCACGGGAATTGACATATGGAGCTTAGGGTGCACCATTATAGAGATGTTAACAGGCAAACCTCCTTGGAGTGAAACTGAAGGGGTGAGCACCTTTTTTATTCTTGTTCGCTCATCTTAGCCAAGCCTTATGCATGTTAACTATTGGTTCAATATAAAAGTGGTCATATATTCTATGTTTCAGTTCTTCTTTTCACTTCTTTTGGTATGACTTCATGTTATAATTCTACTCCAAGAAGAATGAGAAAAAGTCTACTTTACTGTGTTTCATTTGTTAGGCTTCAGCCATGTTCAAGGCACTGCAAGAGTCCCCTCCTATACCTGAAACATTATCATCAGCGGGAAAGGATTTCCTCCAAAAATGTTTCCAAAGGGACCCTGCAGATCGACCATCTTCATCAACTCTTCTTAAGCATGCCTTTGTGCAGAATTTGCATGATCAAGATGTTCTAGGTCATCCACAATCCTTTCCTAGGGGAGACCTTGGACCAGGAGTAAGTGTTAACTTTATTTCATTAATTCTTCCATCTGAATCAATGACACTGTCCAAAAGGGTCTTAGCAATACAGTTTCTAATATTCTCTTTCTTGTACATTGCCTCATGTTGGTTGAAATTTGTGTAGGTTTAACTAGTCTGTGCATTACACTCCATATGGGAAATCGAATCACTCTCTTGAATTTCATTCAATAAAAGAATATGTCAAAAAAGAGTGTTGGAAAAGCATACTTTATCATGAATGATAATACATAAACCGACACTGCTTGGTGTTAATGCAAAAAGAAAGAGGAAAAATTCGACAGGAATGAGTCCTTCTTACGTTGTTCAAAATGTTTGTTGTGCAGGGAAATTCAGCTAGTCCTAGAGACACCACCACCACCAGAAGTGGCATAATTCAAGCCTCCAGTAGCTCACGGTGTTTTAACAAGATTCAGAAACTAGTGGGGTATTAGTTTTGTGAATAAAAAATGTAAATTTAATAAAATATAATCACTGGTGTCTGATTGAAGTTTCATTCTCTCTGTTGATTTGCATTTTGCAGTGATACTTCCGAACAAATCAATGACCACAGGGAGTCTAATCATATTATACCTTTTAGTCACTCTCATGTTCCAGAAGTGAAGATTCTTCAATCTACATTGAAACCTGGTACCCTCAATTACGTGTCTGCTGAAAATTCCAGAAACATTTCCACCATGATGAGAATGATCACAAACTTCTGAAGCATCTCATCACGCTTAAAAGAAGCATAAATTCCACTGCTGAATAAGTACTGCAGGGATCTAAAAGCCGGTCATTCATGATTTTTTATTTTTATTAAATGTACTCTCAAAGATTGTGAGGCAAAAGAAATTATAAAATTCATATTGGTTTGTTTTGAGTAATGTTTTTTCTGTAGATGACGAAAGTGAGGCTCTGTTATTTAGCCTTGTTCTCAGGTAAGAAATTCACGTGTAAATATACGTTGTATGATTTCTGTAAAACATTCTTTTATTCGTTTGACTTTTTGATGTATTCCAGAGTTATTCCGATGCTGTCGTTGGCTTGTTTTTGTAGTAATTTATAATCAGGTAAAAAGATAAAGAATGCTTCGAATTTTGTTTCTTGAATGAAAAAAAATATACTTGTATAACACATTTTTAGTTTTTAACATTTTATTATTTCTTTTGTATGCATTTATATACCAAAACATCAAAAAGGATAAACTCTGCTATTTTTTAGTAAATAACGTAGTATATTTCTGTATTATGTCAAAAGCCAATAATTTGGCAGGTTCATATTCACTTACATTTAAGTGTTTATCGCACTTTCAACTTCAAAATAGATAATAAAAAGTGTGGGGAACGAGAAGAAAGTTGTGACATGAGATTGAGCATATTTGAACTTATATATATTATTTTTGACATAAATATTTAGCGCTGTAACATGCTCCAAGATTCCATAACCTTATTTTTAAGAAAAAAAAAATCCTTATTTGTTGTTTTTCATATAATTCTTAATAGCTACGTGCTCAATTTGTTAACCATAAACAAGTCTAAATCATGTTGTTAAATTCAATCATGACGAAGCCACGACAAAGAAAATAGAAAGCAATAAAATGTTTTAAATGGGAAGACTTTGATATCATTGTTCAAACTGAATATTGGAGTACAGAAGTCCTACAATATTTGGATGAGATTATTTTATGAAATGGTATTTATAAATATAAATAAAAACTCAAAATTAATACAAATCAAATCAATAAAGTAATAATGTCAATAATGCTTGTAGTCAGGTGTCAATGTTGTCAAATGCATTCTCGTCTCGTGGTATGGGATGAAGACGGAAGGTAATTATAGAGAATAAGGAAGACCCAACTAAGGAACATGTCGAGTCCCTGTTACCTAGGAGGAGAGGGCATGAGCGCGTAGATCCTCTAGTTAGAAATTAGTTCTCCAAGTTTAGGTGGTCTAGGATTTTAAATTCTCGATTAAACATCCTCTATGTTTTTTATAGGGTTATGTCCGAGGACATTGTGTCCCTTAAGAGGGTAAGCACCATTGACCATGTTTGTCATGGCCGAGAAAGGTATTTTCTTCGGTTACATGTCCGAGTATCTTTTGACGAGTTCATAATGGGTGTGCTTAGGCTTCTTAATGTAGTTTCAACGCAATTACATCTGAATAGTTGGAGTTGCCTTCAAGCCTTTAGATTATTGTGTAAATCTTTGTATCTATCTCCTACTCTGGAGTGTTTTTTCTATTTTTACCTTACACGGCCAAGGGATCCAATTACTTGGTTATCCTTGGTAAGTAAGTTTACTACCTGCCTCTTAAGTGTCTACTCTCAATCCTTCAAAAAATTTAAGAATGAGTTTTTTAGGGTACTGATTAACCTTGTTGGTCGCTCACACTTTTATGATAAAAATGATAATAAAAAGTCTTCCTTCTATTGGACTCACAATCATCTTACATACAAAGAATGATTAAAGGACATCCTATTTGAGGTGGATCGAAGAATAATATAGATATTAAAACAACTTCTTAAGAAGTTGTTGGTTAAGAACATTGTTAGGGTTTACTTGTTCATTAGGTCGGTTGTTGAGTTAGATGATAAATTCAGAATAGATTGTAACTTGACATTTTTTAAATTAATTCACACATTGAACTACATGGTTTAACATTCAGTCAAAATAGAAGATGAGGACAGATATTAAACACAATTTTTTTTAAGAAGTGTTTTTGACTAATTTCGACTAAACTTATTATTTTAACAAAGTAAATTGATGTTATTTATTTACCAACAATAGTATGGGTTTTCGTAGTTACCATTGACAGAATTATTTTTATTCCATGGCAGTGAAAGTTGTTTTACCTATAATAATATAACTATTAATTAACTAATTTAAGTTAATAATTTCTTGTCACGATTAATAGGTGTTATTTTTCAATTGACATTATTGAAATTATTTTTTGTCAATATTGGTTAGTTATTTATCGACCTATTAGAGTTTTTTCAATCAATGTAAACAAAACTAATTTTTCTTACGAATGTGAGTTTATTTTTCCGTTGTTATCGATAAAAAATGTTTTTCAAAGGACATCATTGTGTTATTTTTTCTCAAAAGTTGATCAAGTCTTTCTTTATAATGTAAAATGAAAAAGTTTTTGATAAAATTTGATTATATTAATCTCTTTATCGATATGATTAATCGGTTTAATATTGATTAAATTTCTTAACCAACATTAATAAAAAAAAAGTTGAGAAAAATAAACAATACTTTTAATATTTTATTTAACGTCAATCAAATTAATTATAGACTATATCATTTAAAAAATATTGACCAATATCAATAAAAGAAACTCTTTTAACTTTAATGGATGATATCTAACATTTTGATTGAAAACAATAATCTTAACTAATATTGACAAAAAAACATAATCTATTTATAATACTGAATTATTAAATATTTTTTAATTTTAAAATAAACTTTTATATTTAGTAATAATTAAACTACTCTACTTAAAAATTGTTTTAACTAAATAAAAATTTAAAGAATAAAAAAGTTTAAAAGAAAACAAAATTCAATGAAACTCTTGGAAAGTTGTAAATATCCCTGTGAAAATACATTCTGTGAACATTATTACATATATTATATATATGTATAAATATATTTATTAGAGTTGTGAAAACAGATAATTCGGTTCGATTCGAACCTAATTCGACCCATTATGGGTTGGTGGATTAAATGGGTTGGTTCACTAGCTCATTTAATTATAATTTTTTTAGAAATAAAAAAATTATAATTTTTTTAATTCAAATATAAATAAATTCATTCTAAAATGATGTTAACCTCCAAAGACAATTCAAAATAAATAAAAAAAATATCATACAATTCAAGCATAATCCAAAAATATGTACAAAAGATGAACAAATAAGTTTTTAATATCACTTGTCCATTTATAATATCAGAGTCTTCAAGAATAGATAAATCTATAATATTTCTCTCTCTTGAAACATCTTCTTTATCACCATCTACAATATAATAAAAAAATGCTAACTAATAATATAGAAACAAAAAATAATAAATAATTAAATTAAATTAGGTGAATTGGTGAGGCAACCAACCCAGTGAGGCGAGTTCTAAGTGAGTCGGGTTGAAAACTAATCCGCATAAAAAAATTACATTTTTTTCAAACCCAACTTGGCTCAAACTCGTGGTGAGCCGAGTTGGCTCGCGGGTTACAACCTATTTTGACAACACTAATATCTATCATTTAAAAAAATATTATGATAAAAATAAAATGGTTTGTAATTTAATATATATAAATTACATTCAATTGGTATGTGAAGTTACTTACTTTAATTTAAATTTGGGTTTTATCGTCATATTAATTGTTAGGTTGTGAAATAAGTGAAAAATCTATGTTTTTAAAAAAGGATTTATATTTCGTTATATATGAAATAAGGAATGGTGGATGATAGATTGTAGAGTTAATACATGGAAATAGTTTATCCTATATGTCATCTCTTTATATGAGCAAATACTAACCATTTCCTAGTCTCATACTAATATTGGAAACGAGTAATAAATAAGACTTGCACCACAACCTCAATATGTTAATGTGGATCTCTTATCAACATTAACTATCTACAATCCTAAAAAACAATATTAAATATCTTACTATGGAGAAATTCATTTATTAACAGACAATAAATATATAACAAATAAATAAAGTTAATTTCTTACATAACTTTACCATCCCACAAAGTTATAACAAAGAGATCAACCAAATTTTTGAATAGGAATACATTCGTTTATCTTTATAAATCAATTTCATGTATAGATAAATCATCCACATACATGTCAACATTCACACTACCCACATAGGATGATCAATATGATCTCTCCGACAAATGGAGATCATAGATAAGAGGCATCACCCTCTAACATTCTACCCATGTTTACCAAATTAAAAATAAAATAATACAACATAAGATAAAAGTAACATAAAAAAAACATTTTGAATTACACAATCTAGTAACACATCTCTTATATTTCGAACAACAATTGTTTGTTTTAAAAAAATCACACTAATAAAAAATATATTTTTTGATAGAATAATATAAATTTATATATAAAAAAATATCAATTTTCAATACTAATTTTGATTAGGTCATAACCATTTCTTTATTTTTCTTACACAAATGTGTCTCTCTTAGTTTTTATAATATATTAATAACAAATTACCGCATAATTAAAATTTATTATTAATTACAGATTTAATTTTATATTAATAAATAGTATAAATTTTACTCTGAACACTTCAAGTCTTTAACAACATAAATTCCATTACCGAATAAAAATTAGTATTTGGATAATTTCTCGTTAGAGCCAAACTTCTCGGAAATCGAGAAAGACACATATTCTCTGACTTCCCTCGCAACCACATCGCGAAACCCCCCTGTCCAACCTCCGCCGCCGCTACCCGGCGGCGCCAGAGTCAGCGCAGTCAATGGGTCATCCCCAAAACGACGTCGTTGGGAGGCCCTGCGCTTGAGCGTGGCGTTCCAGTGGTTCTTAACGGCGTTATCGGTCCGGCCCGGAAGCAATCTCGCAATGGCGGCCCACTTATTCCCTAACTGGTCGTGCGCGTGCAAGATAATCGCGTCCTCACGCGTGGTGAACGGTCGGTGCTCCACCGTTGGACTTAGCTGGTTGCACCACCGTAACCTGCACGACTTCCCAGACCGGCCCTTTACGTGTAGGCTTATCAAGGCCCAGTTTTTCGGCCCATGGGCCTCCACAAGCCCAGTCAGAACCCTATCTTCTTCCGCACTCCACGTCCCTCTTACTCTAACACCATTGTTGCTGTTATGATTATTACTAGGATTGGATTCAGAAGAATGAGAAGAGAATGAAGAAGAACATCGTTTGGTTCTTCTCATTTTACTTTTTGGATTTGATTTTTGAGTCAGTCTGATTCTGGTTATATATGAGAAAAAAGAGTGTGAGGTTCATGCACGAGTGCAATTCAAGGGAGCTTCTAGGAAGGTGGGTGAGGATTATGTAATTTAGGGTTTGGAAAATGTGTCTTGCACAGTCTCTTCAATTATTTAGGGTTTCTATGCTTAAAAAAATTATTATTTTTATTTAATTCTCTGCTTTATTTTATCATCATCATAATATGATAATTTAAGTAATTTATAATAGTTTCTTTATTGTAAAATAATAAAAAGAAAGCTCAATTTTCATTATGAAATCCAAAGTTTTATGGCTGGCTGGCTAGCACTCTTGATTTGATTGATTAGGTTGTAGAGTTGCAACGTTGTATTATTGTTCTTACTATTCTTGATTTCGGTTTGTGTTATGTTGTTTCCTTTGACTGGTTTTGTCGCATTGCTATTTAGTAAACGTCTTTTTTCTTTTCATTAATGATTATTCTCTTTATCTTCTTTTGTTGGACATAGCTGCTATAGTAGTTTCAATAGTATAAACAAAGACGTAGATAATTTAAATATTAATTTAAATTAATACTAAAAGTATATAATATTAATGTTAGCCTAATAACTGCTAATTTAAATAAACAATAAAGCTATTGTGTAGCCAACTCTAAAATAAATATAATTTGTAAAAATAATAAGATGCAACAATTAGAATAATGCTAGTTTTATTAACTTTTAACACTTTTTGAGTTAGTGTTAGTTTTATACTAAGTTCACATTAGCACACATGTTTTAGTTAATGATGGTTTAGAATCGATTAGACCGATTTTATTAATGTCCAATATTAAGTGAACTTTGTTATCGTCACTTATTGCTAAAAATTTATAGCATCAAATATATCAGCGTACTAAATATAAACAATTTGATAAATAACTTAAATAGTTATTATCATTTATTTGAATATTAAAATTATAATTAAAAATACTTAAATAGTTTTTAAACACAGTTACCTTAAGTTAAAGGAAAAGCACAGTGAGGAATGTTATTCTTATTCCTCCTCCAATTTATTGCGTAGACTAACTTAAATACACTTACCTAAGGTTAAAGTAACTATAAACACTTTTTTTTTTCTCTAAATAAATCTCATATAATTGTAATTTCATGACTATATTAGAGAGATGTATATATAAATACTCTTAACACTCAACTACAACAAAATTAAATAAAGTTTAATGGATTCCAATATGAAAAAATGGTGATAACAATTTTAAACGTTTTTTTTTCTTTTTTTGCATATTATTTCATTGGTTAAACCTACTTAAAATGAAAAAAAAATGTGAGCCACCTTTATTGATTGGTTTTCTCTCTTTATTTATATACTTTAGTGATTTTCAACTAATAAAATAGAGCATGATGAATATCTCAAATATAAAAGGAAAATTTAACTACTTTTACCTAATTTAATTTAATTACATCAGTGTAGAACTGAGTTTCAATTAATTACATTATTACTAAAAAAGTTCTGGCTAAGGATGCCTTTTAGAAAAAAAATATTATTTCCAAAAAAGTCAAATTAACCTTTTATTAGCTAAACTTATATTATGAATTGAAAAATAAAAAAGTTTTGTAGTAAAAGTTTTACAAACTCACTTATCCATACATTAATTTTAATTTATGGACTAGTTAATTTATTCATTTTTCCTTTATATTTTTGTCTTTTATAAGTTTTACCGAGAAACTCCCACACAACTTACATACGTACTACTTATAGACCTACTTTATATTAAATATTGCACCCTTCAAATTCACATTATTCTTTTATTTATCATTGACTATTATAAGCCTTTTAATATTTTATCATATAGTTATAGTTTTACTCTATGTTTTGTCTGTATATATTTTAATGGATAACAATCGCATATAAATATGTTCTGCTTAAACATTTACCGAATTACTTTTGAGTGATTTGATTTATCAAATGAATTTTATATATAATTCTGTTTAAAATAGGAATTAAACTCATATAACAAAATATACGTTTCACTTTATGATCCATTTGGCAGAAAATAAAGAAATGGACAAATGGGAAAAAAGTGAAAATAAATGTTTATTCAATTAAAAAAAATGGTAACAAAAAATCATCAAATTAATACAAAAAAAAATCATCTCAATATAATCTTTAAAAAAAATCATCTCTCAATATATTTCAATTCTTCTCTCTCCCATTCTTATCTGTTTCATATATTCCAAACATAAAGTTTGTCAAACATGGCGACACATGATGGCGATAATGTTAATTAAATACCCTAGGTTTGAGAATGGCTATGCTATAACTTCAGTTTTGCAAACTCTTAGGGTGATAAAAAATTAAGTCTCATAATAGATTGGTTTAGAATTATGCATTGTTTTTTTTAGCATTATTCATTACTAAATCTTCAAATAAGACAAAAGTTATCAATTTTTTATAGACTAAAAAGACTTATTTATTTCACTATTTGCACACCAAAATATGTGAAGAGAATTTTATATTATATAATTTAAAAAAATATATATAAATAAAAGTTTATTATAATATAGAGTTTTGAACCACTTTTATATTTTGAGTTGATACGAAAGTTTAACCTACATTTTTTTGTAATGAAATATATATATATATATATATATAAAAGAAACTTTAGATATTAACGAATAATTCAATAGTATTTCAATAATAAATAGAACAAAAAACTCAACAAATAACAAATTTAATTAGGATAGACTCTAATTCTTGAGTCTAACATAAATTTGAAAATGGATCTAAGTTCTATTTTAAACCTTACAAAACCGATTATAAAATAAGATTTGTGTTTATTATAAATAAGTCTTATTTTTAGTCGATGTGATATTTTCTTGTAAGTAAAATATATTTCGAAAACATAGTACCAAATATTAATTAAAAATAATAAATAAAAATGTATTATTAAAGTTAGACTTTAACAAATACATATATTTGATTCTGAATTTGGAGCCACTACTTTGTTTTGGTGGGATAATTACCACTTTTATTGGTGGTTTATTATTTCTTAAAAGAGTATGCAGCTAGCTGGTATGTCATCTTTGAAGTCCAGTCTCACATCTATTAATACAAAACTAAAATTAGGTTTTGCACTTTTTGTGATCTATTTTCATTCTTGAATTATTACCTAACATTTCTTATATTGTTCAATTTTAATTGTTTCACTGAATCCCTCACTCTATTGAGAAGTCAACAAGTTTTTAATTTCTCATAAAGATATTTTATGAATATAGAAAAAAGAAAAACTTTTCATGCAAATTTGATGATAAAGAGCATTGTGAAGGGAAAATAGAACATGTGATCCTACGGTTCACGTAGAACTCGGGAGGACAACAAGAAGTGTGATTGTGATTGTAATTTTGGATGAAAAAGTTGGAAGATATGAATTGGTGTGCATTTGTTTATTTTCCAAAAAGAGAAAAAGATTTCATTTCAATTTTGGCATGACGGTGGAACCATGGTGTCCCCTTTCACGTGAGTGCTTCACTTTTAGAAGACTACGAGAATCATCAACTTGAACTAATTATTTAATTAGAAGTGTGAATTTGATATATGATACAGGGCATGTGGGTTAAAAAATATTCCATTTCTCACATCTTATTAAAATACATGGATTCACTTTAAAGATAATAACATGTAGATATGAGTTGAAGATTGAAACATCTTTATTCAAGCTAAAGGTAAACACCAATTGTATTGTCTCAAAATTGAAACAAACTAATTTGGATTAAAGTAAACCAGCTTGAATTAAAGATTAAGATAAATCAACTTAACTAAAAATTAAATCTAAACTGAAAATTAAAATGAATCAATTATGACAAGATTAAAATTTTCAATTATAATAAAAAGAATGAATATTTATCTTTTCAAATATATAACAAAATTATTGACTTTATGAGATAAAAAGTACAATAAAATCATATTATAATAACTAAATTTGAATTTTCAATATATTTGGACTATAAAAGTGGTTTTTGTGAATCCATACTGTCTACATTCTATTTGTAACCCCCACTTACTTTCCTATTAAAATATGACTGACTCTCATTTAACCTATAGTAAATTGAATTAATTTCAACTCCAAACAAGATCAAAGTTGATTTTCTTCAAAGAAAAAAAAATTATTTCCACTAACATTGATAATCATTTACACAACATTCCAACACTTTTTATTTGTATATTATAATATGTAAAATTTAGGCTTAATATCCTACTTTGTTCTCAGTTTCGCTCGAAAATGTCAAATTAGTCAATCCTTTAAAAAATGCATCAATTACGTCTTCACTTAATAAAATTTGCATGAATGAAATCTCTTCTGTTAAATCCGTACAAACGACGTTAATTAAAGAAAGAGAAAAATAATTAACGCCGTTTGTACGGATTTAACGGAAAGGATTTCATTGATGCAAATTTTATTAAGTGAGGATGTAATTGACGCATTTTGTAAAGGATTGACTAATTTGACATTTTCGAACGAAAGTGGAGATAAAATAGGGTATTAAGCCTAAAATTTATTAGTGCAGTCGCATATTTAAGGCAAGAAAATCTAATATAAAAAATAATTGGTGACAGTTTTATGAATAAAACGATATTTTAGACGTTTTATAGGAGGGTTCACGATGTCAAATATGGTTTAGACATCAACTCCCTCAATGTTAGAAGTAAATTCAATACTTTTATCATTTATCTCTATTTATATTTTCTTCATAAATGATATTATATTTTATTTATACCATCAAACAATAAGATTTTTTTTTGTTAAAAAAGCAATTATACTTTTCAATTTGATTATATATATATATATATATATATATGGATTTGCTAACAAATAATTTTAGAATAAGCGTAACAAATAATTTTAGAATAAGCGTAACAAATATTTGTAGGATAAGCTCTAACCATAGTTCTAATAGCATGTTAAGAAGTAGATAAAAGTCTCACAAAATCAGCTTGTAAAGTGAGTTTTATATCCATTTATATTTATAGATTGGTCTTATTTCTAGTCGACGTGGGACTTCCAACAATATATAAGATTCGGTGTTAATTAGCATGAGGTAGGATTAAGAAATTATATAGAATCAAAAAGTTCTCATTTAAAAAAAATCATAAAATCAAACTATTTACAAAAATCTCTTAATTTGAGATTGGTTTATGAGTTTTATTCTTTTTGTCTACAATCACTAATTGCCAACCCTTATATTTAAAATATGTACGATTTTAATTCACTATGCAATTTTTTTAATGATTTTAATTATGGTACACCAATTCGATTAGTTAATTTGTTTCAACATATACGATAATCTATTTTATTTAATGTATTTTATAATTTATTCAATATTAATTATTTAATATTTTCATTAAATCATTCAACTTGTAAAAATTAAATAGTTAACACCACGAATATGCTCATATGAGTTAATAGTCACATATGTTACAAATTAAATATTAATTTAAAGACTAAGTAAAACTGTCCGTTTTCTAAATATATATGAATTAAAATAAAGTAATTAAAATGATCTACATACCGTATTAATTAGAGGAAGAAAAATGTAATAAATTGAACTTTTTTTGATACAGGTATTTAATCACAAACAACAAATTTATTCTTTTTATAACAATTAATTAATAATTGCAGTAACATTGATTTTATATTGGTTGATGAAGTATCACCATTTAACATTATGTTATGATCCTTACCTAACTATTAAATTTCAAAAGGACAGTGACATTTTGTATACGCCAACATTTTTAAACGTGAATAAAAATACAATTAAGTGTATTTTTGCTGTGCATAAACAGTTATCAAAATTATTCATCACTGAAAAAAAAATTATTTTGGACATTCCACGTTCAACACAGAGATATCAATTTGATGTCGGATGTGTTTTAATAGACGTTATTAGTTATCGATTTTGACACTAATTAACATCTTAAGTCTATAAAATAATGATTTTTCAATTTTTGATTAATCTCGTTAACTTCTAATATTGAGGGAGTTGATATTTAAACCATATTTGATATCTGGAACCTTCTAGCTAACTATATTTATAAAAGTGTGACAAATTATTTTTTATATTAGATTTTCTTGTGTTAAACATTAAACGCGACGCAAAATGCTATTTCTACACTAGTAAATTTTATATATTATAATATACAAATAAAAAATACTGAAATGTTGCGTAAATGATTATCTCCTACCGTTACAAAAAAAAAAATTATCAGTGTAAAACATTTTTTTTCTTTAAAGAAAATCAACCTTGATCTTGTTTGGAGTTGAAATTAACTCAATTTACTATAGGTTAAATGTGAGTCAGATTTTAGTAGGAAAGTTGGTGTTAGAAATAGAATAAAAAAACTATTGTGCTTTACTTTGAGGACAGCCAATTAATTGCTTATTTAATCAAATTAAAGAGCTTGAATTACTGCTATCTAATGCTAGTTAATAATTCTATTAATCTAGTTTGTTTCTTTTTCCTGCTTTAGGTTTAAACTGTATCCTATTTCTACAATTAGTTTCTCACATTGCAATTCTTAAAATATCTTGTTTTTTTTTTTTGTATATTTGATTAAAAATAGTCATAATTGTTAAGATGAAAAAGACTTAAGTTTATAATTGAACTTGATTATCCAATAGCCAAAATAAGGTCTTAATGGAGATAGTTAATCAAGATTTTTTTCATGGTCTTATACATACTATTCAACCAAAAGTTAAACATTCTTAGCTTACCTAACTCAAAATTGATTTTGAGTTATATATATATATATATATATATATATATATATATATATATATATAGAGAGAGAGAGAGAGAGAGAGAGAGAGAGAGAATTTTGCTATTATTATTTATTTTAAAATTTACATAAAAAAGTAGGTCAATTTAATCCAATGGACCATGAAATATACAACTTCTAGGCAGTTTCTTCCTCCATTCCTATATAGAAAATTCTCATTTTGTTCTTTTGAATTAAACAATCCAAAATTCATATACAATGTATAGTTCAAAAATTAAAAAATAATATGAAATCTAAAAATAATTTCTGAATTATGTAATTTCAAAATTAAAAATGACTTTTAAATTGTGTAATTGGTGAGTGAAATGACTTTGAGATTGCATAATCCGAAGCTATTCACTTTTAACCCTTTTCAACTTGCAGAAGTTATTTTTGTTATCTGATTTATAAAGTTATTTTTAACTTATGGATTGTGCAATAAATTGTGCAATGACTTTTGAATTTATTTCAGAAAAAACAAAATGAGATGAGGTTGGAGGAACAAACATATGAAGGTGCAGGAAGAAATTGCACAGCTAGTAAGAGATTCCAGTGAGGCCCAAATCCTTTTTCTTAGACGTCTTATACTAATCAAAAGCAACTCATTTGGTAACTCTAATTAAAATCATTAAACTTTTTTAGTGTGATTAATTACGTTTCAACCATGATACTAAAACATATATATGTAGTGACGAATATAACTATATGGTAATAAATAAATAATACGGTTACTTTTGTTCCATATCGATGAAGTAAATGTATATATTAAATTGATCGTGATGATTTGCAAATTGCAGCTCACATCGTTTATAATTATATCTATACAAAAAAGAAAGAGAAACGATCGGGTTAAAACAGCTTAAACCCACTTATCTCATATTACAATTTCAACAAAAGAATACAACATTTTTTTTTACGAAAAGAAAAAAACCAAGAAATGCGTAAGAAACTTGATGATGGTAATAAGCAGCTAGATTCCAAAACCAGCCAATCTTCCGAGAATCCCTTGTCTGTAAGGTAAGAAAGTTCTCTTCTTCATATCCTTTGACTCTGCTCTCTTCATGGCATAGTGCAACTCATGAGCTGAAACTTGTCCCTTTCTTCTCGTCGAATCCGATGATCTGAAACTCGACGACCCTTTAACCTCCTCGTTACCATTCTTCTTATAGTACTTCTTCAACGGGTCCTTGCCCGACCCTCTCCCTTCAGAGGCACTTCGAAAAAGCAAAAGATCCGTCAACCACCACCTCTTTGAACCACCCTTCGAAGAAGAACTCGAGGACAACACGCTAGATTCCTCTTTGTTACTCTTAGGTTGTTGTTGTAGTTGTTGTTTTTCCACTTCCCATCTATAAGGAGAGTGCGATCGTGTCACCCTACGGTTCGAGCTCGACGACGGCAGCTTCTCTTTTCCTCTTCCTCTTCTTTCTTCACTTTTAGGATCCTTGGAATCGCGAGATTCATTCAAAGGTTTGATTTTTCCGCCGTCGAAGAGCTCTTCCGCTGAACGAGAAGACTTGTCGGATTCACGACTCACGGAAAACGCGAAACTGTAATCATCTTTGTCGTCATCATCATCTTCATCATGAATTTTGTTGGCAGCAGCTTCGAATGAAGAGGTTGCGGCGGATGAAAAATATTCAAACTCCGAGTACAATTGAGACAACCTTGAAGGACTGGTCGGTGCACTCAAGAAGTAATTTCCAAAACCTTTTGGCGAAGAAGGAACACTGTGATAGATCGAACCCATGTTGCTTCCAAAATCGAAATTATCCATAGTTGAACTACTCGGACTTTGTATCACCACTTCCATATCTTTCTTCAATCAAAGCTTCCTTAACCTAATAGTATCTGACACCTAAAGTTCTTCTACCTTCTTTGTATTTGTGTCTGTGTTTGAATTTCTGTGTTGGGTTTGTAGCAAAAGTTTTGTGTGAGAGATGTTGGTATTTATATAAGACATGGGGGTGATGGTGAAGGAGTGGAGGAAGGTGAGAAGAAAGATCATTTGATGTAGGAAAATTAGGGTTGGAGATTGTTTTGTTGACCATTTTTGTTGTGTCATACGTTAATTTAGCCGCCTTTTAATACCGTTTGTTTTTCTTTACATGAAGATTGTCTCTCATTTGGTGCTAGCTGTGATACAAAATCGTGCGTAAAGAAAACCATAATCAATACCCAAAATTGTTGACCCACATGGCTGAATTTTATATCTTTGGTTTGGTAAGCATCTATGTAATAATATAAACTCATATATAATAACTATAGGAAATTTTACGTGGTGACAAAGGATTCAATTAGGTGGCTCCATTATTTAATTCATGTCCACGTTTCAATATAAGGAAATGAAATATTTAACAAAAATACTATTTCACCAAACAAATTTATAAACGTCGTTCAATGATAAAAATATATTAAAAACATTATCCAATAATAAATGTTATGTATACTAGTCTCGTATTAGTGATGAGATTTACGTGAAATCTCAGTAAAGAGAAAAAATGCTTTTGAAAAAATAAGTGTTGTTATATATCGTTCCCATTGCATGCTTCGAGAAGATTTTGATGTGAAGGTATTTCTAATTCCTAATGTATTATTTATGTACACGCATGTGGGTTTACAACACTATTGGGCACTTTTCAATTGGTTGATGGTTAATTTACGTAATTACCCTTAACTTGGTCAATTGAAAGCTGCTATTAAATTAAAAAAAAAACCATGGATTATTATTATCATCTTTGGTGAAGGTAAGGGTAGGAATGTCTTATAATTTCTTATAATCTAGAACCACTTGCTAATTCAACACGAATAGAAAATAATTTAATAAATAATTACAAAATTATATTTATTTTTTTAAAAGGTTGTCTTATATTTTATGGAATTTGGATAATGATTGATGAGGATGATTGTGAAATTCGTGGTTAATGATAAATACTCGAAATAGACCACAATGTGGATTTGCATGCAGAAAACAAAGTACTCTTAATTTGATGATAAAGACTTTATGATAAAAAATATTTTTGCAGAAAGCAATTTAAAATTATTGGTGATAACATTTGCATGAAATAAAAATACATTGAAAGCTTATTATTTTAAATGTATTAGTTATTGTTGTGTGGCGTGTTGCTTTTGACAATATCGTTCCCACGTTAGAGGTCACAAACATGTGTGGTTAATGTCTCAACATGACTTGTTCACCACAACAAACCTTCTAGAATTGACCCTTTACTTGCACTGAGTGCAAAACAAACATTACATCTTATCTAAAAAGAAAATAAATAAAATAATAACATTAATTAATTAATACAAGTAAAATCATGATCAAACTAATAAGATTTATATTAAAAAATAAATTTAAATTTTATTTATTCATACAAAATCAATCTATAAAGTAATTATTATTCTATTCATATATTTTAAATTTTGACTTTATTTTTAATCGGTCTAAAAATCCTAACGAAATGGAAAAAGAAAAAAATGAAGTGTATATACACAAATTTAGTTTAACAAGGATTTCATTAAAAAGATAAAATAGACTTGAATTAGATTTACGAGAATCGTACTATTTTTAACTGAAAATTTTAAAATAATAAATTTATGAGTTTTTTTAATAAAAGTGTTTTAGTTTTTTATTTTTACTCAACATGATTGTCATTTGGATTTTCAATTGGTTTAACTTTTTTAGATGCATGAGATATAAAATGAAGAGGGTGGTTAACAATAATTAGTATGAATTTTAAAATATTGATTATATAAAGAAATTAGAACTAGTTGTGCAATTATGCTTGGTGTGGAATGGTTCAAGTCAAAGTCAACGGTTTGACTTGCTCATAATTTGTTCGTCTAGAAGAGGGCAGCATGTGTATTGAGGTCTTGTAGGAACTATTTGGCTTTTCCCAATTTCATTCATTACACCTTTTTCTTGTATTTCTGCATTTTATTAATATACCCTTAATTTTTCACCTAATCTTTAATTACATAATTAATGTAAAATAAAAAATATTATATAATGAAAAAGTTTATTGCATTTTCTCTCTCTCAAACAATCCTAAACAACACTTAAAAATGACTAAATAAAGCAGTTGTTATAAATGAAAATCTATATATGTGTGATATAACTTTTGACAAACAGAATAAATTTAAAATTCTCATAGTGAAAGTAGGAAAACATCTTAACAAACATTAATTATAAATCAATTTTTATTTGTTAAAAAATATTTTTTTATGAGTAAGTAATTTTTCTCTTTGTTTATTAAAGTTAGATAATCAAAGAGATATTTAATTTGTGTTGTTCGTTAACGTGATTAATGTTTAAAATCTAAAATATTGGAAAGAACATCCAATTGAATTTAATGATAGAAATAGATCAATTGTAATCAAACTTATGTAATAACTCTTGAAATATAATGTGATGAGTTAATTATAAATGCACAATAGTGATTAAAATTATTTAATTTTGATTCAATTATTTAAGAAGTTAGAATTTGAATAATTTAATAAATTGATAATTTAATTTATATTTATAAATATAAATTTATTTTAAATTATTTATAGGAGGACTGGTGTTGTGGATCTAACTTTAACCTGTCCACATCATATTATATCACTTCTTTTAATATATTTGTTAATTGTTGAAATAATCACTTCAACTTCAAATTCGATTTTTCTTACTTTATTATCTTTTATTTATACAATTAGAACAATATCTTATTAAGATTTGATATTCCTACTTAAAACAATTACTACTTGTATACTTATTGTACCTACTTAACAAAATGTCAATAGTCATCAAATTAAAAAAATTTATTTCTAAATTTATTCTATTTACTTCCAAATACATTCAAATAAATGATAAAATAATTTATCTTCAAATCCTCTCAAATCACAAAGCTTTAAGGATCTTTTAAACAAAATGAAAACATCAATACATAACAAACAAAGCAAATTAAAGACGTTTCTCTAAAAAAATTTGTCTAATGAAAAATAATTTTCTAATTATAACTTAATATATTATGAAAATAACTTTTTCAAAAGAAAAAGTTTTTTTTAATAAAACTGAAAGATATATAATAATGAAATACCTTATTATGACTTAGAAAACCTAAAGTGGTGTTGTTTGACTCAAAAAGTGAAGATCCACCTATTCCACCAATCTTAGGGTGTGTTTGTTTATTCCTTTTGACCTTTATTTTTCACTCAGGACAAATAGTGGAGCATGAAAAAACTGGTTGTAAACACAAAAGAGAATTTACTTTTAAAAAATAAATAGAAAACTACTTGTTTTTTAAAGTAAACAAATTATACTACCACATACAAATAAAATCTGCTTATTTTTATTTAAAAGTATTTAAAATAAATAAGGACAAATAAGCCAAATATTCAATATATATAATCATTTTCCTTAGAACTTTAGCGCATTACATAAATGAATTGAAATAGTTTCTGAAGTCAGTATAAAAATAATTTTGTTAATTAATCATATAATAGTCGTTTGCAGCTGACGTGCAAAGAAATTAAAATGAACAACTTATATAATTTTCTTTTCCACACATTTTGAAATGGTAATATAAATTATATAGTAACAGAACGTACTTGTAAAAAATATCAATTTGGAGCTTAATTTTGGTGCACCAACCACTATTAAGACACGCTCAAGCAAATGAATGAATATAATTTAATATTTAAATATGTTTTTCTCTGTGTAATTTTAGTTGGTAGTTTGAGAGAAAAACATATTTAATGCATATATAATTAAATGTTATTAAATGTTATTTTGTCTTTTTTGTAAAATATTATGTAGGAAAATGAAGATTTGAAGAGTTTTGGAATTTGTTGTCAGGACTATTTTCACTTTAGTCATAGTCCATTCGTTCATCTAAGAATAAAAACATTCATTCAACAAATATATTGTCTCACTTGATGAGACAGAACAGTTAAAATCAAATCAAAAGTTGATATTTTGCTCAATGAGTGTGTTCTCTTGCTTAACGAGAGGTGAATTTTTGAAAATGATTATTACGTCGTGAATTAACGATAGAAAGTAGTTTTGAAGTAAGAACACAAGAGAACTCAAAATTTCGGTTAGAGACAACTTTAAGACATCAAAATTTCGTGCAATCATCTATTTCCACCAATATATGTTTTAGATGTACATGAGCACTTACACTCCTATTATATTAGCATTGAATGTAATGAACTTAAATTGATGTAAATCTTCTTGTGCAATATAATCTCATCGTGTTCATATGTTTTATCTAGATTATAATTGTGTATGATGAAATACCATGATATCTGAAAATATCTAATCATTAGGAAATAAATGAGAATTTGAATATAGATAGAACAACGATGTGATTTGGGATCTACAGATTGATTCAATTATTTGGTCATTCTAAACACCTTAATTTTAATGCAAATTGTATGTTATAACTTGACTAAGGGATTAACAATTTGACATATTGATTTTTAATTAGTTGCTAAATGATTAAGATAATATGTTTTATATGTGAATGTATGAAAGAGATTGAGATATATTAATTAAATATATATATATATATATATATATATATATATATATATATATATATTAGATATATATAGTTTTTGCATCATTTAATTTATGAAATCCAAACGAAGCCTTAATTGAATCATGAATTTATAAAGTTGTAATTGATAAATAAACATAATTAGAGACTTTAATTAAAGTATATTATTTTATATTGGTGAAAACATATGTTCACTTTCTTCTACTATAACAAATTTTTTATTAAATTATAAAATGACTTTCAGCTATTAGAAAATGTTAATAAATTATAAAATATTTTATATAAAAAATATATAAAAAAATATTTTTATGTTTTTCATTATTTCATTATTTATTTTTATATGTTTTATTTTATAGCTGTTTTTTTTATTACGAGTAATTATTGGAATAAAAAAAGTAGTTATTAAAAAAGTAAAATTGAAAAATACTTTTTATTATAATTAATGATTTAAAGTAAAAAGTAGTTATTAAAAATATAAAATTGGAAAAAAATTGCTTATTTAAATTTTATAAAAAAAGTTATTAAAAAGGGTTAAAATAGAAAAAATTGTGTACACTAAAGTTTGAATCTCCTTTATTGCTGTACTTGTACATATAGTTATTATGAGACAAATTTAAATTATATTACTTATCAAAACTAAATCATTATTTAAATATATTTTTAAAAATATTGTTTATATTTTTTAAATACTATATAAACTTTTTATAGCATAAAAACAGTCATATAAATAATATTTTTTTGTTAAAATTATATTTTTATAGTTTTGACAACTTTTAAATATATATAAATTAAATTAATTCTTAGAAATATTTAATTAGTTTTATGGAAAATTTTCCACTTAAATATAATTTATTATATCTTACCATTTTTTTTTAATTTTTATTTAAATAGTTTCTTTCACTGTTTTTTTTTTTCATTCATATAACTTGAATCAAAAACTATGTTTTAGAGAAATGAAATAAGACCACTTCAACCAACTTGGTTAAAAAAAACAACTTTCATTTAACAAGTTCTATTATTCTCTTGTTTCTATTTATGTTTTTGTTTTTTCTTGTGTCGAGTTCCAAAATTCCAACTATAAACACTAAGAGGATGATTTGTTGCAAAAGAGAATCAGTTTTGTGACATTATTTTTCATTTTGACTATTAAGAAGAAAGTCTGTGTTTGAAGAAATCAATTTCACATTGTTATTCAGGTTTATTTTTCTTTGCTCTTTAATTTTTTTTATATATAGATTAGTTATTAGTTTATGCATTTGAGCGTTTTCTTTTGTAGTTATTACTGTGGCTTTTTATTGTTGTTGATTGTCATAAATTATTACTAGTTTAGGGAAATTAATTTTGCTAAATATTTTAATATTTTGTATTGTTATATTGGTGTTTTTTTAATCACAAACACTAATTGTTTGGTGTATTCTTCTTAATCGATCGAATTGAAAAGCAGAGAATTGAACTTTCTCACCATGAAATTTAATAAACTGATTATCCAGAAACAAAAAAAAGGTTTAATTTAAGTTTGTTGTAATATAATATATAAGAACGTATTATGGACAAACAAGCAACCCCAAATACCAAATTACACTGACAAAAGATAAAATTGTAACTTCAAGGTGTAACCCTAAACTTTGACTTCTAGATCACCTCTGACCAATTCTTCTACAAATAATGTATTGTATTAAAGTATTGTCTAAAAAATCTGTATCAAAATATTTTGTTCTCTTTTAGAAAAAAAGATTTAAACATTAAAAAAAGGATGAATGAACATTGAAATGGATAGATGAAAAATTCTTACAAAATCAATTAAGAACAATCATCATTAACTCCAATGTTTAAGTAAGTATAAAATAATGGAAGTAAATAATTTCATATTTTATTATAATATTAAAAAGGAGGTCTTTATAAATCTTTTGGACATATCATTTGCTTGTAATCAATGCATGGTTGATTTTTTTTCTAAATATTCATATAGATTCTAACCAACCATTAAGTACTCTAAACATGAATCCATTATTGTATATTTGATTAATGCTTTGTGATGACTTCACAACACTAACACATGTAAATATAGTGGATAAGATAATTGAGGATTATGCAAGATATTAGAAAATCTAAATGTAGAAACGATCATGTTATGTTATATAACATCTCCAAAACTATATTATAACTTTCCTACTCTAACTAAGTTATAAACTCTTGGTTTCTGAATTTTGTTTCCTTCATGCGTGTGTCTGAGGGGACCAGTGTGATGCAGAAAAAACATTATGGTCTGGTTTATGACTACAACTTCACAGAAAATTTTTCATAGAAGATAAAAAAATGTGGTTTCGTTCCATCTTAAAGCATGTGGGTATGGACCAGTTGAATCTTAAGGAACCCAAATGTGGCCATCTAGTAGGGGTTCTCCTGGTAGTTGGAAACACAAGAATACAAAGAGAAAACTTAGTTAATGATTCATCTTTTAAATGGCAAACGATGCTTGCTGCTGCAAAGCAATGAAAGCGTGGTGAATGCCATAATGGAACTGCAGTTAGAGCACTTTGCAGTATCAAAAGTATACTCATTAATTGAAGATCACTCTTCTGTCTCACCAAACTATCCTGCCATAAAATGGACCACAAGGTGTTTGCGTATTGGTTTAATGTTGGACTCTATAATCTTCAGTTAATGCGAACACCCTTTTGTTCATTGATTGGCATGAAACAGATTGGTTTAATGCAGACCCTCATAACTTTATCTGCCTCTCAATGCAGTCACAAAAAAATCATCTGAAGAGTTTGAAGGGAGGGAGAGCATTCAACTGAGGTTTTAAATTTGGTCCCATAACAAGACTTGTAGTTTTAAGTGATTGATATATCATATTGGTTTAACAAGGACTCAAATTTTATTGGAAAAGATACACACTTTGCATA
The DNA here is from genome assembly GCA_027742785.1 of Vigna reflexopilosa. Lineage (NCBI taxonomy): Eukaryota > Viridiplantae > Streptophyta > Magnoliopsida > Fabales > Fabaceae > Vigna > Vigna reflexopilosa. The sequence goes on from CM050919.1 coordinate 1,851,729, forward strand.
GTTCAAATTCCATAGCTTATACAGTGATTGTTTTATTCACTTTAGTTAAGAAGGAATCTGATCATTTCTTCCCAAAGGGGTTGAGAACAGATTGTCATCTACATTGTCTGTATGTATGATCTACAGTTGTATACAGAGTTGCAGTGAAGCAATGTACATGGAACTGAAGTTAAATTATGTGCATATCAAGTATCTAAAGCTGAACTCATATGGCATTATTTGTACAAACTGTGAGAGGGGCTCAGTTTTTCTTTCCTCTAGCAGTTTTATGGCTTGTTTCCCAAGTTCACTTGGTAACTGGAGGCAGATCCAGTCCAGCAATGATTCCAAGTCTTTTGCAAAGTTCAGTAAATACCAATCCAGCAGCTTAGGGAGAGCAAACTTTGAAGTTGAAAATCCAATTGCTGCATGTAAGAACTCTCTTTTGGCCACTTCCAGTTCATTCTCAACCTGAGATGCTGTGTAAACTCTCACCTGCATTTGGCATAGTTCATGGAAAATTACAAATTGAAAAAGGGGATAGAGTTGTCAAATCTTTACATGATTAACATGATACTGTGACTTTGTTTGATGCATGCTGCCAACCTCACCTAATGGCAAACAACTTGGTTGTTGAATGGTAAGTATATCAGATTTTACAATTCTGCTTTAAACGTCATATCAAAAAGATGATTTTTTATGAAAACGAGTAGAAATTACTCTTGTTTTCAAATTTCTAATGATGCAAAGAGAAAAAAATGTTAATCATGAATGAACAGCATCAAATGTGGGGCTATGAAAGATTACATAATTCTGTGTAAACTACTGATCAACTTACAGCAGGAGAGGACCAGGTTCCACAGGAGAGAGCAAATGTAACAAGGGGTTCTGACAGTTCCAGTCCATACATGCTTCTTACTGTCATTTCATGATTTTTTGTTCCCTTGGAAAATGTCTGTTTGAAAACTTAGTGGTTAACTCTTTATTCTCATCCATGGAAAAGCTAGAGTTGAAATGGAAAACACTTACAAATCTCCAATGATAAGGAAGTCTAAGAATGAAGTGCTCTATGGTTGTTGCACTTAGCACATGTCCACCCACAATTATTGTTGCCTGAGTAACAAAAGAACAACATAAATTGTTGTTAACACACTTACACTATGTTGTACTAAACTGAAAGAAAAACAAGCAAAATAAGAAACAAAAGCTACTCTAATTGTCCATGGTATACCTTCCTCATCAGTGCAACAGCCATTTCAGGACTTTCTGGTATGCCATTTTCTATAAATGCCTGAAGCAAAGTAGAACTAAAATACCATCATTTATTATGCTTTAAGAAGGTAATTAAGTTCACCACTTTAGATCATTGAGGAAAGATAAATAAATTGTAAGAAAAAATAAATAGACACAGATTACACTAAATGTTGTTGTAATGAACATAGCCGACATACATTCATCATACAGGAGTTGTAGATGTTTATCCAGAATGCGAGCTTCTCCTGATGGTTGAGGTTTTCTAGGTTGACAGATTCTAGTTTCCTGAAAAGAAGTCTGCAAATTTCACAGAGTAAAAAGTCTAAAACTTCTAATTTCACAAATAATATAAAATTAATGTCATGGAAAAAGTAGACTCAGTATTTGAATGTAAATGGAAAAATATTACATACTTCAAACGATGCTGTAAAAACAAAGTATTTGCAGTTCGTTTTGGATTGAAAGATTTAGCATCAATTTCACATAATTGCTTGTATGGACCGATATCCCTCTTCCCAAATTCCAAACAGATGCCGTATGGATCCACAAACTCTGTTCCTTCATCACAGTTTTTAGGTCTTAGATCACACAGGTGTGGAATGTCACATGCAGAACCTGGATTCTTCACAGCACTCATTCTCAAGAGAATGCTTGATAAGCACTTCACAATATTTTCTGAAATTATATTTGGTCTCTCAGCTTCTGGTGAACTTTTATGTGTACTATGGTTTCTCAAATCTCCAATTTGCTGGCTGTTCAACCTTGGTTCTTGCTGCACATTGTGAAAGCTCACATTCATTGACTAAGAAATAGTTCTTCAATTTCATCTTCTGGCTATATCATGATATCAAAACTCAAAATTATTTCTAAAGTATACTAAACGTGACACACCTTTATTTTTGGATGATCCAACCTTTTCTGTGGGAATTTATTGTGAAGTTTTCTAATTGGATATTTGTTCATATGGTTGGATGATTGATTCCTGCTCTTGGAAGAATTACTACAGGATTGATTCTCCTTATCCTCTGGCAATCCAAAAAAATGAGGAAGTCTGACTAATTATTTTCAGCAGAAACTGAATTAAATGAAGGCTCAAATCTGAAGCAGCAATTAATTAATCAAAACCAGTGAAACATAATTGAGTTTCTCACCTGTGAGAGTTGTGGTAGGCATAGTTGCAGATGATGCTGCAGAATTACCAACTGTTTGGGATTGAAACTTCAATTTTTCCAACTTGGGACTGTCCATTGTTGAGTTTGACTTGTTTGGAGGAGCTGAAACTGAATGTTCAAGTTTCCTCATAGAATATGACATGTAGACAGCTTCCTGGTACAAATCCTGCCTGAAATGCACAATCTTCTCTTCAAGCCTAACAATTTCCTCTTCCAGAACCGCCACTTCAGCCAGAAGAGCTAGTATCTATAGTTTTGAACATCAAATTTCAACACAAATTTCATTTCCAATCTCTTTCTAACATATGAAAAGACTGGAATGCTTGTGTTCAGAAAAAGGACTTAAGGAATTCATATACTAACGTATGGAGGAAGATATGGAGGAAGACGAGGTAAAGCTCCCAATGGCCTGTTGAAAGCCCTCTCCAATGCTCTATGAATATTCTCTTCATGCCTAAGCTTCTTCTTCAACATATCCACCTGAAAAGTTGGAGAATTCAGCTCAGTTGCCAGCTACAATAGACCACAAAATCATATCCCAAACAAGGACAAGGAACAGTAACATTGACATTGCATTACATCTTGTTTCAAAGCCAATTTTCTTTCTCTGCTTGAGGCTTTTCCAGTTTTATTTGCAATTCTCGAGCTTCCCTGCATCATCTACCTTCTCATTCAATGCAAAACAAGTCAGAATCCACCAAAGAAAAAAAACAAAAGACAAGAACAAATATCAAATCAAATCCAGAAAGCTAACAAAGGCTGAAACAATGGACTTTTGAACGAATAACGAATCATGGATTATGAAACATGTTTTTTCCTTTTCTTTTAACGCACCCTCTTTTAACACAATTAACTGATCTGTGTCATGTTGTTTTTGTCTCACCGAAACCAAAGCCAAAGTTTATGAAGAAAGCTGTTACGCTCCTCAGACACTTTTATAATAAAAAAAGTGATTTTGGGCTATTACTGTGCAAACTGTTTTTCAAACACAGAAACGACATGGATGTACCCTTCTCTGACTTCTGAATTTTAGCAAACTTCAATTACTTTTTCTTGCGCTATTGGAATTCGAGCTTTCCTAGTCCCGACCCTTCTGTTCATGTTCTCAACCTATGCTAAAAATCTGAAACTACCACTCATACCCACTAGTAAATTTCATAGCCAAATTCATTGAAACTGTTCTCAATTGCTCCGGGTGATTAAAGATCAAACCTTTTCTTTTTTATCTTGGCATTAAGAGAACCAGCTCAATGATCCAGAATGAGACTGAAACACCATCAGAGAAGAAGAAGCAAACGCTTCAATTCACCACATCACAAAGAACATGGTGAACACAGAATCACAAGCAATCAAATACTATACATGGTCTGTAGAAGAAGAAGAAGAAGATGGATGGTGGTGGAGAAGAGTGTTCCACCGCTTGAGATAAAAAAAATATTATAGTGGAGTGGTAGGGGACAGAGAGAGAGAGAGAGAAAAAGAGAGATGTGTGATGAAGGTACTAGTTTGGTTATGGTGAATGGAAGTTGAAAGCAATGGCTGGTTGTGTGAAAAAGAGTAGAAAATAGAGATAGAAAAAAGAGCTTCCAATTCCAACCTGGTCCTGGATTGGATGCAGAATAAGACACAGCTAGCTTCTCAGATTCAATTATCAATACCATGAAAAGCCTCCAATCTCAGCTTATGTCATCATGAACCGACATGCATATTTCCCTGTCTTAAATTTTTTAACTCCAAAATCTTCGCGCTTTAACTCAACTATTCACCTTCACCCTTTGCTTTTAACATCTTCTCTTCCTCACATGGTTTGTGAGTGTGTAATTAGTGCACTCAAAGTAATGATTAACCTTCTGTTATGGTGCTTTTAAGCACCATTAGAAAGCAGATTTTGATGGGGATTGATTACTTTTTACTGTGGATAATGTGTTGCAGTTATTTTATGCAGTAGATCAGTTTATGGGGTGCTGGTTTTTCAGCCAAAAGCTGCACAAATCACATGCGTTGCCATGTAGGAACTTTGTTTCCTGTTTGCTGATAGATTAAGAATTCAATCTGAATGATCTATCATACATTTTATCACTGTTTCTTTTTTTCTTACTGTAGGTAATTCTGATATAAAAAATAGAATAACGTAAACGTAGTGCTAAATAAAAAAAAATAAGTTTTTTTTTTATCTCAATCTGTATTCTCCACTGAGTTCACATAAAATAATTATTAAATAATAAGAAAAGCTCATCTGAAGTGTTTAAAATATAAAATCATGCTGGATTCACGAAGCTACTGTCAGAAAAAAAAAATTATTGGTTGACTAAAGATATGATAAGTATGAAAAAAAGTTGTTTTTATACTTATAAATGAACTCAATCTTGTAATTATTCATGTTGTTCCTCATTGAAAAGTTGTAATAAGTAGTAGATTGTTATGTAAATTATTGTTCAGGAAAAGTTGTACAAAAGTGAATCTGTCAGCCAATTCTCGCATAGCAGAAGCAAAATTCGCAGAGCCAGGAGAATACATTCGCACAGCGCACCACTATTGGTTCGCTGAGCGAATGAATGACATCTGAGAAGAATGAAAAGTTGCAATTCGCACAGCGCACCAGAGGCTGTGCGCCTAGCGAATTTGTGCAGTTGAGTGCTGAATTAATTTTAATTCGCACAGCGAATCTGCTTCTGTGCGCGGAGCGAATGGAGCAGTTATGAGAATTCAACTCTCTTAAAAGACGTGACAGAAGGACAGAAACACTCTCTCCTCTTCAAAAAGAAGTTCCAGACAAAAGGAAGAAACGAAAACATCTTAGGAACTTCCGGAGACTACTTCAAGGCATCAAGACACCATTTTTTGCAAGGGATTGCTTCAAATGTGTACGTTTAGATGACTAGGAGTAGTTTTTCTTTCGTTGGAATTGGATGTAATGAACTTACTCTGATATAATTTTCCTGTTCAATATATTGTTCTTCGTTCATGTGCTCTTTCTTGAATTTACTATCATTGTATGGAAATATAATGTTATTTGAATGTTTCTGATTACTGGAAAGTAACTTTGAACATGGACGTAGATAGAGCACTTAAGTGATTTGGGATCTAGGAATAGACTCAATAACTTGATCATTCCTAACATCGGACTTAATGCAAATTGTATATTAAATTGACTAAGGGATTAGCATTTTAATATATTAATTTAGAACTAGTTGCTAAGAGATTAGGACTAGTATGACTTGATGTGAATGTTTGAATGAAGTAATGAAATATTGAACAGAGTTTTATATTCATATGATTCATGAAACCCAATTCCAACGAAGTTTCATTTAAATATAATTCCTTGCACACCAACTGTTTGATAAAAATACCAAAAAGAGTTTCTTGTGTTTTTCTGTATACTTTGATGTCTAATTGAGTTATAAAACGATTTGGTATACTTGCCAAAAAGTTAACAAGATACAGCGAAGAAAGAAGACAAAAATCTAGATAAATAAAAAAGAAAAAAAACTTTATAAATTTTAAACTTCTTCTTTCGAATTTCATATTTTTCTCTGTTTCATCGTGTTAAATATAAAATAATAGATAAGTAAAAATGCATAAGAAATATTTTTATCTAAGGTTATGACTGTATTTTAATATAAGAAAAAATTCAACACGTTTACCCAAAAATAATACACACAAAAAGGTCCTGGTCACACACATAATCATCTTCATAATTGAAAGCACCTTTTTTTGTGATGACTGTTTTTCAACCTTTTCAGTACAGCTGATTCAAAAGTATAAAATGAAGTTTAATGATTATTTACAAAAATAGCATAATGAAGACAAAGAACTATAAGCAGAACTTAATTCTTAAATTAAGTAGTTTCTATAAATATTAGGTCCCAATTGGATTTTTCTTCTCTAATTAACCTAATTTAATAGGCAACAATCAAGATTTTGGAAACTTAATCCTTGTTTATACGTTAGATTGGTTTTTAGTTTGCAGTTTCAAATTAAGCTAATTGAGTTAACTTTTGAATAAAATAGTAATTCAAATAATCAAACTTAATTTGTTCTAATTAAATTTGATTTTTTATTATAAAAAGTTATTATGCTATGGTTAGACGAAAGACATTTTCAATACTCAAAAAATAATTAGACACTATAATAATTGGAATGATTCTAACTAGTTTTTTCTCTATGTATAGTAATTACGTGGTCAAATGATAGTGTTGGGGTTATTCTCATACTAAAAAAGATTATTTTATAATAGTTTTCTTTCCTTTTAGGAATTGTTAATTAGTATTCTATGTAACGAGAAATATGGGGTAGATCTAAGAATTTTATTTAAGATGAATAAAAACATATTTAACTATTTTATATAAAAAAATATTTTTTCAATTTTTATTTTTATCTTGGAAAACGTAAGTTAGTTATTTACATTAATTTACAATTTTTATTAGATCTCGACTTTTTAGTTAAATATGACCACCGAATTTTTAAGTCACTGATTTCCTATAATCTAAAAATAAGCTTCTCTTTGACATTAGTTTAATAATCACACAAATTTTTATTTTCATCAAAACAATGTGCTACATATTAGTGTAGTGTCATCATAACTCTCACTTTTTAAATCTAAATATTTCTTTAATTTTTATTAGTTTTTCTATTCAATTGTATCATTTTTTATTATGTTGATTTTTCTTCCCTCTTTATGTGTTATTTAGATGGAGGGTGTCCACGTATTATTTTTTGTACACTTTGCAATTGGTTAAAAAAAATGTAAGAGAATCTTAAATTAGAAAGCTAGGTTTTCTATGTTTGATTTATCTTAAAAAATAACATTCTAAAAAATATTCCGAAATGATATTTGTCAAGTTTTCCAAAAATAATTTATGAGATGTGCGAATCTAAAAGTTTCTTGAAATAAGTTTTTAATAAAAATAGAGTTAAATTTATTAAATTACTCGATATAACAATATATTTAATATTTGAGTACAAATCTAACATATTTCTCTTCGAATGTTAGAAAGTTTAATTATATAAATGTTTCCAAGAATACTTTTACAAATTAAATCAAATCCAAGGCATTTTTGTGAATGATGCTTTTTTATGAGTTTTGAGAAATGATTACTAGGAAATAGGTATAAAGATTTTCCTCCTCTACCAAACGTTCACTTATTAAGACGAATTTTACCATAGAAGTTTTTAACTTTTTGAGAAAGAAAAATACGAAGAGAAAAACATGGTTTTCTATATAATCATAATACATATGGGAGTAGTGTATTTTTTATATTTTATTATAATTTTTAATATAATAATTATTATAAAATGAATATTTTAACCTATGTCTTTTCAAACACATGCTAAATAGAATTATAAAAATAACAAAAATAATTATGAATAATTATCGAAGTATTATCTATTTGATTATTTTTACAAACTCATTATAAATTAAATATTTGAATCGCACATTAAGTAAAAGTTGAAATGTTGAATATCATATAAAAAAACATACTTGAAAACTCGACCATAACATTAGGAAATAGTCATATACAAATGGTTAGAGACTGAAGCAAACAATGATTTTATTTGACTTTGAGTTTACTATAATAAATATGATTTTATTTTTTCTAAGTTATATTTTGAAATTAAGAATATAGATTTCAAAGCATATCTTGTATGTATATTTATTTGTTGATATTTTTGCGTACATATTAATACGTCATTCTTTAATTGTATTATTAATTATTACTAAATATAAAGAAAAAAATTATAATCTTTTATATTTTGAACATAACTAAATATATTTTTATGAAAATTTTTTTTGTCAATTTTGTAAACCAACGTTGGACCAAGGCTTCCAATAGATATAATACAAAATTAAAGCAGTGAAAGAGAGAGTTAAAAGTAATTAAGAAAGTAATTAAGAAAGTAGATGATTTAAACAGCTTGGGTTCTAATCATCCAACCAAATCTTTCTCCACACTTCTGTCAGATGAATTTTCCATCTCCAAATTATCATTTGAAATTGACGTAAAATAATTAATTATCAAATTAAGAGTAATTTCGTTGTCTTTTTCATATAATTTCTTAATCATATAAATTTTGTAGGTGATTAAGCTGCTGCTACCTCCTCTTCATCACCAACACACTTTATAATATCCTTTTAATATTGTTTGGTCAAATTCTATTCTTCCATGCCCCACCTCCACGCTCTATTATTTATTATTTATTATTTATTTAAGACCACAGAATTTCACTCCATTATCAAAATTATTAAAAAAAAAGTAATTCATTTTTTAAAAATGATGAAAGGAAAACTATCCTATGAATGACACAAACTCAATTTATGATACTATAATATTTGATTGTTCAAATAGAGGAGTTCCTTATCAAGGTTTAAAAAATAATAGATGAACAGTTTTATATTAATTATTTGTAATATAATTCACAAAAATATCTTTAAATATAATAATATTTAAATGAGTCAAAGAGATGAAATTAGATTTTTTTAAATAGGATCGTATAAAATACGATTTCAAAACTATTATTTTTCTAAGAGAAAAATGAAAATTCCAATACTAAATTATGTATTTTTATTGTCTAAAACTATTGATCAAGATCTATTTAAAGATCAACTAATTAAATTATAATTAAAAAGTATTTCATATAACTATTAGTAGTATTTCATATAGATAAACTCATAAATATATTACATTAAAGATTTTTAATAGAAAATGATAATAGGTTTCTTTATATATAAGTTGATTTGGTTCTTATTGGTATTAAATTCTTTGGTGTATTTGTTTCGAAGATTCAGTCACCTTCATAAATTGTTCAAATTATTTGAATATTATTTTCTCTAAAATATCAATTGAAATAATAAAATTATTCTTCAAAATATAGTTTTCTTATAGGAAGTTTATATTAGTGAATATTTAAGCAAATGTATGTTAATGGATATTGGAAGATTGTTACGTTGTGTAAAAAATGCATAGAAAAAAACATTTAAACCACTTTTAAGTATTCATTTAAGATATCTATTTTTATGGTCGACATATCCACAAGTTTATCAAGAATAAATTTTCAAGGAATGTGCAAATATGGATCACCAATCATTATGTTGTAAAACAAAGTGTTCATAATGATATTCGCTACAGCTATGGCTGTAAAACTCAATTTTAGAAATCGAAATAAAAAAGACAGCCCTTAAAAAACCTAATGTCTCTATAGAGAGAGCTTTTTGGAATAATCGCCACTTATTTGATATAATATTTCTATGATGAAATAACTCATTATTAAGATAGACAATTAAGGTTGAAATTTTATAATATGTTTTTTAAGAATGTTATCTTGACACTCAATTTATTTCATTAAATATATTTTATTCAAATTTTATGAATAATCAATGTCAAAATAGTTTTTTCTCATTGCTCTTATATCAGCCGTCTCAACAAGCAATCTAAGTTTCAATGGTGGTCTCATGAGATGAATTTTTTGAACAATGAAAATTTTGATTATAATCATCAAAAATATTCAAACCACCACTTCAATCTTACTATCGGTTGAAACGTCTGTTCTAAATTAGATGAAAACAACTTGTTTTACAAAGAAATGATTAATTTTTAATTTAAAATTTTTAACATCTCTACGAGTGTATCACGTCAAAAATATTTAGTGTAAATACAAATCTCACACTAAATGAAAATAAGAAATTTGAATTAAAATATAATAAGAAAATTCACAAATTTATCCTTTGAGTGATCATGAATATTAAATATCTCAGTGATGTAAGATCGCATGCTACGAATTCCTTGTACGTTGACAATGTCTTTAATTCTTCTGAAGTTCTCTTATCTGTACCTCTGCAAAAATGGATTGCACCAACAACGAAGATACGTAACATTTACTCCATGCATAACAAAATCTTTATATATTATTTTATCTTCTCTTTTTTTCTCCAAAATCAAGCCAATTAATGCATATATATTTGGTGTACTTCTGGAATAAAATTTCACCCTAGACTTTATTTTATATATATATATATATATATATATATATATATATATATATAAAGAGAGAGAGAGAGAGCACTGTCCTGCTAGTATGCTATTTCGTACACATTTTGATGGCACTCAGACCCACAAATATCACCTCTTCATTGTCATCTTTACGTGGCCACAACTGGGCAACTTTTGGATTTAAATGAAAATTAAGTTTGACTGAATTTAATTAAAAGTGATAAAAATATAATTTATTGTAACTTTAAAGTAGTTGGAATTTGAGGAGAATATTGCTTTTAACTGAATTTTAAAGTAAAGTCAAACTTACTTATAAACGTAGATGCAAGTATTGATGATTCAATAAAAAGAAAAAGTTAGAAATTAAAATACTTACTAAAAAGTTCACATATAAATGTTCCTCATTGTGTCAAACTAATTCAGAATTAATAAACAAGTAATAGTTTTAGTTTTACTCTTTTTATATAAAAAATACTAGAAGAAGGGATGAAATTCCGGTCCAAAACAAAACAACAACACCAATTTCAAAGAATATTTATATTTTTTTTATCTCGTTTTAAAAAAAAAATAGTGGGGCTCAAAGTTAATCTAATTTTAAAATTAATCACAAGTTTTTTCGTATTTAGTGGAGAAAATATTTTTCCATTTTTTTGAAAATTTCTTAACTAATGTAATTAGAATTTGATTTCAAAATAAATATGAAGTTTGTAGTTAAACATCAATTACAAATATACTTAAAATAATGTAAAGTGAAGATAATCTTCTTCTCATAAATAGATCTTTATGTATAATTGAACTGAATTTAAATATCAAATTTTAATTGGTTAAATTTAAAATAACGTAAGTTTCTGAGCAGTATTTTGATTGCCAACATTCGTATCTGGATACATGTTACATGTTCTATGGCAGTGAAGATGAAGAGTTTCTGTGTACGTATACAGTATACCCCACATGTATATGTTGTAAACAAATACCTATTTTACTTTTCTTTTCCTTCAGAAACTTTTTCTGTCTTGGTGGGACTCATTTGATCACAAACATCTCAGTTAAATCGTTGAGCATTCAAAATCATTTGTCCTCATCACTCACTTTACATCTATCATTTCCACATTCTCTTTCTTTTCAAATTTTATATCAGAAATCTTATAATATATACGATGATATTAACATGTTGAGTTAAATTTAAAATTTATTTTTTAATGTAATATTATTATAATCATAAATTAAAGTTTATTTTAACAAAAGTTAATGTTTATTAAATTTATTATTTTATCCATTATCAAATTATCATTCCATGTACAAAATATATATATATATATATTGATATAAGGAAAGGTTGTAAAAGTTTTTCATTAATTAAAAGTAAAATAATTTTATAATATATATAAATAGATACAAATATAATTTTATAAAGTAATTTTATGAAATTAGTTAAATTAACAAGAATAAATTAAGAAACAGGAAAGTAAACAAAGAATTATATAATACTAAGCTTTTTAGGCGAATAAGGTCGTTAACTAACAAACTACATGTTAAAAAAACGGTCACCTTTTTTCATTTAAGTAAATCCATTGTATGTACCAGTTCCAGTGACAGATATATATATATATATATATATATATATATATATATATAACTTAATCATAATCGTCTACCTAACCATTAATAATATGTCTCACCTTAATCATAATCGTCTACATAACCAATTTTACATAGATATCTCAAATGTTAGTAAGAAAAATTAAACTCAATATTTTCATCTTTTTTTCATCTTTTATCGTTAGATCAATCTTATAATTCTTAAAAAGGGTCCATTTGTTGTCTGCAACCATTGAGAAAAGGTGAAAAGTAGCTACATGCTATAATCAAACTTTTTACATTGGGGTTTTGTGATTTTCATGCTCACTACCACAATCAGAAATATTTAAGACATGCATTATAGTTATAATCAAACTTCCATTGGCTATTATCGAAAATAGATTGCCTTAGTATGCATAGTTAAAAAACAATAAGAGATCAAACTACCAATTTACAGATGCAAAGTTTAGTTTAAAAGCAATGATAACTGTTACATGGGGCATGCGCACAGGCTTTTAAAATGAGACAAAGTGACAGAAAACACAACACTAAGTTTGATAATTTTGTGGTGAGACCATTCTTGTCAGCTTCTATATGGGTCTACCTTCGACTTTGCCACCTTTTATTTTCGGAGGGTCCCCATTTCTTAAGTCCTAAAAAGGTCAATAGCTCAAGACACACTTCAAAATCTTAAAATATAAACCCTAATCCCTTTCTTCTCCTCAGGGCATTCCTTATTTTTTAATAATTTATCATGACACACTTTTACATTTATTTAAGATATGATATAAGGGTAAAATAATCATAAAAGTATAAAGTTTTATATTTTTTTTAATGCAGTAATTTATTCCTAGGCGTTCTGGATTTGTTTGTTTGTGTTGCAACATTATTCCTTTGTCTTTCTCACTGTGTATGCATCTTCAAACAACTTTAGGATGAGGATTTCAATTCTCACCATCGTTTCTTCTTGTGTTTATTCATTTTTAGGTAAAGATGTCTTGCTACTTTTCTAACATGACACAAAGATGCTAGTTAGCCAAGAAGTTGTTTTCGTCTAGAATCAATTATATTAGCAATTAAAAACTTTAATATAATAGTATAAAATAATGATGAGAAATTATAATTTTAAGAGTTTTTCAGACTGAAAGTTTGAAATTATATATTATTTCAGCAAATTCCTCTTCTTCTTTTAAATTTCAAATTAGCATCTAAATAAATGTCATAAGATAAATATACAAATTAATTTCTTAAACTTTTTTATTTCAGTCAAACGAGTTTATAAACTAAATAAATAAACTATAAAAAATCATACTTGCACTATTACGTATAATTTTTTACTTGAAGATCATAGTTTTTAATTGAAAATTTATTTTGTGACAGAATATGTTTTTGACGCAAGAATTTCATTTTTGGCTGAATTTGTAGTTCCAAGACTTAGGTGAAGTTACGTTTTTCATTTCTTTATTCTTGCTTTTACTTGAATTTATTTCCAATAATTAAAAATATATCATCAACTTATTTTTTAATTCGTAAGCTAATAATAGGTTGTTTTGTTGCTAATAGAAGGCATTCATTAACTAAACTTATCAAAAAACTAATTTTGGGCTAAAGAAACTCTAGGATGGGCCTCGTTGTACTTCAAAGGAATTGGGCCAATGAATCAAAAAACGGGTGTTGCTCCCTCCACCTCTCCCTTCCTCTTTTATCCCTGACTCTTTCTTTCTATTCCTATTTTATCCTTCAGTAAAAGTTTACTTTTAGGGTTAAAATTTTATAATTTCTACCCACTCCCCGCACATAACCTATTGATTCTCTTTTACGTTCATGCTCTCATTCTTACTCTTTCTTTGTAGGAATTCTTTCTCTTCTCTTTCTTTCATTGTTGTGGTGTGAGAATGTGGTGAGTAAGAGGTTGTTGAAAGGAATTATTTTAAAGGGGTGACAAAGTTCAATCTCTGTGTTGCTTGAAGGTGGTGGTGGACTAACAAAAGTGTGTGTGAATAAGCGGCGAGGTACGTAACCCTAAATTAACGTGGAAACCCCCTAAACGGATATGAGCATCCGTCAACGTATGTCAACATCCGTTTAAGGTCCAAACGGATGTCGACGGATCTTGACATCCGTTTCAGGGTCCAAACGGATATGCGACATCCGTTTCTGGATGTCTTCTTCCTTCTCTCAACACACGCACACATAGGAAGCTCCTCTAAACACATGTACACACAGAGACAATAGAAACCAGAGCAGAGCAGCACATCATCAACCTTAAACACAACATATTATATACATTTATAAAAAAAGGCTTATAAACATATCATGTAAATGAAAAGCAAGAAACAAAACGAAGAAACCAAGAAATAAGAACTACCTTCTCGTAGACCTAAGCACCAACCACCGCACACCCCGTTGCACACACTGCCGCACCGCCACAAACGGGTGGGAATGTTGAAAGAGAGGAACTGAGACTGCGAAAGTTGGGGTGGGATGCGCGAATGAAAGAAACAGATTTCGGGGTGAGAATCTGAAAGAAGGAGAGGTGGGGTAAATGGATATGGAGTTAGGGGTGAGAATGTGAGAGAATGAGAGGTGGAACTGCTGAGACTGAATTAGAAATTTAGGGTTTCATGGATTAAAAGTAAAAAAAATAAGATAAAAAGGTTATTTTTGTAATAAATAAAAAAATGCAAAAAGTTAGAGAAGTGGAAAGAGAAAAAGGGTGGTAGAAGGAACAACACCCTAAAAAAACAGAACTAACTAATAAACTTAGGCTTTTTCTTCCTCCACCCTTATAATTTCTAACTGTATTCCCCTAATCTTTAAAATGATATTTTATCTTTCATAAAGCTCACCTCTGCATTACTTGATGCAAAAATATTTTAAATCAAGTTTTCGGAAAATTCTGAAGCAGGATTTTTCAAACATAATTTCATGAAGCAGGATCTTTCAAACATAATTTCATTAAGAAAGTTATTATAAACCTAACTCAATTTTATAAAATTAATTTATAAAATAAAATTTACATCACTTATATATTGTAAATTAATTTTATTTATAACCATTATAAGATATTTAATATATTCTTCTCCTGTACGTACATATATATTTTGTAAATGAAATTAAATATTAATAAATGGTTTGAAATAGGTGAACAAACAAACAATAAATTTTTGGTATAATAGACTTTAATTTATGACTCTAATGTTAAAATATAATTAACCAATTTATACTCAATTTCGTTTCCAAAAATATAATTCTGCTCCTTTTCATTTGCATGAACATCTTTTTTTCATTTTCACTTATTATATTATTCATTCAATAATTATATTTTCAACAACGATATTCAAGTAGAAAGTTGTATATTATATTTAAGAATATAAAACTTGTTAGAATATATAAAAATAGTATAATTGACTTTAGAATTGTTTTGCGTAATATACTAATTTTGTTTCACATATTGATTAAGAGTTCTTTAGGCGCTTTGACACTTTATTATAATATTTATTGTAAATATAAATTATTAATTAATTGAAATTTGAGAAAGAAATAAAAAAAAGTAGAGTTTTGATCAAAGTTTTAAAACTTAGAAATGTCTTATCCAAAGTAAAATCACTAAATCTATGGTATCACACTTAAAAGTATTAATTTGTGTGTTTTAAATTAGAAATCTTAGGAACCAATACATAACAAATTTATTTCTAGTGTGTAATAAATTATATAGTGAGAGATAGGCAGATACTTACAAGTATAGTTAAAAATGTGAAATTTGAGATTCTCAATTTTAAATAAAACTTTAAATTATAAAATAAAATATTTTAAATTCTAAAATTAAAAATATAGGTAAAAAGCTATTAAAATAGGAATAAATCTTTTTACATTAAAATAAAAGTTGCAAAACCTAAAAGATAATGCACGTAAAATAAAAGAGACAAGTCATTAATAATTGAATCTTTCTTTTAAAAGACGCCAAACCAAAAATATTCATATCCACACGTGCCTACATCATCATACCCATCTCAAAAGCTCTTTCAAATCTTCCACTAACAATTGCTTACCAAATATTAGTCCCCAAAATTGTAAAGGACAAAATCACTCATAAATAATATGGTAAACTACTATGCTAATTAAATACTTTCCATCATTATAGAAGTTATTCATTTCATATAATAAAAACTTATGTCACTCTTATAAAAGAAAACTTGTTAAATGAATCATATTACTATATGTATCTGATATAATAAACCACAACGAAACCCAAAAGTTATTGAAGATAAATGTTGGAGGTTCTTTTATTAATATTATTTATAATATATATAAGTAGAGAGATCATTTCCGTCTTATAAATTACATACGTAACAACAACTTTCACTTTATAAATTAGTTTTATAAAAATAAATTGAATTTAAATTATTTTTTAATATAATATCATAATCTATTATAACAAAATTTATTGTACCTATGAAACTACGTACAAAGATTTATCTTATACACAAAATATACAAATCTCACCGTAAAAGAATGTCTATTACAATCTTATGACAACTAGGAATTTCCAGAATATAAATAAGAAAAACCTTGTTTTTAAATTTTGTTGAGAGAATAAGATAACTCTCTTCTCAAAAAAGAAAAAAAGAAAAAACACGTATGACTTATAATGTTCCTTCTTGATGGGACAGATAGTGTCCATGTACATATCAATGCATGGATTTCTCAACCATTTTCTATTTCAATTATTATTATATCAGTTAGGTTTATGACAAAAAAAAGTCATAAAATAAACACATTGGTTTGGTTAGAAACTAAATTCGTGTATGCCTAATGTTTTGCAGGTTTCATTTTGTTTGGTTTATTTTCTGACACCAATGCACTGTGTTTGGGTAATGGCACACGACACTTTCGTCTGAATATGCAACATTAATAAAATGAAAACCTAAATTTATGATATCATCTTCATGTCAATGTTGTAGTAAATGAGCTACAGAGAATAAACCCTCTTTTCAAAATATTCACTCGTCTTCACACCATTAAATATTGATCATAAATCCAATTATATATATAATTTCTCATCAATGGAACTAATCATTTGATGTTCACATATACACCACTTTTATAATTTCTACATTCAAAACTGAAAACAATGCTTTCATTTAAATTCATAGTAGTTATATATGCTTTCATCTTACCAAATAATAAATATATAATAACGTTATTTCCACAAAGTCAGAGCTTGAACTGCCTTCCATTAAATACTAATGATTGTTGATTAAATCAAGATATATATATATATATATATATATATATATATATATATATATTGAAAGGTTTTGTATAATTTAAGAAAAAAAAAAGTTGTGAATGGTGAATATAATACTCTAACAACAAAAACATAAATGAGTGAGTTAATACATATGTAACCTCACTTTATTCAGTTGACAACGCAAACACATCACAAAAGAGTATATAACTTCTCATCACCACCCCATGAATGATATACATTGATTTTTGTTCATATATTATCAAATAACGATAGATATTTTTATTAATAGGAATCTTATATATTTTTTTTCTATTGAAAATACTATTTAAGGGTATGGACCAAGGATTCAAAATGCAATTTAAAGTCTCGAAAGAGGTGTATATATATATATATATATACAGAACGGAACACTGAGAAAACAACATAAAAGAGGAGTCCAATGTTGTCAAGAAAAACTGTTGTGTGGTTGATGTTTTTGTGTTGGTGGCTGTTTGGCATATCATGCGAGGGGAACAAACAAGGGGAATATCTGTACAGGTTAATTCGATCAAAGAGGAGTGATGAGAAAGGGATGTCATCAGAAGAAGCTTCAGTGGGCAGAAATGGTGGTGATGAAGATTTATGGAAGGTTGAAGAAGAAAGGGTGTTGATGGAAGGTGACAGAGTGAAGGGTTTACCAGGAGAACCAGAAGGTGTAGATTTTGATCAGTATGGTGGCTATGTAACTGTGGATGCCAAAAGAGGAAGAAGATTGTTCTATTACTTTGTAGAGTCACCTCAAAATGCTTCTAACAAGCCCCTCCTTCTATGGCTCAATGGAGGTAACTATTTCTTATATTTTCTTTCTTTCTTTCAATATGCTATTTCTTTCTTTCAATATGCTATGTATACTATCAAATAATCAAAGCCATGATTATTAAGAAGTGAGTTTTAAGCCTAACTCAATTCCATAAGCCGAGATATAAACATATCGTGCGTGATAGTAAAAATTGAGTGGTTCGAGTACTATAGCGGATGAAATATAAATGCTCAAGAAACAAGAAATATCGTTAGGATAGGCTCTTAATCATGACTCTGATACCATATTAAGAAGTGAGTTTTAAGCCTAACTCAACTTCACAAAACTGGCTTCTAAGGTGAGATTTGCACTTCACTAAGATATTATAATTTGGCCTTATCTCTAGTCGACGTGAGACTTCCAACAAAAATCGTGATTAATTTGGTATACTTACATCAATTTTTTCGTATGTATTATTTATGACAAAAAAAATTTAAAATAATTTAAATAAGTCAAAATTTCACATTGAATAAAAAATAATAAAATATTTATAAACTCATTATTATCTTAATATGTGTATTAAGTCTCGTATCATATATATAATCACATTTGGATAAACTCTTCTACAACGTAATCCATAAGTATAAATGGTATCAAATAATTTATATATACATATAATTAACCTAATAATAACCTCTGTATAGAAATATAAACCTTACAAAATTTTCATATTCGTTTAAGTTTCGTAAAAGGAATTTTTATGAAATATGTAAAATCTAATAAATATTTATAGGAAAGGTTTTATTACAAGATATGAGAGGTTAAAATAATAAAAGAATTGAATTTATCTCAACAATTAATAAAATCAACTTTTTGCTAAGGGGTTAGATTTTTTTTTTAAATTTACAATATAAATGGTAATTTTTGTGACATGATATTGAATAAATGAATATTTCAAAAAAAAAAATCTAAAAAGCCTATTTAAAAGTATTCCTTTTGCCCCCAATAATAATAAAGTGGACTCAATTATGATGAATAATACGGCACCATGACCCCACCCTTTATATGTTGTAGCAATAAAGGTAGAAATTAGGTTTTTATTTATTTATTTATTTTTAATTTTTTATTTATGATTAATTGATATATAGTGTGAGATAATATAGATTCCCAATCAATCGTATGATTGAACAATGACAACACAACTTATACATATGCTGTAATGGAATTCTAACACGGAAGCCATAATTCATTACTGCCACAAAAAAATTATTAAAATATTTACAAGTTTAATAAGCAAGAAATACTTAGAAGTTTAGAATACTCTTATTGTTATAAGTGTCCATGCAACATTGGAAGCACGAATCTCATAATGTCTTCAATGGAAATATTGTATATCACCTCTTTTACTATGTTTTATTTATTTCATACGGAAAGTTAACATGTTTCTATAATAAGAACAAAACAATATAGTGTACAATAATTATATCAACAATCTTAATATCATAAACACTCCATTAATGCTTATTATCCATTCTTATCACTCTCATAATTTCATAACATGTTATCTATATATTATTAACAGTAAACTAAAATAAAAACTGTTGAGGGATTAAACTTAATAACTTAATTAAAAATCTTTTTAATGGACTAAATAGCTTAATACTAGATAAAAAATATAATTAACTTATAATCAATTAAAAACTTATAAGTTAATTTTTTTTAAGAGAGATTGATTTGTTTTTCTTTTTTTTCTTTTTGAATAGTATATTTTAGTCTTATATTTTGTTTTTGTGTAGTTGAAATATCAAAGAATTTATAATGATAATTATTCTACGTTTTTAAAAAATATAAATTAAACATAGAAATGGAAATATTTTCCTTTTCTAGCAATGTAAACAAACTTTAATGTAAAAAAAAAATCACTGAATGTGTGATTTTCAGGACCTGGTTGCTCTTCCCTTGGATATGGAGCCATGCAAGAATTGGGACCTTTTAGAGTGAACAGCGATGGAAGAACACTTCGTAAAAACGAATATGCATGGCACAATGGTAAGCATCTCTATACATATGCAAAATTACATGATGTCAAAATATTAGAAAAATATGTTTTTTTCTCCACCATCCATTTGACAACAACTATTTGATATTTATATTGAAATAAAATGATTAAAAAGAATAAAAAATTTGTATTTATAATAAAAAATAGTGAATAATTTTGACACTCAAATGAAAGTAAAAAAATTGAGTGTGAAAATACCATTTTTCTAAAATATTATATTTTTTCACCTGGGAATCATACACACAATTCATAACTTAATCTATCTCAGTTCCACAAAATTTATATTTTTTTTATCGAAATTTATATTTTGTGTATAAAATTAAATATTAATAGGTTGTTCGATTATAATGAATAGAATGATATGTTTAATAAACACAAATATATTTTAATATTATATTAAAAATAAATTTTAAATTCAATTATATAAAATCAATTTGTAAAATGAAGCATGTATATTTTAAATTTATCTAATGTTGTTGAGTGAAACTCTATTTAACAATACACATAATGAAGAGACGAATTTTTGTTTTAATTTCTAATGAACCATTTTTGGTAATTGGCAGTGGCAAATGTTATTTTCCTAGAGTCTCCAGCAGGAGTTGGATTTTCATATTCAAACACTTCTTCAGACTACTCAAACACGGGAGACAAGAGCACAGCAATGGACTCTTACACTTTTCTTGTAAAGTGGCTTCACAGATTTCCACACTACAAATCTCGAGACTTGTTCATCACAGGAGAAAGCTATGCTGGACATTATGTCCCTCAGCTAGCTCACACTATTCTCACTAATAATAAGCTTACAAATCTTACAGTCATTAACCTCAAAGGCATTGCGGTGAGTGAGTCAACTTTTGCTGTATATATATATTTTTTCGTTTTGACCAAGAAGATCATTCCATAACTTATAACATGCTACAAACTATGAAATCATATGAAATGCTTGTTTTGGTATTGTGGATGCAGATTGGGAATGGTTGGATAGATGATAATATATGTGCAAAGGGAATGTATGACTATTTCTGGACACATGCTTTGAACTCAGATGAAACCCATGAAGGAATTGAAAGGCACTGTGACTTTGAGAGTGGGAACATGACAAGTGAATGCAACGAATACCAAATAAGAGGGGATAATGAGATTGGAGTGATTGACATTTATGACATATATGGTCCCCCTTGCGATCCAACTGCAACAAAACCTGATCAAGGTTCTGCCACTTATTCTGTAAGTTCCATGCCTCTTCCTCTCCTGTGTATTTTTGTTACGTGAAGTAGACTAGTCCACTTTTGAAGACGATTAAAAGTTATTAATATATTTAATTATAGTCAAATCCAGATTTATCATCACATCTTTATTCTCTTTTAATATGAGATTGAAGCAAATTACTTGTTAAGGAGTAGAATTGACTATGTATTAGCATGGTAGGGTGAGATGACTTTAACTTGGTATTCATTTACATTTATCAAAGTTAGTATTAATGATTGATGTCAATTTTATATATTTTAGTTAATATAGGTTTGAGTGACGGTTGTTAGTGTCAGTCCCAAAGAAGGAACCTATCATCTGTTTTTTTTATTCATTTATTTGTTTGTTTTTGCATGATGAAGATGATATATAATGAAAGCATTTACAAAGAACTAATTTCAAAAAGGTTATTATATTTATGTCAACTTTTTGTTTTTTAGTGTATATTTCGGCACTAAATATCTGCATTCAAGGCAACTTTAAATACTCTTTTTTTATATAAGAAAAAAATACAGAAAAAAATATATACATTAAACAGGACTACAAAACACCTAATATAAGTTCAACTCATCTTTAATGGAATTTCATTGTCTCCTTCCAAAACTCTATTTTGTAGTTTTAAGATTTAGAAATTACCATGTATATAAGTTACCAAAACAGAGTAGGCATAGTTACACAAAAACTAGTTGTTACATTTGTGTGCGCTTGATGTAAATCAACGTAATACTTGTCAAGTGTTTATAACTTTTACTCCCTCCAATTGTTGCTTCCCTTATGTACCTTGAAAGGAGTATGTTGTGAATGCACTTCTTTACCTCCAATTGTTGCTCCTCCAACTTTGAATACCTAATAAACAAATTTGATCATACTAATTTACAGAGAAATTACCTATACCTACAGTGAGAAAGAGGAATACTTATATAATCTAATATGGTGTATATTGCCTTTGTCAATATTTGACAGACAGTTCATTTGAGATTAGTGCTTGTGAATATTAAGAACGCATAGATGAATGGAGTAATATTATTTTGGTGAAAACTAAGGCATAAAACTCTTGAATATCGAACATTGTAGGACAGCAATTTCGACCCTTGTTCTGACGAATATACTAAATCCTACTTGAATCTGGCTCAAGTACAAGAGGCTCTTCATGCTAAAGTCTCAGAATGGTCTCCTTGCAGGTACACAAAATTCTCTGATTGTGTTTTTCTCAATGCATTTTCGTGAATGAATTGTAACTGTTCTATTTCCTGAATGAATATGCATGTGACGCTTGTGTTCAGTGGAGTGGGATGGACAGACAGCCCGGCAACAATTCTACCCACTATAAATCGGATAATATCAAGTGGCATAAGGACCTGGATATATAGGTGATAGTACACTATACAAATTACTTTGTTACATCGAAGACAGTACTATCATGGCTTTTTTGTAACGTTGTTGTTCTATAATGCAGTGGTGATACAGATGGGCGCGTTCCCATAACATCATCTAGGTATTCAGTAAATGCCTTGAAACTTCCAGTGGAGACAACATGGCGTCCCTGGTATTCTGGAGATGAGGTAATAACTTAATAAGAATTTTCATTTACCATATATAATCAGAATTTCAAGCAGCATCTAGGTAATCAACAACATACAAAATGCAGGTTGGAGGATACTTGATTGGGTACAAAGGACTCACCCTCATCACTGTAAGAGGAGCTGGGCACATGGTTCCAAGTTACCAACCAAAGCGAGCGTTAACCATGATCTCGTTTTTTCTTCGGGGAGAACTTCCTCCCGAATTGAACTCTTAGGTCTATTTGGTCTCAATATCCTTAAAATAGATGCGAAATATTTGATGAGTTTCATACAAATTCATCAATGAGATTTTCGCCTCTAATTAGGAAAAAAATATAGCACCTAAGATCAGTATAAATCCTTATAAAGGTAAAAAAACAAAAAAAATTCAAGGATAAGTTTATGTAAGTTACAGAAATACTTCATTTATCTCTATATGAACTATTAATATTCGAGCAGAAAAAAATGTAACTTCAGTCTGCCAAATTTCAACTCTTTAAGCTAAAGCAACTCAATTCCAAAGTCTTTACTGCCTTCTTCCGTCCCCTTTCTTTCCAAATAAACATGAAATTAGAGGGAGAGAAAGACTAAGGAGTTATGAAAAAGGGCCTAAGTTTATGCCAATGTCCGTTTTATTTCTTTTAGGTTTAAAGGTGGAACAACCATATTTCCATGTACTGTAGAAAGAATGAAGGAGGGGTTTCTGGGAATTCGAGACACACCTCTTTCCATTCCGGAATGCCAAAACTAAAGATATGATTTAATTGTTCAAGTGTGGGGGAAAAATGCTCAAAAAATATATAGACTTGACCCACAAAAAATGTGCACAGTTTCCATCTCTTGGTGTAGAGATGGGACGTCAAAACTTTCCGGACATGAATTGGGCAGAACTAAAAAATGATGCACTTCAAATCATACCATAGAGAGAAAACAGAAACCAATACAATCAAATAAAGGAGTATGAAACTATTTTAGAGGAACCAAAAGTGAAGATCTAACTAGTCCTAAGGACACTCTCTCCAACCACATTAGTTTGAAATAGATTTCAAACTAAACCAAAGAATGCATAAACACATTCAGAAACTCGAGCAAAATATGCTCAAATTCCGATCCATTGAGCACAACAAAGTGGACGAGATCTCTTACATCTATGAACTCGAATTCTATAATTATCTTCTGAAAAGCAGACATGCAGGTAAAATTTGGCAAAGAAGAAACCAAATGACCCTTGAAAGCGAACAAAGCAAAGCTTCAATGTCAAACAAATAAAATGCACGCAAGCACACAAGCTGTCATACATAAGACAATTATTCCTATAATAAGTTTAAGCTCCTCTTTAGTCATTACTCCTACAAGGCCTAAACAAATGACTAATTGAATCCCTACAGCGCTACCTCAGGCTATCAAAATTCATTTCCACTCCACAATTAGGAGGGATTCTTAAAAATTCAACAGATCAGGCAAGTTACAAAGCGAGAGAAGTTAATTTGCACATTGAAGGGTGATTCTGTGTAACTTGTTGTGAAAGCTACTTCTCTATTGCACTGCACCACACTGCATTCAGCTTACTTGTTGCTGGTGGGCACCATAAAGAGGGTAAGCCCCATACGCAGCAGTATATATGCTGGGATCATGACGAGGAGGCAATGCGTATCCATAACCATCATAAATAGGGGCCCCATAATATGCCCCTGTCCAGGGGTTGCCGAAATCCATTCTAAACTGCAATCCAAAGAAATACCAATTGAGAGTGAATCATCACAAATGTAATTTAATGACAGGCAGCATAAAGTCAATACAGTACAGTAACACTTCCAAAGTTTTTTATGGGAAAATGAAATTCACAAAAACTGAGCTTTAATTCATTGATCTTAAAAGAATATAAAAAAATGTTCGTAAAATTTATATTTTAAATGATTATAAGAGGCCAATAGAAACCATTTTCTTTAAACAGATACAATTAAACGGCGTTACTAGGAAGATTTGTTGGTCATCAAACAATACTTGTTTTAGATTAACATACAAATGATAATGTGAATGTGGGGTTCTATATGACTTTACCTGCTTATTTGCTGGATTACGGCCCCAAGAAAGTCGGACAGTCTGCTTTCCAATTGTTGTCCCGTTTAGCTTCTGCAACGCCTCTTCAGCATTATTTCTGAAAAAGTTTATCAGAATAATGTTGTTGTGATTACACAAAAAAGAGTCTAAAATTATGTTATCTGTCAATATGAAAAGAAACTAAAATACCAGAATTTGTACCTGTTTGCAAACTGCACAAAACCACATCCCTTTCCAACAGGTATCTTAACAGAGACTATCTCACCGTACTGGGAGAATGGCTGCCTGAGGTCCTCATCTGAAACATTAGGGTCGAGTCCACCAACAAATATCTATAACGAGTCATCGGTTAGATATTAGAAAGTGGTAGCAAATCACTAGACTACAAATATTTATCCAATAAAACTGGAAAACTCACTGTTGTGTTGGTAGAATCTGCTTCAGATTGGCTGGATGTGCCATTTGACTGACCTCCTAAACAAGGAAACTTACAAAATCAATACAAAGCTGGTAGAAATATTTCAAACTCTTACCATGGCAAGAAATGGGAAGACTAAAGCAACATCAACAACCAAGACTATTCCTACAAGTGAGATCAACAATAACCTAAAATTTCTCACTTAGGTGAGGATCTAAACATGAATCAAAAACAAATTTAGATGAAAATAGAGGGAGATGTATTATCAAAAGGAAATTGAAGACGTCTAAATCAAAAACAGGGGGAAATTAACGACCAGGTATATGTTTGGAATAGTTTAGTTTGAAGCTTAAAAAAGCAATTAATTATCATGCACACCATAGGTAACCTAATTGACACTTCACACAATCCGAACCTATGAATAAATGGCATGATTTTTAACTACCCCAACTCCTATTAATGAAACCATCAAAACATATTTGACGTTCATTTACATTAGTAAACAAACATAGTAATTGTCTTTTTTTTCTTTCTTTTTGCTGTGAAAACTAAAAATAACATGACATATGACATATATTTCAAGGAATTTACACCCATTTAGAAAGTCATTGAAATCGTCATCTAAAGCACAAAACATTCATTTCAATTTATTGAGCAAGAAATGTAGTACTCAAACTAAAGAACAGCTGAAAATTTTAAATGATACAAGTGGCTGGAAGCATTTTCTTTGTACGGAATGCATTATGTACATATCTTTTCCTTTACCCTACCAAATGAAAAGAGATATATCAGAAATCAGAAGCAAGTGATCTAATTTGGGATACCCTGTGGGTGGCCAGATGATTTCCTTGGAGTTGCAGCACCAATGCGCATAGGCCTGCTGGAACAGTAAACACCATTCATCTGAGTCATGGCCTGGGATCTTTCACTGTCATCGCCAAACCTGACGAAACCATAGCCCTTTGAACGGCCAGTATTGGCATCAAAAACAACTTTTGCAGCTTTAACAGAAGGAAACACACTAGCAAAAGTTTCATGCAACAAACTATCTGTAACATCTGCAGCTAAATCTCCTACAAAAATAGAAAGGTCAGGAACATTATCTGAACCCTTGTCTCCTGTGCTAAATGATGCCCAGTTTAGACGGAATGCTTGCTCTGTATTGGGCATCAACATTCCAGCATAGTTTTGCAAAACTTTCTCGGCAGTGGCACGTGAATAGAACTCCACAAATCCGTAACCCTCTGATAGGCCAGTTTGCTTATTGCGAATGACCTTGATCGAGGAAATCTGTAAAATTATATAACAGTCAGAAGCTTGGATATGAGAAGCATAGGCCACATCTTTGTCCTAACAAATTAAGCCTCCGAAATGCAAAATTTTTTCATCTGATTAATGAGTGTTAATTAACGTAGACACAAGAAAGAAAATAAATGACATCCACAATTATATTTCCACTCTTCGTCCATCATCCAAATACGAATTTATTTTCATCAATTATGTGTGACCATTTTATTTTATTCCTGCAAAGGAAAAATTTTCATTCACTCCACTAAAAACAATTTTGGACAGCATAACCATACATAGCTTTAATAGAAGTCAAAATATCACATAACTAGTAAATTTATATATAAAATTTCCAAGTTAAAGTTATTAGTCAGACCCTCGGTGCTCAAAAGAACTTTTCCTTTTCAATATATCAATGAAGTTGACACTTCAAACATGCATGCGTTGACAATCTTATATAGTACCGCGTTAACACAGAAAATAAACCCCACACAAGCACCAACCCCAAAAAGAAAAACACGTAATTTACCTGTAAGCACCCAAACCTCCCCAATTAAATCACACAGAAAAATCCAACCAACTTAAAAATGACAAAAAAAATCTTCAATGCAACTCCTTAGATTTTTTTCACTGATATAATCTCTATAACCTTAAATCGAGATAAAAGTCTAATTCAATTTTAAAAACCCTCAAAAATACGAAAAAAAATCAAATTATGTTAAAAAATGAGTTTTTTTAACGTTCTCGAAATCAGCTGATAACGAAGAATAATAAAAAAAAAACACTCGTATAGAACATTGTTTACTACATCTCTTACTTATATTAAAATAAGAACAAATCTTCCGCATACGTAATAAATATAAACACAAATAGGAATTAAATCCGAACGCATTATCATACATATAACATATATGTACATACATAAATATGCATTGTAACCATAATAGTTTTAACTGTTTGAGAAATTAAACAACACTATATCAAAATTAAACTATAATTACAATTATTTTCATTCAATATTATGCATACGACAACAGTTCTCATTGATTCGTTCTTGTGTTGTATGAATATCGAGTATGAATGTGTGTACCTCGCCGGTGGAGGCGAAACAGCGATGGAGATAGTTCTCGTCCATCCAGTGATGCAAATCGCCGATCCAGACGGTTTTGTTCTCGCCGCGGGATCCGTTCTGATGCTGCTGATGCGGGACGTGCGGCGGCGCGTACTGGTGGTGGTGATGGAAAGGTATGTACGGCGGCGGCGCGTAGTGCTGCGGCATTACCATGGCCGCTGGATACTGCATCGGGAGCCACTGCTGCGGCCGCGCCACCGCCGGAGACCCTGCCGGCTGCCGCGGAACATTCTGCTCCGCGGACTGCGACTGCAACGAGGAATCGGAACCGTTCGATTGTTGCATCATAAATCAACGAATAAAAAACCAATCAATCGATAAAATCAATAAACGGTGACCGAACACTTCCTCTTTCTCTATAAATGGATGTGAGTGAAGTGTCGAAGGCCAAATATGGAATAAGCTAAAAACGGAAAAAAGGAGAAGAAGCGAGGGAGAGGGTTCTATAGAGAGACAACGAATCTGGAATTGCAAGGAGAGAGAAGAAGAAGAGAGAAGTGGGCGCGGCACGGAAGGGGTATATAAGAGGATGAAGAATTCTTATTCCTGGGTTGGCTTCGTAAACGCGGCTCTCCTTTTCGCCGTTCGATTACTCCACTTCCTTTGATTCCAGCCGTTGGATCTAATTACGAGGGATTTGGAATGCAACACTGTTATGCTTTCTCTTCTATCTCATTCCGTGCCGCCGCCACCTTTCCTTCTTTCCCTAATTAACTCTTCTTTCTTTCGATATTTATTTCCTCTTTTTTTCTATCTGCTATTTAACATCTTATCTTTTTTATTTAAATTTATATTCCTTTAAATCAATACAAAAACAATATATCCTTTTACCTACATTGCAATTATCTTTTGTATCAAGAAAATAAAAAACAATATTGTACACGAATTTTTAAATTCATATTCATAATTCTAGCCTACAAATTTAAATTCCGTATACTTTTTATTATCGTATTTTAATTAACTAAATTGATATATATATATATATATATATATATATATATATATATATATATATGTGTGTGTGTGTGTGTGTTAAATAATCGTGTAGGTTTAGGATTCGGTTAAACCAAAATAATATAATCGAAAACTAAACCAAAACTGTATTCTTTTTTTTAAAGGAATAAAATATGGAAAAAATGGTTAATAAATAAAGATACATTTTTTATAAAAAATATTGATTGCTAATATTAAATTAAAACGACATCAAATGCAGCTTAATTAATTTTTACATATATGAAAAACATAACTTCCATATACTATTTGATTCTGTTTAACTGGTGACTTCAAATCTTCTATATATGCTGTAAATTTAAATTGCTTGAGTAATATCTTAAATTTAAATAAAATAATATGAAATAAATATGTATGTATATATTAATTTTAAAAATTAAGAAGTCATCATAAACAAACTAGTTATTTTAAACGACCAGTGGTTAAAAAATATAGATTCATTTATTAGATAATAATGTAGTTTCTGTTGTCTTTTCCTTGACATTAAAATTTAAAAATTAAATTAAAAAAATTATCGTAACTGAAGAAAATTGCATCTGAATTTGTTTTTACTGTTGTTTTTTTTCATCTTTTAGTACTGCATCTGGTGTCAGTGTTGTTAACATTCAGACATTCACCTCGGGTCAATATTTTTTGTTTCGATTCCATGAATTATCCATACATAATGGGAAAAACAACGTCGTTTATAACATAAAAGTCATAATAACTTATTAGTACGTAAGACTAAACCTAATTTTAGGTATAAGGGGTAATTATAGCTTCATTTACAGAGATAACTCTAAATTATAATGATAATTAAGAAATAAAACAAAGTTTGTTGTAATTCTAATACATCTTTAAAGAAAACGATTTACATCATTATACCAATTTCACAAAATGTATTATTTTTAAGAAAATGAAACTAATTATTGTGAGACATTAATTTAAATTATATTATTCACTTGATTTAAATTAAATAGTGATTATTTAATTATCTTCTAAGATACTAATCATAGTTTTGAAATCTTATATATATACTTTCTATAATTTAAAGTAGTTACATAAATAATATATAGATTTTATAATTTAGTTAAAATCAGTTTTCAATAATTTAACAAAAAGTAGATTAAAAGTAAATTTTTATAAAAAATATATGTGATTTTCATGAATAAATCAATTTTAATCAAAAGTAATCATTTAAACATAATTTAATCTTATATGATGATATTATTTAGTTTTTAATTTTGTGTGATATATATATAGAGAGAACGCGAGATGGCCAGAAAGAAACTCTTAAATATCATTGACAGAAAATAAAAAATATTCAACATTTATTGTATTTATTTTATTCAGTATAAAAATTCGGTGGACAGAAATTTTACATTTAATATTAATTAAATGCATTATCTATATCATTTAATATATTAAATACG
>CM050919.1:1886921-1988375 GCA_027742785.1 Vigna reflexopilosa
ATACGTATTCAATTCAATTTATTTGCATTGTTCGATTGAAGTTTACTTGTTCATACTATCAAATTATGTGAAATATTGTGTATGTTAACAAATATAATTTATATTACATTTTGAATATATATTTTATTTTTTGAAATTGTAAATTTTGAATATCTAATAGTAATTGGCTTTGATAAAATTTTAAAACATTAATATAACCTTGAAATGAATAAAGAAATATAATTTAAGCGTACATATATAGTTAGGAATGTAAGGAGAATATACTTTAATTGACTAGATACTTTCTCTTTTGGTGCCAGAGTATCTTCCAGTACAACTCTTCCTCTTTTGAATACTCTTTTGCATGACGTGCTCTAAATATTTTAAAAAGTCTTGTGCAATTAAGTGGAGTTTGATTCTATGACCTAGCTTTTACAATTAAGTTTAAGTGAAAAATAATTAAGTATATTTTTAATCTTTAAAAAGACAAGAAAATTTTAATTTTAATCATATAGATTTTATTTTTATATACTCCAAAAATTTAAAATAAATATTTCCAATCCTTAAATTGGTTTTAGTTTACGTAAAATACCTTTTTTTTAATCTTTCTCGATTTGAAATTACAACTTTTTTTTATCTATAACACTTATTTTAAGGTGAAAAAAAATAATATTTATTTTAAAAAAATTAAAAAAAAACAAAGCATTATACCAAAGATTCTAATAACTTAAAGAAAATGTCTTAATTTCTTTTTCATTTAAAATATATAAACAATTAACAATGTCATATAACATTGACATAAAAAAATTATTAAAATTAATGAGGAAGAAATAAAAGTAGTTTATTTTATAGTGAATAAAAATATATATGATAAGGTGATTAAAAATCTAAAATATTGATTCATTAAAAAGTCATCCATTTATGTAACTTATCTTTCTTAAACATATATATGGAATATGAAATTTTATATATGTGAATAATTTGATAGCGAATCATAACTATGATATAATGTTAAAAAATGAATTTTAAACTTAATTTAATTATACAAAATTTATATATAAAGTAAAATTTAATCTCACTGTAATTTGATTTTGTATACAGAGATACAAAATCTTTTTGAAGAATTAATGAAATTACTTCTTACATTAATAAAGTGTAGAAAATATAAAAAGGAAATTAAAAGAAAGAATATAAAAGAAAATGGTTTACCATGAATAGTGTGGGACAACACTACACAAAACCCACTTTGGAATAGTCTGATGAGACGTTTCTGGTGAGAATGAACTTGACACTCCAAATTGTTGGCAGCCATAGCAAAGTTTTGAAGAGAGAGTGAAGTTGTGATTGGAAGTAACTATGTCATTCATCGCACTTCACGTGTTATTGCCGCCCAAGTGAACAAGTGTATTGAAGTGTCCTACCACACTTTCAACAAGTTTATTTCAACATCCATTTTCTAATTTCGCTCGTTAACTATTCAAAATGCCAATCTCACGACTCTCTCTATTATGGTACATCTTAGTGGTATTTCGATTCCCCCATCTAATTTCTCTTCCTCCACTCACTCCACTACTAAACCCTACGTCAAGAAAAAACACAACAACAACAATCAACCAATGCAAAACCACAATTCCCACTAGTTTCTACTAAAATGATGAACAATCCTATTCATATTGTTGGAATAGGCGTTCACGTACGTTTAATGTTGAATCGTGATGATTTAGGTTAATTTGTCTTATTACAAGATATTTAATATACGGAAAAAGAATGTGCATAAACCACAGTTTTCAAAAGGAATTTGCTCACTGAGAGATATAACCAATGTGGGAACTCCTGTGCCAATCTTTTCCTCCATGTTGCTGGATTTCACATGTTTGAAATATTTAAATTTTCTAATCAAATTTATTTTGATACGTCTATAATTTTACGTCCTAGATTCTCTTATAATTTGAGGGTGTATATTTACTTAATTTATTGTTATTATTATTTGTTTTTACTTTCAATAATTTCATATAAATTAGGAGTTAAAGATTTAAATATTTTTTCTACAAAATTTCATATTAAAAACAAATTATTTATCGGATAAATGGTGATTAATCTTATCAATGTCACTGGACGAATTAAAATCAAAATGTTAATGTTGACATTGTACAAATAAAATTTGTTTGTGTAAGTGGGATTGGTAATCATAATTCATTTCTATAATTGTTAATATCACGGTTATTAATTAATTATGATGACGTAAACACACTTCTCTAATTGACTGTTAATTATGCATTATGAGAGAATCTAACTAAAGATTTGCGGGGAACCAATTAGACGAGAGCATCTTCTTCTGGAGAGCTTATGTAGAGGAAGTTATTAATTAGTAAAACTCGTCACCTTGATTTTGTCGAGCACTAATAGTTAATGCCCTATCTCAAGTCCGTCATAAATACGTAGCACCATTTTTTATTTTTCTTTGGGGTCAATATTAATGAAATGTGGGAAGAGTTTGATGCTCTTGAGTTCATGATAAATTCTTCTTTAGATTATTTAATTGGTTTGAAGTAGAACTTCGGTATAATTAGAAACTGAAAAGTTAAAAGGAAAAAGAAATAGATAAAGCATCATAAATTATAGCTTAGATGAAAATGAAGGACAGTCAGCAGAATATATTTAGATTATTCACCCAAACATCTTCAATTATTCTGTGGTATAAATAAAAGTTTAATTTTGACTTACAAAATAATTACCTAGTCAATTAATATTTTTTACTAAATTTAAATTTAAATTCCTTTTCAATTCGTGATTGAGGTTTTCTATTAATTTTCACTATTTACAATTTTAGAAAATCTTCTCTTATATACTTATATATTGAGCTTCTTACAATTTTTTTATAGGTAAATAATTTACTTGTCAATGGTATTTCTTATTAAATGGGTGGTGAACAAGGTTACACTAGTGCAAGAAGGGCTATTGTCTCGATTGTTTTGGGTTTATGACCGCAGTTCCTGAATCGAGGTATATATAGGCGAGGCAAAAACGGGTAACCTTTTTGTCTCGGTTCTGAACCGAGGCAGTATGTGTGGATCTTTTGCCTTGGTTGGTTTCGAACCGAGGTGGTAGATGCCTTCTTTTATTTTTTTTTTCAGAAAATGGGGACTTTTTGCTTTTCAAAATATTTTCTTTTTCTTTTTTATCTGGGACAACGAAGGAGGCGACGAAATAGCCAAAGGCGGCAACGAACGATCGAAGGTGACGGCGAATGGCCGAAGGCGACGATGAACGGCCGAAGACGGTTACAAACAGCCGATGGCGACGACGTACGGCCAAAGGCGGCAACAGACAACGTAGTTCGCACGAGAGAAGTAGAGACAACGACGACGACCGGTGGTGGAGGCAGCGGCGGTGAAGCGAGTTGAGGATGGTGAGTCTGAGGTTAAGTTTGTTTGGTGGGAGTCGAAGATGGTGGTGGTAAGAAGGTTGTGGAAGGGGAGAATGAGGGAGAATGAAAGGTCTGAAATTTAAAAATCGAAGAAGTTATTACCTTGGTTAAGTAGACAACCGAGGTAATAAGGCTTTACTGTCTCGGTTTTAAAGACAACCAAGGCGTAAATCTTTTAGAAAAAATTAAAAAAAAATTATAAATGGGAAAATTTAAAGATATTTCTAACTATAGGCATTTGTTCGTGCTTAAACCGAGGCATAAAGGCCTTATGACGTCAGTTCAAATGGAACCGAGGCAGTAGAGATTGACAAAATTGATTTGAAACGTTCAGAGGTTGCCAACTTTTGGCAGGACATACTGCCTCGGTTATGCACGAAACCGAGGCAGTAGGCCTAGTTTGAAAAGAATGGCAGGTGAAAAGGCTGATTTGTAGAGGAAAAACAAAGTTTTTTTTCTCGGTTGGTCAGAGAACCGAGGCAGTATACCCCTTAGGCATTGGTTCCAATTAAACCGAGACATATAGTTTCACAGAAATTACGAAATTGCCACAACGTTTTGATACGCTTCGATTTTTTTGAAACCGAAATGGAATGTGCGAGTTAAAAACCTTTACTTGTGTCATAAGTTTAGTATTTGAATTTTATAAGGCTTCTCTATTAAAATATGACATAAAATTTAAAATCTTGATCATAAGAATAAAAAGAATTCTCTTGAAACCCAAATAACCAAATAAAATAAAACATTAATTACAGAGCGATTCACACTGTCATTAACCTGCCAAAAACAGGTTAAATTTTTTGATGTAGTCATTTTTATTTATTTTATATATGAACAATAAATATTAGAA
The DNA here is from genome assembly GCA_027742785.1 of Vigna reflexopilosa. Taxonomy (NCBI): domain Eukaryota; kingdom Viridiplantae; phylum Streptophyta; class Magnoliopsida; order Fabales; family Fabaceae; genus Vigna; species Vigna reflexopilosa. The sequence goes on from CM050919.1 coordinate 1,891,178, forward strand.
GTATATTAAATGTTTTCTAAATTGATTAATTAATGTCTTTACGATAAGTTAAAATAGTTCTTACTTTAATCTATGAAGTTACTATATTATAATTAATAACTACAACTTAATTTAAAATACAATATAATTATTATTATTATATATATTATATTTTAATTATTTTTTATTTTTTTTTATTTTTTTTATTTTAATTTTTAACTTAAAAAAAGTTGGCCAACAAATTAGACGTACGGACAGGGCAAAACGTATTAGTTGGTTAAAAAATTTAATCGAACTCGTCAATTTTTGCAAGTTTACATATCAAAATTCACATGCTATTATATTAAAGTAAAAGTAATAAAAATATGAAAAAAAATTATATAATATAACGGATTTCACTAACACACACACAAAAAGACAAATAATAATACGTCATATGATAACTCTCTCTTATAATTAGTTGTATTTTTTAGGTTTAATACCCTATTTTGTCCCCAGTTTCGCTCGAAAATGTCAAATTAGTCCCTCCTTTAAAAAATGCGTCAATTACGTCCTCACTTAATAAAATTTGCATCAATCAAATCCCTCCCGTTAAATCCGTACAAACGACGTTAATTATTTTTCTCTCTTATTAAGTAACGCCGTTTGTACGGATTTAACGGAAGAGATTTCATTGATGCAAATTTTATTAAGTGAGGACGTAATTGACGCATTTTTTAAAGGAGAGACTAATTTGACATTTTCGAGCGAAACTGGGGACAAAATAGGGTATTAAGCCTATTTTTTAAAATAGCTATTGTAATGAATGGTCTTACCCTACATTATAAAATCATTTAAAAAATATGCGATACTATTGATACATTATTGAAATTATCTTAAATAAATGGACATGCCACTACAGTTCCTTTAGAATATTCTTCCCCTAGTCCTCCCAGTCTCTAGAAATGCTATAAAAGTGTAAGCTATTTTACCAAAATGCGCACCAAAACCAAAAACGAAAACCAAATGGTAGGAAAAGCTGTAAGCACTATGAACCCCACTAGGATCTTGTGGGGTTGAGAATGAATATATGAGGATTTTTCTCTCAGAAAGCAAAATTGTTAGATGCATATATATAGTCAAATGAATATGATGAATTGAGTTTACTTTGAAGGTGGTTTTTCCGTCGATTAAAGGACCCATGAGACGTTGATGGAGAGTTGGGGTTGGTTCCTGAAGCTGGGGAAGTTCGTTTACCACCGAATATAGTGGACGTGAGTGCCACCAAAGATCACTGTTTCATGTTTGTGCTGTCAAATCATTATACAACAACATCAATGAGTTTATAGAGATGCTAGGGTCAGGGCAACGCGAAGCAACCATAGTGAGATTCATGAAATTCTACTTACTTATAAATTATCTTCACTTAATTCTTTATACATTTCTTCTTCAATGGAATTTGTTATATATATATATATATATATATATATATATATATATATATGTGTGTGTTTTTTTTTTATAAGAAAAACATGTATTAACAAAGGTCATATGTCAAAAGCGTCAAAAATTCGCCAATAATATTTTTTTTTCGATAGATTACTGATAGATCCAAATCCATTAGTAATATTTAGACGAAATCTTATATTTTTCAATAATAACCGATGGGTTTTTTTATATTTATCGACGAAAAATTTATCAGTAATTATAGAAAGATTTATCCGCCGATAAACACAAAAAAGTCCATCAATAAATATACCGCTCTGGTTCATCTTCTTCCTCTATTCTCTTCTTCTATTTTCTCAGTTTTTCATTTTTTATCAATCTTCCTTATTCTTAAACCAAAACAAAAACTCGATTCATTCCAAAATCAAAATCAAAGACTAAACCTAAGTACCCTAATTGTTTTAGAAACCCTAAAATTAGAAAAAATCCCCAATCTTTTTTTCGGACAACCATATTTTATTCATCTCCAATGGCACACCACACCACAATCATGCCGGTGTTCTCAAAGCAACCATATTTTCTTCATCTCCAACGGCACAACACACCCCAATCATGTCAGTGTTCTCGAAGCAACCATATTTTCTTCATCTCTAACAACACACTACGTCACAATCATATTTTCTTCATCTCGTAGTGGAGACGTTCTCCCTCTATCATTTGCGGTGTTTCTATCTGTTTGATGGAAAAGATGGCAACGTGCAACACTGCTCCGAGTGGTTCTCCTCCGTCAAAATTCCTTGTAACTACGGTAGCCTGAGCTGAAATGGGAGAAGCGTGGAAAGAAGATGGCTACCAAAGAGAGAATGGACAAAGATGAGATAAATGACTCTTTAGAAGAGAGAAAACAAAATGAAGAAAGTGTCTCGTGAGAGAGAGAAAAATATAACTTGGTTCGCGGAGAGAGAGAGAAAAAATGGGTAGGTATTTTACTACACTTTTTAGCGATGAATTTACCAACAAATTTTGTTCGTCGATAATTACCGAAAGATTTTGTCTGTCGATAATTACCAAAGGATTCACCGAAAGATTTGTTCATCGATAATTGTCAAAGGATTTACTAACGAATTTTTCCGTTAAGTGAAATGTGAATTACCGACAAATTTATCGACAAATTTTTTTCGTCGGTAAGTGAAATATGCATTACCGAAGGAAAAAATATGTCAGTAATATATCCGTTAGTAAATTTAAATTTTTGATGAATTTATTTCTGTTAATAAAATTTTGCCTGTAATTTCGTGAATTTTTGTAGTGAGCAACATAAAATTAAATAAATATAAAAGAATATTTGGGAAGATCCTCACCCTTTTGCAAGATTAAAGAAACATTATATAATTAGTTTTGATAGAAATTGAAAATTACCAAAATGTCCCTAGTTATTAAAATAATATAAAATGATAATTATTAATGTTATATTTAATTATAAAAATTAAAAATTAAAAATAATTAATAAAATTAATTTTAAATGTAAAAAGATTATAATTTAGTAAAATTAATTTATTTTTAAATGTCACCAAATCTCACCATAAAAATAAGTCACTAAATTAAATTTTAAAATGTAAAAAAATTATAATTTATTAAAAGATTTAACATATGCATTTTTTTTATTTCAGTCTTAATTTGTTGATAGAAAAACAATGCATACGTATGGAAGTGGGATTTGGATCTTTATATGAATAAAAATATTTTAATAGTAATTAACATCCTTAAATAAAATTACATAAAGCTAGTATTTTTTTTTCTTCTTTCTAACATGAATAAAAACACAAACAGGCACACCTACCATGGTTTTAATGTTAAAAATTTGTCATGATTTTTTTTATTGGATTATGCACAAATAATCCTTCGCTCTCCATTGCCCCATCAGTGCCATGGTGACCGAAGAGAAAGAGAAGGGATCTGAAGGGGGAGCGGGAGCTCGAGGCAAGTTTCGCAGACGCCCCTTTCGCGACAGGACCCAAACGACGCCGTATGATCGCCCCCCAACCTCACTCAGAAACCCTAACAGGAACAACAACAACAACAATGGTTGGTTTTCAAAGTTTCTTGATCCCGCTTAGAGGTTAATCACTCACAGCGCTCACTCTCTCTTCTCCTCCCTTTTCCGCAAGCGCCTTCCTCCTCCGCAAGCTTCAGGGGCACTTCAGACAAATTGCATTCCATCTCTACAAATCTCACCGCAGGCGATTGAACAGTACGAGAATCCTGCGTTTCCCTTCAAATCCGTCTGCCCATTTCTCTTCAACCGAATGGTAAAAATTTCAAATCATCGCTCTCCAACTTTCGTAAACAGTACTTTCGCTCTAAGTGAACACGATGTAAACGACGAACCCGTGGTGGACCGGGCCAGATTAGGTCGGGTGACCCGTTTTGACCACTCTAGTTAATTGTTAACTTAATTACGAGCTAGATGTAATTTACTTTTATAAATGAACCATTATAAAAATTTATATCATAAATCTTATTATCCTTAAGTTTATATAAATGACATGTTATATATAAGTTGTACCGGCAGAAAGAAAGACAATCTTTGCGACGAAACATTTATAAAAAAGGAGCGTATAGCGTTATATGTTCAACGTCCAACCATTGAATAACCAACGTTAAAAATGATCGTTGGTATTTTTGTAAATAAATGCAATTATTAAACGTCGTTTAGAATTATAATTCGACGTAAGACGATATAAAACGTCGAATGCCTCAGCGTTAGACGTCAAAAGGCCAGTGAATTCAATAAAAATTTGAGCGGGAGATTGACAATTCATTCACTTTATCTTAGCGCGCGAGACCCTCTTCTCTGCTCAAACTTTTCTCGAACGAAGTTTATGACCATCACATGTAATCTTTCTTTCATTTGATACAAATGCATGTTAATTAACTACTGTAGGTATGATTTTCGTTTGTTTTCATCGATTATTTTCGTGTTTTTGTCCTTCATAAGCACATTTTGCTTTCTCTCTAACTGGTGGCAACACTTTATTCCGATGAACCCACCTTTTAAAGGTTAGTTTTCGTTTTCGTTTTGAAGAACTTATTTGTTAAACTTGTTTGTTGTTTTTTTGTTGAATTTGTTTGTTGTTGTTTGGTTGAACTTTGTTGTTGTTTGATTCAACTTGTGTTTTGTTTTGTTGAACTTGTTTGTTATTTGTTATTGTTATTTGTTGTTGATCCTATATTACCGTTCATAGTTCTGCTTTTCAGGTTTCCTAGAGTTGTTAAAAAGGATTACAATTAGTTAAAAAAATAAAAAAATTGATTAACGTCGTATATGTTCAAAATTCGACGTTAAATTAATGTCGTATATTGACAAAATTCGACGTGCGAATTTTTTAAATTCGACATCAATTTAACGTCTCCCGATATGACATTGCTCTCGAATTTGACGTGAAAAACAAAAAATATTCGACATTGTACGCTGTTTTCGTACTAGTGGTATCATCGTTATGTCAAACCCAACTTTATGAAAATGTTTAAAATAATTCAATAAAGAATTCGAACATCTCTTCTTATATGTTTCACATGTTTTCATACATTTCTCTTTCTATCTATAAACACACATTTGCACGGATACAAATGACTTATCATGCTTATGTATTTGTATTTTTTTTTAATTTAAATAAATAAATATTTTTTTAAAAGAATAATTTAAAAATTAAAATAAACATGCTTTAGTTATTTTAAATAGAAAACTTAAACATTTACATAGTGAAATAACTATGTAGTTACGTGTTTACTAAATAAAATAATATTTTTATTCATTAAAAGATAAAGAGATAAGATTATTTTGTTATAAATTATAAAAAGGTAGTTATAATATATATATATATATATAATATTAAAAGGAGAAGATACATTATTATAAAAAGGTTAAAGTTAAATATGTTTTATTTCATACAAAAATGAAATTTGTTATTATCTAAAACATTAATATATTTTTGTCTCAAAACTTTAGAAATGAATGAATAATATTTTTAACTTAATTACATTAATTTTATTTGAATGTGAAACACATTTTTCATCTTACATTAGAATGAACAAACATTGAAATTAAAACGTGTCAAATTATATAAATGATTAAAATACTATTATAAAACACATTTTGTACATTAAAAAAAAAAAATTAACATAGCTTAGTTAAAAAGATGATACTTATTTATTTTTAAAATTTTGAGATTGAAATGTATCAAATTTTTTGATAAAAATAAATTTTAGTTTTGTGTTAAAGTTTAAAGTTAATTAATCAATTTAGATTGATTTTGGGTTAAAAAGTTTAAAATTCAAATAAACTTATATTTTGAATTGGTTTAGATTGATTTCTAATAAAACTTTCTAATTGAATATATACCATGCCCATTGGATTCAATATTACACTCATGTGAATTAAAATTCTTATGAATGATTACATTTTGTTAGAGAGTGAGAATTATTCTGAAGAATATTTATAAAAATCACTAATTTATTTGTATAATAAATAATCTAATAAAAATATGGTATATTTAGTAGAATTTATATCTTGACTTGATAACTTAGTTTCTGACCTCCATGGTAACGGTTTTCTTGAAAATCTGATTAAAATTCATATTATCAGGAAATAAATTTCTTTCTAAATTCAAAATTCAATATGTTGAACTTTATTCTTCACAGTTCTATTTTGTTCAATATATTTAGCCATGTCATGTCCAATGATTTGAAATATATAAATGACATTAGACGATCCAATACAACAACACAACAAAAGTTGAGTTCACAATTTCAGGGTGAATACTGTAATAAATACTTTTGTAGGTGAAATTATAGTATAATTTAAAGTGGTCAATTATTATTAACTTTTTTCTATAATCACGTGTTGCAATATTCCTTCAACTTAATTTAAAATAATCTATCTATTATAGTAAATAGTTTTTACAAAAAATATATGTTTTAATGTTACATATTTCATTACTTTAAAATAATTAAAATATTTTATACTTTAAGTTATGTTACTTTTGTTAATTGAACCTCCGTCAGTTTTTTGGTTTCTGAATCTACCGATCTGGGCTTGGGCTGGCCCAAGACAAAATCAAAATAAAATAATAAGGACTCTGTTTGGGGATTCTATTTTGCATTTTTTATTATTATTGACTATTAATTCTCTTTATTTAGTCTTTTGTTTTAATTTTTATATTTTATTCTATACTTTTTTGTTTAGTGACGTGAAAAACTGTCACAAAATGAAGACACAAAGACTAAGACGTAAGCAAATTCCTTATTTTAATGAGTTGTAAACCGAAAGTTGGTATACATAGACTAAGGGTGTGGTTTGAATAATTGCAAAAATTAAATTATTTTAATAATAAATAATTTGTATAATCATTTTTATTATAGTAAATAATACTTAAAATCAATTTTTTTAAAATAAGTTTGATAAAAACGATGTGAGGAAATTCATTTTCGTTTGATAGAATAAAAATTAAAGTATGAGATAAACAAATGTGCATATGGGTTGATAATCCTTGGATTGTGATTCAGGTCTTCTAATACAAGATTTGGGCTAAAAGGCCCAAATAGAAAATGTTAACCGTCCTACAAGTTGCAGAAAGCATTACAGTAATTAATAGGACGGTGGTGATGGGAGAAGGAAAACGCAATACGTAAGTTGTGACTTTGCGAGAGAGACGCGGAACGAAGCCGCAGAAACTTTGAATGGAAAGTGTGATTGATTTTGGGAAAACCAAGCCAAACAATGTGTTATATTGTACTTCCAGCTTACCCCAAATAAATACAAATTAAATTAAAATAATAAATAATCGCGATTGGCGTGTCCAATGTGTAAAATTAAAAAGTAGCTTGGTTTCGCGGCGTGTTTGGGGTCAACGTGCAATTAACGGTTTTTAAGAGAATATGCCGTTGATGTTCCTCGCAGACATTCTCAGATGCCAAGTGGGTCTGAGTGAGAAACAGAGGAAGATAGAGATAGAGATAGATAGATAGACGCACCTGTTAAGTTTTCTTCTCTTTCATTTATTTCTGTTGCACGCTCTTCTCCTGTGATCTTTTTTCCATTTCTCTCTCTCTCGCCATTCAAGGTACCTCTTCTTTCTCTCTTTCTCTCTCTAATGATTTTCCGTCGTTCAAAGATTGGAACGTCGCTTGCAATTGATTATCTCTGCAACTTCTCTTCCAAAGATTTCGTTCATTGTTGCTTTTCCTCGAATAGCTTTTTCTTAGCGTCGTATATTTGTGGCTTGAATATTCTGTTACCTGTTTTGTTGCTTTATTTGGCTGCTTTGCCGCAATCTTGTACGATAAAGAAAACGATAGCGGAGGAAATAAGAAAGAAGGAAGAAAAACAGAGAGAGAGAGAGATATATTGAGATTAGGGCTTCGTTCTCTCTTACCTAATTTGATTCATTCAACTATATATAAACTATTCGGAGAAGTTCAGTTAACTGCTTGATAAGGTTGATTTCGTGGTTTTCGTAACTCTTAGTTCGCGTTTTGCCTGTTCGTGTCGTAGATTTGATATCGATGACTTCGGTTAGGGTTCTGCGCATGTGCTGAGATCATATGAGAAGCGTGAAGTTCATGCACGTATGAGAATGTTTGAATATGGAAGTGCGATGGAATTCAAATGAATTATTATTAGGAAAAAATGAAGGAAGGGTAAAAGAAGAAGGATGGGTGGCGAAGACGTGAGGCAGAGTTTGTCGTGTTGGTGAACGAGAATGAATTGATTTGTTGTTGAAACAAGAAAACGGCAATTCTCAGCTTTTGCTTTTTGTTTTTTCACTTAGTTTTTAATTCTTTTGTTCAGCGTCTCATGCTTGGTCGTTATGCCATTACTTGAATGAACATTTAATTGCTTATTGAATGGTTTTATTGTTCCTCTTGATGTCGATGGTGTGGTTACCTTTTTGCAACGAATACTGATATTACTGCCTTTTTTTAAACTTTTGGTGCAGGATTCTGTTCGTGCAGCTCTCTATGGTTTTCTGGAGCTCCTAAAGTGAACTTCATTGCTAGAAATTTGATACATAATATTAGATTTTTTTAAAAAATTTAATTGGAATGGGCTCTAGCAAGCAGTCTGCTCGTATTCTTGATACGTTGAAAATGGAGAGGGTTAGAACTATTTTAACCCACACTTATCCATACCCTCACGAGCATTCCCGCCATGCTGTAATTGCTGTTGTTATCGGTTGCCTCTTTTTCATCTCATCTGACAATATACATACTCTTGTAGAAAAATTAGACAACAATGTTAAATGGTGGTCTATGTATGCCTGCTTGTTTGGGTTCTTTTATTTCTTTTCATCACCATTTATACACAAGACTTTCAAACCGAGCTATTCAAATTTCAGTCGATGGTGAGTTTCTTTGGTAGCCATTTGTGTATATGCTATTATGTAACTTTATGAAACATTTTATAGAATTATAAATAATTAGGCCTCCATTTGGGCAGGTACATAGCTTGGATTTTAGTGGCAGCTGTGTATCATCTTCCTAGCTTTCAGTCAATGGGAGTGGATATGAGGATGAACCTATCTTTGTTTTTGACCATATATCTCTCTTCCATCTTGTTTCTTTTTGTCTTCCACATTATATTTCTTGGCCTCTGGTATATTGGCTTTGTTTCACGTGTAGCTGGAAAGAGACCAGAGATCTTGACCATTCTCCAAAACTGTGCAGTAAGTTTTTGGAGATGATTGTTTGTGTCCTTTGAAGTTGCAATATTGTTCTAATGTTATTTCTTTTAATGAATAATAGGTACTTAGCGTGGCCTGCTGTGTATTTTACAGTCACTGTGGTAACCGTGCCATGCAAAGAGAGAGAACGATTTACCAAAAAAATTCTAACTGGTTTTCTTTCTGGAAGAAAGGGGATGGGAACACTTGGCTTGCAAAGTTTCTTCGGATGAATGAATTGAAAGACCAGGTTTGCTCATCTTGGTTTGCTCCAGTTGGTTCTGCGAGTGATTATCCTCTCTTGTCAAAATGGGTTATTTATGGCGAGGTACTTATAATAATATAATTATTTGATTATAAAGTCTGCAGCCTTAATTTATATATGTTTATATATATATATATATATATATATATATATATGTATGTATGTATGTATGTATTAATGTGTGTTACACAAAAGTTATGATGCCAAAATTATTTTTATGTATTAGATAGCTTGCAATGGATCGTGTCATGGTTCATCAGATGAAATTTCTCCCATTTACTCACTTTGGGCTACATTTATTGGGCTTTACATTGCAAATTATGTGGTGGAGAGATCAACAGGGTGAGTTGATTTTATGATGTGCTAAACTTTCTTATCTTCCTGCTTGTAGTACGTTTAATGTTTTAAATTGTTCAAAGTATACATTTTTTTCTGATATTAAATTTCAATGGAAATTACAGACATGAAATAACAATTTTATTTGCATACTCAAATCAACAAATGATGTCAGTTTTTATTCTTGGCAGACGACTGCTGTTCAACATTTTATGAAAATTTTCATCTGTTTCTTGTAAGTTTTTTCACTTGAGCAAACAATCTTTTTTCTTCTATTCATCCATCCAAACATATTTTTCAGAAAAAAAAGTTAAGTTTTCTTATGTACTAGCTGTTTTGGTAATTTAGTTATTTTATTTTTGTAATGCTGTTATATTCTAGATCATATTTATTTTCCCTGCACAAATAGATGTGCAAAGGGTCCATGAGACTTGGTGCAACAGTCTTAATGACTGAAATATAGCTGGTATCATATTTTCAAATTACATTTATTGAGTATCAACTGTTTTCACCCATTGTTTTTCTTAATTTATTCGTTTATATGTCTGAAAAACCGTCAGGTGGGCTCTTACTCACCCATTATCTGTTAAAGAATACGAGAAGTTGAAGAAGAAGCAAATGAAGCCTGACTTTTTAGACATGGTTCCTTGGTACTCTGGGTATGTACGTATTTGTAAAATACCTTTACTCCAGTTATTTTTTTAAAATTTTATTTCTTGCAAAGAGGGTGTTGAAGGTTGTCTTGAATGTGTGGTTACACTTGCTAAATGATGCAGAACATCTGCTGATTTATTCAAAACTGTTTTTGATCTCCTCGTATCAGTGACTGTCTTCGTTGGGCGTTTTGACATGCGCATGATGCAGGTAACAATATTATTGGCAAAACTAAGTAAATGGTAATTACTAACTTCCGAGCATTAGACCCAAATTAGTCAACTATCCTCCCTACGATATGAAGAATTTTGCTTATGTTCATCCTTGGTCTTGTTGCTGGAATTTCATTTTGCTTATATGTCAGTAGTAACGAGTCTATTTTCATTGACAGGCAGCAATGAGTAGGGTTAGTGATGGAAATCAAAACGATGACCTTCTATATGATCATTTTAGTGAGAAGGAAGATTTTTGGTTTGACTTTATGGCTGATACTGGTGATGGTGGGAACTCATCTTATGCTGTTGCACGACTACTTGCCAAGCCTTTCATTCGAACACTGAAAGATGATGCTGAGCTTACCTTACCACGTGGAGACTTGCTACTTATTGGGGGTGATCTTGCGTAAGTTGGCTGCACTCATTATTGTAAATTGTGGCTATTATCACATGATTTGGTCAATTATGATTTCTTAGCTTCTTTGGAATGATAAGTTGACACCATTGACACCATTTAATGCCATGGTTCTTGATTGAGAATTTTAGATACCAAGGTCTGAAGTTAAATCATGAAAATTGAAATTCCAGGTCTTCTTTAATTCATATATTTATGCTGAGGGCTACCAACCAGATGCAATATCATGCCATTTATATTACCCGTCAACTACTTTTTAATTAAGTAATGGCGTACAGATTGAATGCAAATGTGTCTTGTTTGGTTTTGTTTTTTTAAATGTTTATATTGGATGTGTTACATGCGATCAAACTTGTGAATATCATCTTAAGCTTATGGACCATGATTTTTCAATATCCCATAACTGCTTCCTTCCTTTTTAAAGACTCTAGTTTGGTACTACTAATTTCAGGTCTTAGCATGCTTTGATATTGATTACTGGTTTCCTACTTCATGGACTGGTTACTCAGGGGTATAAAGATGTAAAGGAGCTATTTTGAACAAAATATTTTATGTTTGAGCTTGTCCTGTGAAAAGAGAGAGACAGAGAGGATTGTTCAAGTGTGGCTAATTTATCTAAGTCTTGGCTCACATTACGTTATTTTTTTCCCTTTACATGAATAGATGTTTATTTAATTTTAGTATTTAGTAGACACCTTTACACCAGGTGAAGTAAAAATAGAAATAAAATGTAGTTGGTTTAGATGTGTTTTAACCTCTGAAATGAATAGATTTTGATTCTAGATGCAGTCAAAATTTTCCATTTTTTGGTCTATCTGGAATTAGAAATCATTATTTTTTTTATTCCTAGTATATTGTGACGCGTGTTTACTCCTCATATGTTGAGTAAAAGGTGGAGTAATCATCCTAGGTGACACTTCTAAATTTTTTTCAAGATCCCTAAAATAAAATGTTACTTATCTAAGCTTAAAACGAATGTCGGAGACCAAAGTAGTGATTTCAAAGTTTAGAATTATAAAAATACTTTGCATAGACTAAACATTTACTCATTTTATAAGAACCAAAAATAACTATTTCAAAATTTTTAGAGGGATTAAAAAAAGATGACTTGAGACTGGAATGAAATTTTTAATGATGAAAATGATAATTTTTCTAGTTATAAAATATGAATCTTGATGAAAATGATAGATATGAGACAATTATATATATATATATATATATATATATATATATATATTTATTTATTTTTTTCTTTCTGGTAAATGAAATGAATAACATCACAATCATGGGCTGTTAATGTCAATTATGCAAATTTTAAGCTGGCTCATTTAAATAATGGTACACAACTTTAAGCTTGGGTTGTTTGTTTTAGCTTGTTAAATGAGCTTGATTGTGCATTTAAAAAGGTGGAATTGAATAATTCATGCATAATTTACTCATTTATAACCCGTACTAGTGGGGCTTAAATAATATATGGTAGATTTCCTATGTTTGAAAGGTCAGCTTAGATAAAAACTGATTTTTTTCTTTGAAGTGTCATTTAAAGTTGTAACTAGCAATCTCAATGTTCTATATCTATATTTATTTCCTTGAATTACTTATTTTTTAATTCTTTTTTTCTGTTGTAGGTATCCAAATCCATCAGCATTCACATATGAAAGGCGTCTTTTTGTTCCTTTTGAGTGTGCTCTTCAACCTCCTCCATGGTATAAAGCAGAGCAGATAGCTGTGAACAAGCCGGAGGTACCCTATGGAGCTCCATTGAAACAGTACAATGGACCTCAGTGTTTTGTTATTCCTGGAAACCATGGTTAGTTTTAGCTCCTTCATTGGGCCTTACCAATTTACATGCGTTATTTTTCAAGGAGATATTTGTTTTTGTTGTTTTGCCTCATCTCACTTTTTCCTCATGCCAATGTGGTTAATAAATGATAAAATTGTTTTCTTCTCAGACTGGTTTGATGGACTCCAGACCTTCATGAGGTATATATGTCATAGAAATTGGTTAGGTGGATGGCTCATGCCCCAGAAGAAGAGTTATTTTGCTTTGCAACTCCCTAAACGGTGGTGGGTTTTTGGGCTCGATCTAGCTCTTCATGGTGACATTGATGTGTACCAATTCAAGTTCTTTTCAGAATTGATAACGGAGAAAGTAAATATCCTGCCTATTTTATCTATAGTCTCTTCATTTCTATGAAATTGTGAAGTTATATCATTAATGCTTTTGTTCCCATGTTTTTATAAGGAACTGTGCAGTATGCTTTTATTGTTGGATGGAATCATTTTAGGATGTGATTATATAATTATAGATAGTAGTACTTGCGAATAAAGTGTTGTGCTTGACTAAATGCTTATTTACTAGCTTAGAAATCTGGGGAAATAATCTCATTTTTCAAAACTCTCAAGCAATTTGTTTAAGTAATCGGGTTTCTTCATAATAGCTTGAACCTACACTAAACTTTAACACCCAGACTGTTCCATTCATTCGTTGAACTGTATTTTTTGTAATCTTGTTATATTTTAGAAGTGTCTCCAAGTGTTTTTCATGGCCACGTGATTTTCTTTAACATACTGTTTGCCTTTAGACTATTAAAGTAAATGTCAGCTATCAATCTGATTAACCACCACATCTATTGTGACCATCTTTTTTACCATGGTTCGAGAGGATGATGACTCTGCAATCATTCTTAACTCGTGAACCTAATTGGATCATCAACTGGAATTGGAAAGATGTTACTAGAAAGAATATGTCACATCTAATTGGATCATTATAACTCTATCTTTGGCTGTTGTCCCGGTGTTTCTGTTCTTTGTATTCACTGTTTGTCTTTAGACTATTAAAGTAATTGTCAGCAATCAATCTGATTGACCACAACATCTACTGTGACCCTTTTTTTGTCTAGGTTCAAGAGGATGACTCTGTGATCCTTATAACTCATGAACCTAATTGGATCACTGACTGGTATTGGAATGATGTTACTGGAAAGAATATTTCACATCTGATTTGTGATTATTTGAAAGGAAGATGTAAGCTTCGAATGGCTGGGGACTTGCATCATTACATGCGTCATTCTCATGTAAAGTCAAATGGGCCTGTACATGTACATCATCTTCTCGTTAATGGTTGTGGTGGAGCATTTCTACATCCTACCCATGTTTTCAGTAAATTTAACAAGCTTCACGGTGTCACCTACGAGTGCAAAGCTGCATATCCATCATTTGAAGATTCGAGCAGGGTATGTAGAATGTTAACTAACTTGTCTATCCCTGTTTATATATATATATATATATATGTATGTGTGTGTGTGTATGTTTATTTTACTAGCACATCATATATTTTTATATTTGATGCAGATTGCATTGGGAAACATTCTAAAATTTCGAAAGAAGAACTGGCAATTTGATTTTATTGGTGGCATTATATATTTTGTGCTAGTCTTTTCAATGTTTCCACAAGTGAGTTCCTCCATATCTTTGTTATTTATAATTTTATTTTTATGCTTTCAATTTGATGTCAAATTATAATTGAGATGTGAATTCTTGTTTTTCCCCTTTGGCCCATAGAGTAATTGGAGATTAGCATTTTGCTTATCTGTTAATACAGTCATTGGTTACTATTTGCTAAAGACACGATTGTTTTCTGTAATTGTTTTCTAGTGTGAGCTGAATCACATCCTCCAAGATGATACATTTTCTGGCCACATAAAGAGTTTCCTTGGTACTGTGTGGAATGGATTTATTTATATTCTGCAGCACTCATGTGTGTCACTAGCGGGAGTTATACTGTTACTATTTGCGGCATATTCTTTTGTTCCACCCAAATTGTCACGGAAGAAACGAGCAATAATTGGAGTTCTGCATGTTTCTGCTCACCTTGCTGCGGCACTAATTCTTATGTTGCTTCTTGAAATAGGCGTTGAAATATGCATCCAGCATGACTTGCTGGCAACTTCAGGTTTGGTTTTTCTATATGATGATATAAACTTTGGTAACTTGTTACACTCAAGTTGTTAAATAATTTATTTTAGCTTAATTACTGTAGATTCTTTGTTTCACAAAATTTCAACTTTGTAATTCACATCATATTGACATATCCATAAGGGCATGTTTCATTGCTTATATTTCAATGCTGGAAGCTAGATTCAATGTATAACTAACTGCTGGACCATAGATCTGGTGGTATTGATAAAACTCTTTATTTAGTGAGTTTTGATCAAGATCCTGTGTGACTATTTGCTATTGCTCATCATAAATATATTATGGAAAAAAATTTCAATACTTTGTAAATTGTGTCTGTGTGATGATGATATTTGGGTTGTAATGTCTGAGTTATTTTTTTTGGCGTGTAATCCAGGGTATCACACTTTATATCAGTGGTATAGATCAGTGGAAAGTGAGCACTTCCCCGATCCAACTGGACTCAGAGCTCGAATTGAACAATGGACATATGGACTTTATCCGGCATGTATCAAGTATTTAATGTCTGCTTTTGATGTGCCAGAGGTGAAAAAATTCGCTGTATTATTTTATTTTTGACTTTTCTTGAAATGGACCCTGTCACATAGAGATTATTTTCTCAGGTCATGGCAGTCTCTCGGAGCAATATTTGCAAGAACGGATTAGAATCTCTTTCCAGGGGGGGTGCTGTAATATATTACGCTTCTGTCTTCCTTTATTTTTGGGTATTTTCGACCCCTGTTGTTTCCTTGGTGTTTGGGAGCTACTTATACATTTGCATCAACTGGCTTCACTTACACTTTGATGAAGCCTTTTCGTCTCTTCGAATAGCTAATTATAAATCATTCACTCGATTTCACATCAATTATGATGGTGATCTTGAAGTTTATACTCTGGCTGTTGATAAGGTAGGAAGTCATCACTTATTCAACTATTATTCGGTAACTCTTTTCTTTCTCTTGTAAGACTGTTACTTTTGGCTCAATCATTTACACCCCTTCTCTTCTGCCGGAGAACCTTTCAATAATAATAATAATAATAATATTAATAATAAATTTAAGAAAATTGAGTATGCATTTGTTAAATAATTTCCTTTGTGTAGTGAAAAGTTGTGCATATTTCTAGTCAAAAGAGACATGCATAGCAACTGTTCTTTCTTCGAAATTAATGATGAAAGCTTCAGGTGCCTAACTATCTTTGGGAGTTTTGAGAAGAAAGAAATTGAATTTCATAACTATCATGTTTGGCTGTGGTGCTGGGATTTGATTTTTTTTTTGTTTCTTATTCAGTGTTAACATTTTCAATGTGTAGGTTCCAAAGGAATGGAAACTTGATCCGGAATGGGACGGAGAGGCGAAACATCCACAAGAGTTGAGTCATTTTAGAAGGTTTCCGAGCAAATGGAGGGCAGTCACCGCTCACCAGGATCCAGTACATTCGGTCAGAATTGTTGACCATTTCGTTATTCATCGGACTGAAAACATTGACTGTGATACTACTACATCTAACGGGCCAGTTCAATAATATGATTTGTTGATTTGGTTATCCCATTTGTAACATTATTTAGGAAGCAATTTGAAGTAATGAAAGAAAGAAAAGAATGGTAGTGTCTGCATATTTGTTTCATTCATCTATTACTTCAATGGCTCTATTGGTCTTATGCAGTCGCTGACGAGGGTGCCGCTGAGCGTCCCACGTGGTAATCTTTAATTCCATCTAAGTTGGTAAACTAGACGTATTCAAATGTCTAAACGTGGAAAAGAGTATGACTCAAATTAGGTAAAGCTGAATTAATGTTAAAAGTAAGTGTGAAATTTTGTAGATTCGAGTTTCCGACATACTGAAGTCAAGTGATTTTAAATTATATGTTTTGGAAGTATTTTAAAAACAATATATTAATCTGAAATTGATTTTTAATCATTTCCATATTATAATAAAATTTTAAAAGGTGTTTTTTTTAAAGTAAAATTTAAAGCTTTACGAGTTACGAGAATATTTAAATTGTATTCTAGAAAGGTATTTAATACATCCTAATAATATTTCTTTTGAAAAGTATAAGAACTTTAAAAGACATTTTTGTGCTTACATAGTAATTGGAAATATGAATTGGCGATTGGAATTGTTCATAGGCACAACTTAACAGACTTCAGCAGTAGCTGTGGTGTTAGTCACGAGTTCGCTTCCCTTAAATATTTTAAATATAAAATAACCGTCGCATTAAGACTATAAAGACTATTTATTGATATCAACTAACTGTATTAAAATAATAAAAAACCGTTGAATGGAAGTTGGAAAGAACCTCCGGAGTAATGATGGTTATCTTATGCTTGCATTTTCTTGCATAAAATATACTTCAGACACACGAAGCTAATTTGAAACTTGCACATTTTGATCAACTTCACCAAACCCTTTCTCTGCCTGTGGTTAAAGTTTCCAAGTAGTGGCTCTGGAGAACGTAAAGTAATCCAATTGCCAGTCAAAGAATTTTGTATTTTAGTGTCAAAGTTAGCTATCATGTGGAACTCTATTTGATTAGTCTGGGACGAGAAAATTCTGATATGGTGTGCCTCTCAGCGTTTTTTGCACTTCTTCCCAGTTTCCGATTTGCTTCCATAATGGGCCAATGTGAATCTTCACCTGCCTGCTGTGCATATCTCTCGACGGCAATCCCAGAAATTCTTCAACGTCTTTCACCTTCTGGAGATGGAAAATAAAATTCAACATCGAATCACCAACTCAAAATCCAAACTTTTTAATTAATATATTACGAGTATTACACGATGAGATTATAATATAAAATTCTATGATGGTGCAGTCACAGCACATGGTTCACACTTACCGTGGCATTTTTAACAAGATCCTCATAGTATAGAACAATGTGACGAGTGTTCTTAAAGTATTGAAGAGCTTTTGCAGCTGTCTCCTCTGTTCGCTTTATCTCTGTCATCAGCAACGTGGAATTTATCCATGGCCTGTATTTGGCCAGAATTCCGGCCTGCCAACAAAAACTATTTCAACCATTTCTTCACATTTGCAATCAATGCACATGTCTAGTTTTCTTTTTTTTAACGTAAAAGATACTTCTCAACCAAAACCTCTGCTTGCTGTATTGCATTTGGGTGTAAAACTCATAATAACTTTGTAAAGTAAATTAAGTAATGCGATCAATGATCAATTACATATCACCAATCACTTTTCTCAACATACAATACCAGCAAAAAAGAAATGGCAACAGAGAGATTTTGAAAGACCTCTTCTTTGGAGTGTACATGAGACTTATGGGTTCCATTCAGTGGCTTTGCAATTTTGTCATAGGAATTGGCAAGAACAGATACCATTCTACGGAGCAAATTCCTTCTGAAAGGAATATTGTAGAAACTCCTCTCCTTTCAAAGTACTCCACTATCTCCTTATGATGATACATTAAAACCTGCAAAAATATTTGCATCTCTTCTTTTAGCAACAACATCATCATCATCACCAACCCAAATCCATGATGGCTCATGACATTGAAACACTCTTCAGTACCTGATTAAGCATCCACTTGAACCCCACAGCCGCTGAACACTCATTCTTGGAAGCACCACTGAACCAATCAAGATTGAACACTTCATCCATTGTCTTCAAAATTGAAGTTACATTTTCCCTTCTTTTGGCCACCACAAATATCTCCCCATTGGAACTCACATTCATATGACTGTTCAACAAAGTCTCAAACCATCCACTCCCCGATCTTTGCATTGACACTATGCAAAAAAACCTGACAGGATTGCATTCACACTCTTCCCTGTTCATCCACCAATCATTCATTCTATACAGCTAAATAATCAAACCCACGTAACATATATCTGAGGCAAATTGAAAACTTGTTCTTCCTCAAAGTATATTTATATGTATCCTAAATCTTCATGTATGCATGAATTTATATAACTAAATTAAAAACATGCCTGTTGTAAGTTTTGGGTTGTGGGTACTGCAAGTAGGGTGCTTTCCATTCTTCTACACTAGAAGTATGACATGTTTGGTTGATGACTCTCTGTTCTACCAACTTGGTATTTACACGAACTATTGTTGGTTTCTCTAAATTAACTGAGCAAATGTATAGTCCACATGTTGCAGCCATGACGAAAACTACCAACCTCAATGTTGCGGGAAAATTCTTAGTAGCTTTAATGTCCATGGAGTCCTGAAAAATGAAGTAGTCACCACATGTCACACTGATATTGTAAGATAATGGAATGTGATTGAGTTTCAAGAGAAAGCAGAAAAGAAAAAAAAATGATAATAGCAATGATTGATGGTACCTAGTTTTCTCACCTTCTTGAGGACAAATATTTGTTGAAGCATGTTTCACGGGAATGAAGGACAACGACAAAGACCATCTTCCTCCCTTCACTGTTTATATGTCCATAACCCCTTGCTTCATCTTCTCTATGTTTTCAGAGTCTCGAAGTTTCCACGTGAAATTCAGCGTTTTTCAAGCAATTTGGTCTTGATGTGGTTCCCTTCTTTGTATCTTTTTTCAGTCTGCAGCTTAAATTACACGACGGGTAGATTGTATAGTACTATCTGATATGCTTATTTTGTATGTGTCAGTGTATCTTATCTTAAGATTTAAATAGATTTTTGGTGTGTGTGGAAAAAACATAACATTGACCGTGACTTGGGTAACACGATGCGTATCAGGATGGTCCATAGTTCTTTCTTTGAAACATGACATTGACTTAGTAACACGATGCGTATCAGGAATCAACCTCTGTTTTCGATGTAGAGGAAATTAATATTTTATCTCTGTTTTCCATGTACATTTTACAGAGAGCCAAATAAAAATAATTTTGAAATAATTATTACAGATAATTTCTTTTAAATTAACAGTGTAAAGGAATCATCACATTAATGAAACATTATAATTGAAGACAATGGATGAAAATTTGATCCAAGTATTTATTTAATATCACACCATGTATTGACCGCGACTTGGGTCAAATGCTTAAGCTTATTTTCTTCTTCTTTAACTTTAAATAACCAATGAAAATATGATCCAAGTATTTAATATTTTAAGGAATTTAGAGTTGATTTTATATTGTAAACGTTTGACTTTAAAATGAGACTTTTTAGTTCATATATATATATATATATATGTAAGTTGTTGTCATTCAACACAAAATAATTGACCACTTCAGTGAATTTCTGATAACATTTAGACAGAAAAATTAAAACGTTTCTTTTAAATACTAAAAATATCAATAATTTCAACTCATTAAAAACATTTTCAAGTAAATTTCCTTGTAATGGAACACGAACAAAGTCAAAGAAACAACACATGTTGCAACACGTAAACGCGCAACTCTTCCAAAATTTTCAAAATTTTCGACCATGGAAGGTTCATGGTTAACTTGTTTGATGTTGACGATAAATTAGAGTGAAGACTTTTAGCGATAAAACAAGTAAAAGAATAAAAGCACTTAGTCAATTTTACACAACAAAAACTACAGAGGAAAATTTCATGGATTCTAAGCTCTCACCAAACGGGATCATAATGAATGTCTAAACTGAAACTTTCATAACTCAATAGTATTTAAATTACAATGGTTTTCAAGCATTGTTAAAAAAAATAAAAGCATTAATTAACAGGTAAAGAAAATAGTGGGGGTGGGAAATTATGGATACAATATGAGGGAAGGCATTAGTATTAGTATTCAGTAAGACCAAGATTCATGAACCTAGGTGGTTCCTACAATGCTACATCTCAAATTGAAAAAAATGAGTCTCTCTGCCTTTTGCTGTGCCCTTCAAAAATCCTTGTAAAAAAGACTGCAAATCCATCGCAGGAGTATGGCACCTTGGCCAGGCGGCTACAAAACATAGAAACTAGCGTGATAAGACATGATAATAGCAATAGTCAGAGAAAACCATCAAATAATCCCTAGACTTATAATCACCAGTCATTTTAGTTTAAAAATTTATGAGAAAAAAGTAGTCCTCCAAAATTAATAATTATCAATCACTTTAGCCCTAATATTAAGGATCTATAACATTGATAGCTATTTGTTTTGGTTACATAGTGTGCAAAAAACCATACCGTTTAGAAAAACACAAACTGAATCACTTTTTGAGAACAGTTTGTTTCACACTAAACCAATTTAAGGTTTAGGGACTGAATATTCTAGTTGTCAAATTTAGGGACTACATTCATAATAATTGTTGTATGTTAAAGAACTAAATTGGTTTATTTTGTAATATGAGGACAAAAATGAGAAATGGTGTTAATTTGAAAGACAAAATTGAAAAATAATTGTAAAGGTGAGGCTCTAAAGTTGCTGGTTTATATCAGGGACTAAATTGATCCTTATAAGTTATAATCAAGGACTAATTTAGTGCATTATTAGAAATATTTGCTGCACAGGAAAAACAAATGACGATTTCCAAGCTAAAATTCAATTAAAGCTCTCCGACAACCCAATATCTGACAAAGCTACATACGGTCACATTTATTGGACGTAATCAGTAGTCCAGTTATACAATAACACAAATTATGCATGCAAATGCAATTTAAGAAGTGAGATACTTTCTTTTTCCTGACACAGATGTGAGATACTTGAGAGCATTAAAAGTGTAGCAAACACATATGTCTACCTAAAAATGGAATACGCTGTCTAAGAGTGTATCAAACATAAGTTAGGGTGACCCCTCCTCCATCAATTAAAAGCCACGAATCTGAGAAGTTAAAAGAAAGAAAAGGAAATATTAGAAAACTTACCATCAAAGAAGGCAGAGAAGTTCAGAAAAGAAAAGGAGAACAAAATGTCCATTTATGAGACAAGAAGAAGGACAATCTGTCCCATAAACCGGAATGACTTTGGAGTTTCTTTTAAACATCTATTCTTTTCATCTCGAGACCAATGCTGCATGAACCACAATCTCACATCAATAAAAAGAATGGCGTAGCACCTAAATATAACACTAAAGCAACAATAGTAGGATTCTTTGTAATCTACCTCGGAAAGCTGGTTGAGCTTATCACGGACATCTTTCAACAATTCAGGTATATCTCCTTCCCATTTGTAAAACTCCAATTCCTTACCTTCCAAGAGCTTCTCAGAAACCTAAAAGCAACAATAATAGAATGACAAGCAACCCCTGGTGATTTTTACAACAAGCAATTAAGTGAATTCTTTGGACAGGGAATTCCTCAGTTCTGATTCAATGTCGACTACAGAACTTCAACACCATAAAGTAAAAATACATATTCGTTTTCACAAGGATGCATGAGTTTGTAGAGGGCCTACAAGCATATTTTTATGGAACAAATTGAACACCAAGCTATCATTTAGTATGTTTATTCTATTATTTTACAGTTAGGTTTTGCCTATAAAAGGCCTGACCCTTGTATTAGACCTCTCTATCAATTTGAGTACTAAAATGTGGGAGATGAACAGTGAGCACGTTAGAATGCTGGGTACCAAAACCACATTGCATACATTTGAGTAGGTGAGAGAGATCAGAAGGTACCAGTACTACTTTCATGTATTGTCTTCATTAGTAAATCAAAATGCCATTTCAAATTTCTCTTCAACCCCACTATCATGAATTCAACACCTAAAATTTGATTTATTGTTTGATAACAATCTATTTTGCAGTAGATCTCTCTTATGGTGAGCATGTAATGTGATCAAATTTCAAATCATCTTTTCACTTTTAGTAAACAAAAATATAATTAGATGATTAAATTATCCACTAATTACATCCATCACTGACAAGGTCTCCTGACCTATCTCTTTCATTTGTCCCTAATATTTCTGATTGAAAAATGATAGCTGAGAAAAAAAAACATTTTTCTTTCAAACGGCAATGTATCTTGCTGAGGCATGTAATTTTTCAACTAGATAGACAGAGAAAGGAACTACACTAAAAGGGGACATGTGATAGTATTCCTTCATAAACAACTTGTAAGACAGGAAGTGAGTACACACCTTCTTTCCAATCACCTGACCAGCAGCTATATGACAAAAATAAATATTGTAGAAATGGGATAGAAACAAAGGTGCGCTTGTCTCTGCAAGTGACTCTAAATATTTGGCATATGTAATCCCCGGAGAACTGGGATTTGGAATCACGTTTCCTTGCTCCTCCAACCATTTAAGATCCTTCAAAAGCCCTTCTGATCTTTCCAACCCAGTTTTCCTCATGTATGCATCTGCAAATTCATGAAATTCTCGCCATAACAAATTCGAATCATTTTTTTTTCTCCACGGAAAACTAGAAAAACAAAGCAAATCACATATTCTTCTATTTTTCACCTTTCATCTGTCTACTTGAAAATAAATATTTTAATTAAGAACAAATGTTTTCGATATTAATTTTAAGTCCCCCCTGGATAACTACCTCAGACTCTCAACGTCAACCTTTGTTACAAATATTATTATCATCGAGATGAAACCTCAATTTTGATTAAAGAACAATATAATGGATTTTTATATTTAAAAACAAACAGTAACTATTTGAAGACAATAATCTGAAAAGGAAGCTGCAATGCAATGCAATGAATGGAATGGAATTGGAATTGGACTCACACGAAACGTTATCGGATTCGTCGACGATGCGCTGGAGAGTGGCAAAGATGAGGTGAGTGTCAACAAGGTAAGCGATGAAGCCTTCCATGGAGGCGTGCCACGCGTCGGAATCCGATTGGTCGGGTGAAACGGCGGCATTGTGGAGTCTCATGGCGACGAACCTCATCTCTTCGGTGATGCCGGTGGTCTCTCCGGGATACAGCTTCCGATACCTCTTCCTCTTCTTGAGCGGAGACTTTGGTTTGGGTTTAGGAGTTGGAATTTCAGTGTGAGAGTGAGTGAGAGTGATGTTGGTGTCGGTGGAGCTTCTTGCTGTTATGGAAAACCTGCAAATGCAATTCTCCTTATTTGAGACTGAGATTGGGAGTGAGAATCGTAGCTGTGGCATGGCTTTCACTGTTAACCCCATCATCTTCTTCCTTCAAACTCTACTATCCGTATTCTCTATTTATTTTTATCATTATATTGATTTTAGTTTTAATTATATTATACATGTTAATTTTCTAATGACTTTTAAATAATAATTATTCTTTTAATCCTATCACAAATTAAAATATTTAAATTTCTTCTGTCGTCACTGCATATGCTGGTAGACTTTATTGAGTAAAATTGATAATTTCGATTTGAAAATGAATATAAATAAACGGGTTCATTTCTGAAGTTGATGATAGAACAGATTGAACTTCAATTTTATATATTAATTTCTAGCTATATTATGCGTAAAGAAGATTTAACATAAATATAAAAAGATTAATGCAGAATATAAAAAATTGGCTAAATGTCAAATTTTGATGCTCGTGAAGTTACCGTGGAATAAAAGTATTGATGTGTTTAATTCAAAGTTAATTATATTTACCCGTTGATCATTTAATCAACTTTGTTTTTATGAAATTGATCAATTATAAATATTAAAGTAAGGTACTCAATATGATAAAAAAAAGTTATGGATTACATCTATTTTAATATTATAATTCATTTTGCTTTTTAGTTTTTTCAAAAAAATAGTAAATATTACTTCATAAAATTATGTCTCTTGAGTTGCTAATAACCATCATATAAGATGAACAAATGTAAAGTCTTGATTATCATATTGCTTTTTTACTATGTTATTCGTGCAAGCAAAATATATTGATTTATTATATTTTGACAATTAACATCAAATCAAAAGCATTATATAAAATTATTTCATTTTTGCATTAAAAAAGCCACAATCAAGGAAGGAATCGAGAATAAAAAATTTCCCAAATTCATTGTATATGTTTGTATGACCTTTTCTTATATAATTAATTTTTAATTGTATCTTATAAATATCTTCTTGTTCAATTGCACTGTCACTTTTAATTAATTTTAAATACATATTAGGGAGTTTGAATTATGTCTTTTATGTTGTAAATTCTGCAACAAGTCTAGTGTTTAAAATATTCTCAATTAAATTTACAATAAAACAAAAAGAATATACAGTTAAATCAATGGCACATTATAACTTTCATTTTGGTTTCTTTAATTTAACCCACGTTGAACCTTTAAAGATGCAGTGAAACAAACTGCTTGAAGGAGGTATTTGTAAAATATGAATCATGAATGTGTAAGCCATTTTTAAGCAACGATCATGAAAATTGTATTGTTGCTTGCATGAATATCATGAAACAAATCAGTTTATTGACATAATAAATCTGTGGTGAACAGTATAAGTAAATGAGAGAAGATACAACAAAGTGATTACATTTGTGTTTCCTATTTATGTACAAAAGGGACATTGATTACAATCCCTACGGGTCAGTGGACAAAATGAATGGTTGATGAATGGGAAACTGTACAAGGTAAGGCAAGCCATATCTAATACAAGGCTTGCACATGTTAGTCCACCTTTAAGTTTCATTAACTATGCTAAACTTGGATTTCTTGTACATGTCGTTTTTGCTGTTGAGTCAAGCTGAAGGCATGGTCTTCCCATGCATTTGACATATAAATACCAATATAACACCTAGCTAAGCTCTTCTCCGGAAGCATAAGCTGAGTCAAGGCATGCTTTTAATCTCTGCAAGAACTTTAACGTCTCCGTATACGAAGGGTCTGAGCGGCTCACTGGCTTACAAGAATTTATATGATCTGTTGACTCCAATACCTGTTGCAAAATTAGAAGCTAAATCAGGAAAACAAACGCTAAAACTGCTATAATACTACAAAAAAGTACAGTCGATTTGAATATTGCAATGGATGCTGGGATGGGTGGGGTGACAAAGGTCAGAGCTTGGATATGCTGACGAAAATATTTTACTATTCATTTCATTTTCTTTTTCTTATAAAATGAGATAGAATTTCTCAATATACTTACGACTAATTCCCCGAATCCGGGATATGCTGACTCAATTGGTACAATTTCTGTTCGGAAGGCCCATCCACCATAAGCTTCAACTATTGGAGTTACCTTGGTCTGCAAAAAGTAATTCACAAGTCAAACTCATGAAAAGACATCGGAATAGATACTAGCAAATAGCTTAATTGCTGATTACCTCACAAAAGCTGAGAACATCAAGCAACCTCTTCTTATGAAGTTGACGAATATAGTCATTAAGCTCTATCAGTTTTTGAGATCCACTTCTTAGCTCTCCTATCTGTTAAACATTAAAAACCAAGAGAAAAAATACTCTTTCAAATTGTAGCAATTATTATTGAAACAGGAAATACGTTAACCAACATCTACTGCTGAAAAAGGGGTAGGTAAGTTCAAATACTAACTGTGGGAGCTGGACGAAGCACGAAGCCCATTCGCCAAGGCATATCTGCAAGTTTGCTACCAAAATGTGGGCAGCTATAAAAAACCTGCGACAAAAAATAACATTAAAAAACCTGCATACTTTAAGCATATATTTAATTAAAGAATCAATACTTACAATTCCCATTGTATTCTTCACAAGATTATCAAATCTTTCCTCCTTTGCTTTATGAAGAATTTGCTTCACAACCAGACCTCCCATACTGCAAACAATAGAAAAGCACATAGACAAAACAAAGTGAGGTAAAGTTAGAATAAACAAATAACTTAGTGACTAAAAGACATTTGAAAAAAATACAATTTACACGACATATATAAATTACTAGACAATTAATTTTGTCATCGTCCAAAAGGACTTCTAGGCTAACTCTATACTAGAAAGGTAAAAGCAGTTACAGCTGGGACACAAACCACAAAAGTACTTGTCACCACTTGTTCTTAATACATACAAAGTGACGTCTACATCCATCACACCTCAACAATTCTTGCCAAAAATAGAACAAAATAGATTACACACAGGCACGTATAGGTACTAATTTGTTCTGCATCCTATTTTGCTACTTCTATTTCAAAGCAAATTGTATAAACATGACATGTTTATATTTATCAAAAAAAATGTTGCAAACTAAAACTCTGTATGATGGTGAATCAATCATGATATTAAATTTTTAAATTTAAAACCCTTTTTGTATATAATCACTAACGAAAGTAACATCAAGATTTTTCCCTGGTGTCATTGAAAGAGTGATTGAAGAACAAATTATGATTAAAGCATGCCTTAAATATGTGTTAGGTCCTATAACGTACCTAATTTTTCCTATTTCAGTACTTCAATTTTTTTTAAAATAGTCCTTCCATGTGATATTCAATTTTTTAGCGTTAGTCCTTGTCATTAAATAGGGTTACTGTTAATGGCTGGTGTGGCTAAAGATTCAGGGACTAAGGAGTTCAAATAATAATAAAAGGAAAAAAAGCATACTTACAGGGATTAAACTAAAAATTGTACAAAGAGAGTATCATTACAAGATATCTGAATTAAATGTGGACTTTAAATCTAATTCAATCCCACAAAACCAGCATGTAAAGTGAGGTTACTTATATATTCTAAATTGACCTTATCTCTAGCTGATGTAGAACTTCCAACACCAAGTATAGGCTGAAGAAACTAAATGCCAAAGAATTGAATATTGCAGGAAAATTTTAAGAAAATAGTTTTAGAAGAAGTAAGATAAAATAATGCAAGTATTATATTAGATGGATTGATACACTAAAAGCATATCAAACCAAAAAAACATTAACATGATATACCTGAAAACAAGCAATAATCAAGTGAGATGCATGAATTCCCTAACCTAACAGTTCATGATTGTTTAGAAGTTCACACACACACACACACACACACACATATATATATATAGATAAATAGATTTGGATATATAGATATATAGGACACACAAATAAATACATACAACAGTCAATGAAGTACCTTCGTAAGCACAAGTTACTTACACTTTCAAAGAACACATGTCAATCATAAAAATGACTAAGTGCACAAAAGTTCAATAATGTAAACAATCATTGGCAGCTAGACTAACCTGTGAGTAACAAAAACAACAGGTCTATCCCCAATCCCTGCAGCAACAAGCTTCTCCAATAGCATAGAACTAACCTCCTGCAAATTTCAAAATAAACAAGTATAAATCAACTACACAACAAAGAGGCCTGGCAGTAGGTAAGTGAAAGGAAAGTGGTATGGATGCGAGAGAAATTGTCAACTGCAACCATATGCAGGGAGGAATTTAAGTATTTGATTGTAGATATATAACTGTATAGTTTTAGAGAATTTTAAGAGCTGGGATACGTGCCCCTAATAGGCAAACCAGAAACATGAAAATATGAAACTAATAATGAAGAAACAAAAGGATATAGAAAGAAAGAAACGTTCTCACAACTGCTTCACTCAAATCCAGTAAATTGTTTGGATCTTCATCCATAAAATCAGTCTCACTTAGTAACAGTTCATTTAAGCGCAGCTTTTTTTGACAGTCATTTAAGCACAGGTTAAATGTCAATATGATGTCTAGATTTATATTTTCATAAAATGGTAACAATACTGATCATACAATCTTTGTAATGGTGCTTCAGCCCCAGACACGAAGATGTGAAAATTGCAATTTGCAAGTTTGTATGGTAATGCAGGTCGAGAATGGCTGTAGCATTAAAAATTGATAAATTTCTTTAACCTTAACGAGGCTCATAGAGTATGAAGACCCCCAAATCCGTTTTTATAAATTCAAGTATTAGCAACCTCCCAGATGACTAAGAAGCAGAGCGTGGTAGAGAAATAAAAGCTAATGCTGTTTCTAGATAATAAATAATGAGGTGTTTTAAAATTGCAACCTGAAGAGGCAAGCTAGCTCCCGACCACTGTGTGAGATTAGTCTGCATAAACCATTTACCTAAAGAGTTAGATGGAGGTAAAGGGAACCACGCATGAAACAAACTCTAGAAAAGGTGATAGAACTAACATCACAAAAAGAATGCAATTCATATCCCAAACATCTCATCTTACTAAGGCTAATATGCCCCAACTTTACTAAGGCAAACCTTGTATTTTAGGGTAAACAACCGAGCCTCAGGAAAATCACTGGAAAGCCATTCACCAGGCCAAAAGGTTCCAAGCTTTCCTGCTCCCTCGTCAACCTTCTCGACCAAATGTGAAGAAGTTGAGGATTTTTCCTCAGCTATACGCCAAGTTTTGTAAGGCCCACCACGGAGCCCATGGACAAAAACTATGTCTAGTGGAGGCAAATTTCTATCTGGGTTGATTTTAGTTGAATCATTAGAAATAGAGCAGTTGCTGTTATTCAAGGACTCTGTTCCATTGTCAGTATCAGCAGAGAGAGCCAGAGATATCATTCTTGAGAATGGTTCTTGTTGACCTGTTTCTTTGGGACATTTCCAGTGGGGAAGATGAGAATTTATCAAGAATATCATGTCATCATAACGAGGACATGCATTCCTATAACTTTTTACACCACCGTCAGAAGGACCTCCACTTCCACTCCTTCCATTAGGCTGGTCATTGCAAAACACATTTAAAAGTGCTGCCCTGGCATAGCTTTGAATTTTAAGATCATTGCAACCTGGAATTCGCCCATTAGCACAATCATCAAGCCATTTGCACCATGTTTCATCAGCTGTGATGACCTTCTTGACTTTGGGAAGCAGTGAGAGGATGGTCAACAACCGAGCTGCATGCTTGCGGATATGAGCAGTGGGTGGAACTCGGACACTAGCTGAATTATATACATCTGATGCAGGTGGTTTGCCATCTACATTTGATATCCGCTCCTTCCCCTCATGTGCTCTAGATGATGCATTATAAGCCTCAATAGCAGCCAGTTTCTCATAATCATCACTCAACATAAAGCGCCTCAGCAAACATAAAATCCCAAAATCAACTATCATGTCCTGACAACCAGAATCTTCAGCACAAACTTCAGTCAGAGCTTTAATTCCTTTCAGCGTTGCCACAGCAGAATCTGCAGCATCTAATTTAGGCAAATTATCTTTTTTTAAATTTTTAAATGGTCCAGCTAAAGGTTCCAGAGACAGAAAATCTGCCAGTGGGGATGCATCCCCAGAATTAGATGCAACTCCCATTCTTTTAGCTGCCAGATTAACAACAGCAGTGGATAGTTGACTGGCAACTTGTGCAGCAGAAGCAATATTCGCATTATTGATTAATGTCTGCAAAAGGTTAACACGGCTAAAATGTGCATCAAAAGCAGACTTGGAATTGAAGTAGCACTGTCAGATATAGTGAAAGGTCATTTAGATAGAATGAGAAAAAATATTTGCATACCTTTACATTATCACTTTTTGGTTGATTGGTTCCATTATCATTTGATTTCTTGATAGAACTATGCACTTCAGATAGCATCACGGCTAACCATCCTTGAGAAAGTGGTACAGATGTTGGACCGTAGTCTTCCATGATCTGAGAAAGAATCTTTATGGCTGAAGATCGTATAGTATCAGAGGAAAATGTTCCAAAAACCCAAGGTACAAGAATGCCTGACCATTTTTGACCCTCTTCAAGCGACAAGTGCAGCTCTCCAGTACAAAGTAGCTCTAATGCCTTTGCCATTGCTTCTTGAACCTGCTTATGTTTTGTCATCTGCTTGGCGATTTCTCTCATTGGGTTAAGACCATTCTCCATCAGTATATTCTGCACTGCAGGGCTCCTCTCAACAGACAAGAGAAGGGCAGATAAAGCTATATTAGCCAAAGAAACATCTTCATGCTTGGATGCCTGAGATATAGTAGAAAGAATACTCGAAGCCCATTCAGAAATAGATTCATTCAAAGGTGCATTGCGATCTTCTAATAGCAACCGCACCACCAAACTTGCATGCCATTTTACAGATCTCTCGGGTGCCATTAAAGCAGCCATGACTGCCTGTCCATCTCGATCCAGTTCTTGAATACGAGTTCTATTTGATTCCGATGTTGTTGCCCAATTTGCTAATGCCCATGTGGCAAAAGGAACAGCAACATGTTCACAGTGCAAATCATCCCAGAGACCAGGAACAACAGAAGAGGATACATTATTTTGTTGCCGAGAATTGTCGTACTTATTTTGAAATTTGATAGTTTTAGAAGTTTGATGCTTCAATTCTTCACTATATGAATCACTGCTGGTCCTTGAAAGCCCTAAAACAGGGGTACCTTCAAGTATCTTGATCCCAATCCCTTTGCTTCCGGTCCCACCATCATCATCTTCACCTTCAGGTGGCTCATCCAAGTGCAAACCCCCTTCCTCAATTACTTGTAGGGCAGCAGCAATGTCTCTAGTTTCAGCCTTTCCAGGCAATGATGGATTAAAAGACACGTCTTGTGTATTGTCACAGCTGGACGTAACGATATCCATAATGGCAGCCACAAGCATGCTCCTGCCTTTCAAAGAATCAGAAATATCAAATGCACTACGTCTTGAATGCTGCTGCCACAAAAATTTGCATAATGTCACCAATGCCAGAATCAGAAAAAGACACTATCGTCAACATCTTCAGTGAAGCTTGCATTTATATAATAGATCTAGCTGTGCATGAAAAATAGTTCAAAAGACATCTCCAAGGATTACATATAACTTCTCAGTCTTCTTACAAAATATCCTCAATGAATAAATGAATAAATAAATAAACTAAATGTAAATTGAGAAGTACAACAATTAATACATTCGCAACCGAAATACGTGATACTATTCATTTAATCTTTCATCACATTTAAAAGATTAAACCCTATTTATGAGACAAGAGACTGTATAATCAAGCACACTAGGAATAAAGTCCAATTGATTGTTCAGTTTGCAAATGCGAATGCAAAAAAAGGCGAGCACACCAACTAACATAGAAAAACCAATTCACAAAAGGAATAATTTACCTTCTTATTCTTAGAACGCCGAGGCTGACACGAAAAGATGAACCTCAGAAGATTCGGAACCGCGTGAGGTCTCCCAAGCACCGCCGCAGACACGTTAGGGTCCGCAATCAGATAAGCAAGCGCCCTCGCGGACTCCGCCTGAGTGCCGCCGCCTCCGCCGCCTTCTTTTGTCACGGCCTCCAGCAGCCAGTCCACGACAGCGCCGCCACCTGCCCCGACGATAGCAGCCCTACGGCCGGAGTTCGCAGCAGCGATATCGGCGAGCAAGGCCGCGACGCGAATCTCGAATCCGGAGCGCACCTCATGGTTTGCCGACGACAGCACCGAGCACAGAGAGTGCCAGAGGACCGCAGCCGCGACGCCCGTGCGCCTGGCGTGGTGGAAAATACGGTCGAAGGAGTCCGCCGCCTTGCGCGTGGAGTTCTCGGCTCTCGCGTAGAGAGGATTTGGTTCTCCGCGGCGATCGGATTCGTGGCGGACGTAATCGTAGTTGAGGAAGGCGGCGGAGGTGAGAATGGCGGCGGCGGAGAGCGCGAGGACGTGAGCCCGAGAGGAAGATTGCGGAGCGATAGGAGAGAGGTTGTGGCTGTGAGCGAGGATTGGTGCAATTTGAGAATTCTCTACGCTTTTCTTTGTTGAATTGCAAGTTTTTGTCGAAGAAGAAATTGTTCGAGGAAGATGATGGCGAAAAAGTGGTAGCGTTCTGTTAAGGATTCGAAACATTTTATTTTAATTTTTTTATTATTTTTGGTTTTGCTGTATTGCGAAGAGAAGGGATGAGAAAGAGAAGACTCGAAGATGATTTAGAAAATGGAAGCGGCGAGTATGGCGGGAGCATATCTTGCACTTCTTCGTAAATAAATGGTACATGGATGATATTCAATTTTCTATATCAAGAAATTTTCTTACACGAATATGCTTTCGAATGATTTCGATTTTGTCTCTCTGTCCAGGTAGACATTACAGAGATTAGGCAATTGCTTCCTGCACTCGTCAATTTCTACCTCCACCCTCGTCCATTTTCACCTGCACCCCTCACTCTTTATAATTCTATTTTTATCCTTTCTATTTTTTCATTTGTAACTTAGGTTACATATATATATAACATTCTTTTAATTACTTTTTGGATTCTTTTTTCAAATTATACATATACACAGATAGACAAAAGAGCGTTAATTGAGAATTATGATATAGATTAATGTTTCTTTTTAAACTTGATGAATTATAAAACGTGATGCGTTAATTGAA
This sequence comes from Vigna reflexopilosa, assembly GCA_027742785.1. NCBI lineage: Eukaryota > Viridiplantae > Streptophyta > Magnoliopsida > Fabales > Fabaceae > Vigna > Vigna reflexopilosa. The sequence goes on from CM050919.1 coordinate 1,924,190, forward strand.
AGACTGAATGATAGAAAATCATGTGATGACTTTTCCTTATTCTATTTATGTATATAACATCAGCTTTATTCAATATATTATTTTTCTTCAAATACACAATCCTTTAAATTTGTAAACGGTAATGATTTTCTTTACATATATTTAGAAAAGTTTTTTTTATGAAGTATATTATATCGATTGCAACGAAAATCGATCTAATATTTATATATTAAATCGGTTAATATAATATATTTATTAGATCAGTTGATAAAATAACTAAACTTAATTTTTTTTAAAAAAAAGAAAAAAAATCTTGGTTGACCTATTAGAGGGTAAGAACGAGGAACATATTAGATCTAATATAGTCTATTTTCAAAGCTAGCATGAAATTCCATTTTTTTATTATTTGTATTTCCTCTCACATTAGTGTCACCTCTATTGGTCATTCCTTATTGTGCACTGTCTTCGTTAACTTCAACCATTTCCAGCGAGGTCATCGACGAGGTTCATCTCCCTTCTCTTCTCTTTATCTATTTTGTTCTTTCTCGATTTAAGTTTATTACAAGGGTGATTAGGGTTGATTGGAGGTATTCTGGGAGACTATTAAAACCAAATGCAGATGGTGAAACCAATAATTTCTCGTAATGATTTGTGTTGTTTATGAAGTTTGAAAATTTGTGTTAAATCACCTTAGATGATTGTGTAATTTTTTGGAGTTGTGTTTCAATTATTTTTTTAGTGCATGTTTGATTGTTAATTATGATTGGAATTAAGACGTGAAGAATGAATCCATATCTGTTTTGTCTTTTTCGGTAATAGATTGATAATTCCACAATTGATCTAATATTACATCGTCTTATATTTGACAAGTTGTGGAACCAAATTAATATATGTTTCAAAACTGATCTAATATATTTATTTTACACTAGTTATAACTTTTAAAAAAATCATAATAAAAGTGGGGTGATTTTCTACGAGAAAAATTTCCTGGATTTGTTTTAATGTGTTATGGAAAATGAATTCTTGAGTGATAGGTTGTAAGGATATGGTGAGGTGCCAAACAGTTTTAGTATTTGAATTTGTTGGGCAAAAAGAAAAACACGACAGACTTAAATTTTGTTTTTTGTTTTAATTATTGCGTATTGTAACCATAGATAGGCCTGATCCATTGTAATTTGAGTGTTTCATCCTACACCTCCAACATCTCATCCTGCATCTCCAAAAATTTCATTTTTAACCTTCTGATATATACACTTCCAACTTTTCTAAAAATTTTATTTTTTAATAAATATATTTTTATTTTCTTCTCTCTCTTATTAAAAGCACTTTAATAAATATATTTTTATTTTTTTCTCTTTCTTATTAAAGTCCCTATGTACCATCTTAATAATAATCTAATTTAATTTAAAATTTAAATATTATTTAATATAATTTTATATTTTAATAATTATTAAAATATGATTTATATCATAATAATTGTTATATTAAATATATAAAAATCAAATAACTAAAATAAAAGTAATAATGATAAAAATAAAAAATAAAATAATAATAACAATAATATAAAATTTGCTTTAATATATTCAAATATATTAAATTATATTAAAATATTACAATAAATTAAAGAGTTATTAAATTTTAAATAAAAACAAAATTTTAATTTTTTTTAAAATTTAATAACTCTTTAATTTATTGTAATATTTTAATATAATTTAATATATTTGAATATATTAAAGCAAATTTTATATGATTGTTATTATTATTTTATTTTTTATTTTTATCATTATTACTTTTATTTTAGTTATTTGATTTTTATATATTTAATATAACAATTATTATGATATAAATCATATTTTAATAATTATTAAAATATAAAATTATATTAAATAATATTTAAATTTTAAATTAAATTAGATTATTATTAAGATGGTGCATAGGGACTTTAATAAGAAAGAAAAAAAATAAAAATGTATTTATTAAAGTGTCTTTAATAAGAGAGAGAAGAAAATAAAAATATATTTATTAAAAAATAAAATTTTTAGAAAAGTTGGAGGTGCATGTGTCAGAAGGTTAAAAATGGAATTTTTGGAGGTGCAGAATGAGATGTTGGAGGTGTAGGATGAAACATTCTTGTAATTTATATCACGTTATGGTTTTGTGCTGTTTGGGCTCAGCCCACGTTTTTTTTTCCTTCATTTGATGCATCGAACCTTATTAAAAAAAAAATCTTATTTTAATTAAATGTGAAGTATCTTATTTTCCAGCATAAAGAAAACCGGTCAAATATCTTGGTCTGTTATACATTTTACAAGTAGCAAAAATGGATAGTGATTATAAATATTAATTACAGTAAAATAAAATATTTAAAAAGGAGATATAGCTTTATTAGGGAATTAGAAAAATAAACTGCTGAAAAAGAAGCTATGATTAAATGTGAAATTTTATGACGTTATGAAAATTTGCAGATACAAGTTCTGATAACTTAGGATTTCATTAAAAAAGTTTTAATAACTTAGTAAACTCAAATTACCCAATGATTGCTTCAATCTTTCGATAAAATTAATAATTTTTCATCAAAACAAAATCCTAATTATGATAATAAAAACTATTGTATAAACTTCAATTAAATATTTGAAAACTATGAAAATATTTTTTATAGTTTAATTAAAAACTATAGTATGAAATGTTAATAAATAAATAATTAATTGGTTGTGACATCTTGTTTCGGAATGTTAAGATATTAAACATTTCTAAAACTTAATAAAAATTTCAGTTAATAATAAAATGATAATATTAATTGCAAGTATTTCATAATTAACATTAATAAAGTAATTACTAATGATAACGAAAGATTTAGGGTAAATGATTTTTCTATATGCAAATATTGTATTTTGTATAAGTAAAGGTTTTTAGAAGTATTAAAACACTTTGTGATAAAAAGCTCACAGTTAAGGTAGGAGAAACTGATTAATTATATAATTTGATCTGTTTTTGACGAATTGATTCTGACAGAAAATTATCTTTTTTTTTTGTAATTTACTAAAGTGTATAATGGTATTTTGTATTTAAATGATGATAACTGGTGTTTTAGTTGAATTGAAATTGGTTATATGTAGAAGTGGTTAGTTATAATAAAATTGTTCAATTTGATTAATTATTAAGAAAAGAAATATGATGTATGAATAAATGATGTTAAAATCCTTATATATATATATATAATATTTGTCTGTTTGCATGTGCATGTCTCTGCTTGTGTATGTATATGTGTTCGTGTGTGATTGTATTTTTGTGTGTGTATCGTGTGTTTGTGTGTACTTTATCTTTACTTTCCTTGTCTTTTCTCTAGATGTGTAAAGGATTTGTTCATCCTTTTAAAGCTTTATTTAAAAATTATAGTTGAAAACAAAACAAATTTGTTTGATGAGAAATATATTTATTTTAGAGTGAGTTTTTCTTTACCTCTTTTTTCTTAAGTTGATTTTAAGAGGTTTTTCATAGATGGAGACTAAGGACCTTACATGTGGTCCTTATAGAAGAAAAAAAGAATTTTTGTTGATCCAATACCATAGAGAATATTTTTGTTTGTGTATTATTAATTAATTTTGATAATAATGTATGAGAAGATATGAAGTAACATGAAAGTCATTTAAGTATAAATAGACTCATGAGATATAAAAAACAAATATATTTTTTACATTATATAGATATAATATGATTTCTTATAGAGAGAAGTTTATTTTATTTTAAAATATTGTTAATATTATACAAATATTTATTTATCTTATATTAAGTAATAATAATGTAATTATGGAAAGTTCTAGCCATCATTGAAAAATTTCCTTTCGGGAGACAACCAAATGAGGGGGTTAAAAAAAAGTTTTAGCCCAAAACTTCATATTAATGAGTTTAACCTAACTACAAGATTTTACTTAACTCTTATAAATAATACTTTTATTTAGGTTAAAGATTGAGACAAAGTGAGGTCGAAGGTCGAAACAGGTCATTTCGGACTGAGATTAGATATAGGCAGTCTCAGCTCAAAAGTCGAGACGAATGTTCCAGATCAAAGATCGTGATATGCCATTTTGAACAAAGAGGTAGAGACAAAACAACCTGAGTCGAAGGTTGAAATGAGTCATCTAGGTCAAAGGTCGAAATTAATCATGAGAACTAAAGTCAAGATAGATCGTCCTAGGCATAAAGGTAGAGACAAAATGACCTAAGCCGAAGGTTGAAATGAGTCATCTAGGTCAAAGGTCAAGACTAATCACGAGGACTAAAGTCAAGATAGATCGTCTTGGGCATAAAGTCGAGAATGGTCGTTCTATGCTGAAAGTTGAGATAGGCCGACCAAAGATGAAGGTTTAGACTAGCCATTTTGGGTCGAAGTTTGAGACGAATCATCCAGTGTCGAAGGTCGAGATGATCCAGATATGAAATGGATCAGGTCGAAGTTCAACACAGGTCGAAGCTTGAGACCATCTGTCTCGAGCCGAAGGCGAAAACGTGTCATCAATGATCGAAGGTAGAGATAATCCCTCCCAGACAAAAGGTCAAAACAGAAGGTCCTAGGTCCAAGGTCCAAACGGATTCCGAAGACTACGACGGGTTGATCCAAGCCAAAGGTCAAGACAGGTCATTCCAAGTCAAAATTTGAGATTGATTAACTCAAGCTGAATACAACAATAAACCAATCTGACTTGAAGATCAAGACATGTCAACTCAGATTAAAAGTTAAAATGAATTATCGTAAACTAAAACTCGAGATGATTCAACCCAAGTCGAAACGAGCTATCTCAAACTAAAAGTTAAGATAAATACGCCTTGACCTTGACTATGTTTTCAAAATAAAGGTAAAAACAGCATTCCAATCTATCTAGAACAAATATCAAGATTAGTTAACTAGGTTGAAGCTAAAAGTACAATTTATACCTCGTAACTTTTTCTTCTTCATTTTATCTCTTATAACTCATAAATGCAGGTATAAGAAAGAGAAAACAACGTGTGTGTGTGTATAATTTAGGCTTAATTACCTACTTAGTCCCCATGTTCGGAGGTAATTTGCTGTTTAGTACCCGGTTTTAAAAATGTAGCCATTTGATACCCATGTTTTGAAATTTGTATCAATTGAATCCTACCCACTTAACGCCGTTATAAATCTAACGTTTTTCCTGAAATCAACTTTGAATTGTGGACGAGCGGTAGTGGACGAGCGTCCGAGCATCGTTGGACGAGCGTCCTCTTCTGTTGGACGAGCGTCCTCCACTGTTGGACGAGCGTCCTCCTCTTTTTGGACGAGCGTCCCTCACTGTTGGACGAGCGTCCTCCACTGTTGGACGAGCGTCCTCCTCTGTTTGGACGAGCGTCCCTCACTGTTGGACGAGCGTCCTCCACTGTTGGACGAGCGTCCTCCTCTGTTTGGACGAGCGTCCTCCACTTTTGACGAGCGTCCTCCACTGTTGGACGAGCGTCCTCCTCTGTTTGGACGATCGTCCACAACCGCTCGTCCACAATTCAAAGTTGATGTCAGAAAAACGTTAGATTTATAACGGCGTTAAGTGGGTAGGATTCAATTGATACAAATTTCAAAACATGGGTATCAAATGGCTACATTTTTAAAACCGGGTACTAAACAGCAAATTACCTCCGAACATGGGGACTAAGTAGGTAATTAAGCCTATAATTTATTAAGCTTTTTGTTGTTTCGTTTTCTTTTATCGACTTTTCGTGTCACGGGTGACACGAACATAAAGAAAGTTTTGTTTTATTTACTGCCATAATTTGCTTTAAGGGGCATCAAGAACAAGAAATGGAAAAGCCAATGGAAAAGGTGGTGGTGGAATATGTTATGTTTTTAATTTAACACGTGATCAAAGATAAAGAAAAGCCCCACTGATCTTGGATTTCTTCTCACTTCACCAAAAATGATTTACATCACCAAATAATAGTCAATTACATAAATAAATTTAATCAGCTTCAAATCTTATTTTCAACTTATGGATATATATTTAATTTAATACTTCTTAATTAATTAATTATTGTATTTTTATTTTATGTGAATAGGTTAAATATAATAATAGCATGCACGATGGGGATATAGGGCAAATTAATTATCAATGTTATTGTGTGATTTGATGAATTATTAGATAAGTGCAAGTTTGACCTCGACTATGTAAGTTTGTCCCCTATTCTACATACATAACATGAATTTACCATATGAGATGTACCCACATGTATATCAAGGATATCATTTCAACACCTTTACCATTTTTTAAGGTTAGTTGAAGAATTTTTAGAGAATTAATTATATTTATAAAAAATTTGAAACACTTAGTAAGAAAATATATTCTTTAAATATTTTTTAAAAGAATTTAAAATTTAAAAATACATAAAAAATATAGTTATTTTTATTATTATAACTAATGTTTTTTTTTAATGTAGATCAATGATTTTTTTATTAGTTTGTGTGTGGTTATTTTTTATTATTATTACTAATGTTATTATTTTTTTAATATAGATCATTGATGTGTGTGTGTCCTTTCAATTATTACTAAGTACACAAAAAAGGTGGACCCATAGTGTAATTTGCTAATGTGAATAATTCATCATGCCACATGGTTTTTATGGGTGGCAATTCATCATGCCACATAAGTGTGATGTTTTAACTCTTATCAGAAGAGTTAAAAAAATAAATATTTATGTTCCTAATATTTTAATGGTTATAATCCCTCGTGTTCCTCGTTTGGGTTCTTTACCTAAGCTTTTGTTGTTTTTGTTTTGACGTATGATTGTCATTAATGTTGTCATTAATGTTGTCTTTGACGTATTAATTAGTGTTATCTTCATTGTGATGAAAGTAATTCCAGTGAGTATTATTTATTTATTTGTTTTTATTTTATAATTTATTAATGTTGTTTTAAAAAATTATAAATGATTATATCTGTACCAAAATAATTTTTAGTAATCTTTCACTTATATTAATGTGATTATATTTGATTTAATTATTCAAAATCATTTATTAAACTTGATTGATGTGGTCAGACATTTATTCTTGCAAGTTATAGTAAAAATTTATTTAAAAAAAAATAATTTATTTTGCTTATAACTATTCCTACGTACTTTTTTTTGTCTCAAGTTTACTAGTTCAACCATTATGTAAAATTTGAAAAAAATTATTTGTTATGTTACAATGAGAATTTGTTTTAAAATATTTATTATTCACTAGTACAATATTAGCTTTTAAACTCGCACATTATACTTCATTTGACACTAAATCACGGTCTATCACAAGGCGGTGGCAGGTTTGTAATAAAGCCGATCTTATATAATTCGGTTGCACGCTGAATCGGTGCAAAACCAAGATACAACCTCGATTGCACACAAAACCGAAGCATAATCGGTGCCTAAAAGCTGACAACTTCATGAAAAGGTGATACGAGTTCAGGATTTGGGTGACAACTTTACGAAAAGGTGATACTACCTCGGTTGTCTGCAGACCCGAGGTAGAAAGCTTGAGCTACCACCTCGGTCAACTTAGACCCGAGTCATAAAGCCTGAACAAAACGATCTTCGGCTTCGGTTCATTCCTAACCGAAGCATATAGGCTTCAGATTTTCTCAGTTTAAGCATCTGTTTCGTTTATAACCGGTGCTGTAGAGCGCTACTGCCTCAGTTATTCTAGACAACCGAGGTAGTCTCTTTTATTAGCTTCAAAATTCTCAGAGTTTGTTCATTTCTTCTCATGCTCCTGGTTCTGCTTCTTCTTCTTTCTCTTCGTGCTGCCACTGCTGTTCATTTCTTCGTTGCTTATTTGTGTCCATTGCTTCATCTTTCACTTAAAGCTTGGTTGTGTTCATTGCTTCTTCGGTTCTTCTTCTTCTTCACGTTGCTGCTTCGTCTTTGCCGCCACCACCGTTGTTCTCCCTAAGGGCTGCCTCCACCAGCGTCGCCGTTGCGAGTCCTTCGTCGGTGTTGTTCGCTTCGTCCTCGTCGCTGCCGCTCTCACCTTTGTAGTCGTTGTTGCCGTCGCCCACTGTCATCGTCGTTGGTGCCACCAGAATCGCGCCATGGAACCCTAAATCAGAAAATCCCAATTGGTCGTTGTTCAATCGAATAAGATGCACGAGTGGGTTGCCCATCGCGCGAGTTCGTCTCCTCGGCCACCATCGCACGTTTCTCCCCCAATGACGAGTGGGTCGCCTCCGCCTCGGCCACCATCCGCGTTTCTCCCCCAACGGCGACTGGGTCGCCTCCGCCTCGGCCACCATCGCGCGTTTCTCCCCCAACGGCGAGTGGGTCGCCTCCGCCTCGGCCACCATCACGCGTTTCTCCCCCAACGACGAGTGGGTCGCCTCCGCCGATGCCTCCGGTACCGTCAGGATCTAGGGCACGCCGATGCCTCTGAAGCTTCTCTTTTGTTGATGATGTTGTATACTATGCAATGAACGTGCGATGAAGCTTCTTTGTGTGTTGTGTATTGCTTTGTTGTGTATTGCTTTGTGGTGTATTGCTTTGTGGTGTATGTTGGAATTTCTGAAATGTTGTTGTGTGTTGTTGTTCTTCCTGTGCGATGAAACAGGCTTGGCTGAGGATGGCTGTTTACCAGCTCTGGGAACATCAGCAAGATCATTCCACAGTGAATCAACATCCTAAAGGTTGAAAAAATTAAAAAAAAAACACATTACTGCCTCGGTTACCTAAAAACCGAGGCATAATCCTATTTATTTTTACTTGGTTCATAACCGAGCCATAAAACTTACCATTTTTTACCTCGTCTATATATATGTCTCGGTTGTAAAACCGGTGCCTATAAGCAAATTTAACCGGTGCCATTTCGTCTTACTTGTTATGTGAAAATATACTTATTTTATTTTTCAACTATTTGCAAGTATAATTTTCTTGAGGGTTATTGTGTTTTGGCGTATCTAATCATTTAATCTCTAGCAGCTTGCATCGTTTTGTTTTCGGGAAGTCTGTATTTATATAATTTTTACAACGTAATTCTAATTTTAATAGTGACAATGAAGTAAAGATTTAATATCATTGCATGAATTTTTGAATTTGAGAAAATTACACATTACTTAAAATTAAAAAATACTTTTCATGTAATGAATTTCTTTAAAATTATACAAGGTGAATATGATATTATTAATTTTTAGATTTGCCAAGTATAAATCCAAGGAGTGTGTCGAATCAACCATGAACAGAGGATACTTTTTGATGTTGGAATAAAATATTTTACTTAAACACATTGTGTACTGATTCAACTAACTTCATACGACTTTATTTAATATTATGGTCAATGAATTTGAATGTTTTGGCTTTTATTTAATATTATGGTTTTTGAATTTGAAAGGTTATGAATGAGTGAAGTAACAAAATTTAAAAAAAGTGTGATGGTGGTTAAAAGCCATGCTTATAAAATAAAGTGCGCCACATAATGATAATTATGAGATGAAGAAGATATTTGTGTATCATTATGAGATGAAGAAGATATCTGTCGAATGGATATGAAGTATAAAAAATATAGGCATATTCTAAAGATTACATATTATAAAAAAGAAAATTGAGAATTGAAAAGAGTATCTTAAGCGTGAATATCATGTCAGCAATAAAAATCAAATCAATAATGATAAGATGACAAAGGGCGTTTCCCTTGTGAAAGTTGTTTGATATTTTTATCATTCCAATGATTAAGCATTTATCTCCAAATAAGAATTTATTTCTATGCTGGAAATATATTTGTTTGCTATAGAGCAGCATTTGATTGTTTTTTTTCGTGAAATGATAGTTTTTTTTGGTCGATGGTGAATTAGTTAAAAGTCATTTTATATCATTGATGCTTTTACTTCTTTGGTTATTGATGTTTTTACTTTTTTGTTTTGGTTAGATATCTTATGTTTCTCTCTTATAAATAATAATCTCTTTTTTTTGTAAGTATTTGGATGTGCTAATTTTGTGGAGTCTTCCGAAATTCAATTTTTTTAATTTTTGGTTGATAGTAATAAACTTATTTCTTGAAAAGGAAAGTAGCTTAATATGATAAGAAGAATTTAGTTAGTAAATTCGATAATTGTTGGCTTATTGTCTTATAACTTTTGGGGTTATAAATTAAGTGTCGAGAGGAGGAGTTTTATCAAGTTCTTTCACCTTGAAGGAAGTAAGATAAAGTGTGCTTTTTGATGATGAACTTGTTAATGTTTTTTTTAAGTGATTAGATTGTTAGATTAGGTTAGATTCTAGGAAAATTTCATGTAGGATAGTTTCTTGGTTGGATAGAAGAGCTAATATGATCTTAAGTTTAAAACTGCATAAATTTGTTGTTGTGTCACAGTTTTAATTATCCCTTAATCGATTAAAGCTATGAAAAATTTTTAATCGATTAAGATAATAACATAATTGATTAAAATGGGTCAAAAGCACACCAGTAATTTACTCTCTATTTTGATCGATTAAGAAATTAACCTAATCGATTAAAATAGTGTGTAGAGCTTAATCAATTATGAAATATAACATAATCGATTAAATGCATTAGTTTTGTGTCTCTTCTATATATATATATGTGTTCTAACTCAGTTTAAGACACGAAGAACATTATATTTTTGAACAAATCGAAGCAAGAACACGACTATAGCTATCTTGGAACAATCTTGGAGGCATCAATCATAGTTTTAAAGAATTTCAAGGCCTCCAAGGCTTCAAGAATGGAAGAGTGATCAACCTAGAAATGTGCTTTGTTTGTAATTGTGAAAACTGCATTTGTTGGTTCATCCAAGTTCTACAATCCCTTTTTGTAATCTTTGTGTTTGTCTTAGCTAGGTAGGCAAGACTTTAAGAGAGTGTGTGTGTATAGCCTCTCTAGATTAGAATTTTTGTGTATTAGAGCGTGGTGTGGATACATGAGAGATTCTTGTATTCTTGACTATTACAATCTATTGGATTCACTCCAACTCAGGTTGTTGGAGGATGACTGGATGTAGACTCAGTTGAGAGTCGAACCAGTATAAAATTGTTGTGTTCTTTTGCTTTGTTTTTGCATTTTAATTTGTTGGTTAGAAAATCCTTTGAAAATAACATTAAGAACTTAAATTATTTAGATGATTTGGAAGATGGGAAATCATAATAGATTTTAGGATCCAATTGTGTTTCCTTTTGTTATTTTTCAAATTAAGAAGTTAATGTGTATCACGGAGAATAAATCTAAAAGGCATATGAGTAATACTATTTTTGATATTTTGGTATTGAAAATTTTCAATATTCAAACTAGGGTAGGATGGTTTTATTTATAGACGTGATATGACAAGTTCCATTTGTTAATTGACTTAAAGTGAATACTAATTGTGCATCTATGGGTTGTCTTGGCTTAGCTTTATGTGTTGGTATTCTTAAAGGAACTTGAGGTGAATATATGGAAAGGATGTGTACTTCGTCCATAAAGCTCAAGGATGAGCAAGGGAAGTAGACTTTGTTTGAAGACTCATGAGGAGTAGGAAGGAAGTATGATTTTAGCTCTAGAGTTAAGTTGGTTTTGGTTGCTAAGCTATGTGTGAGAGTTATGTTGATGATTGAACCTCTTGGACCAAGTCTACATGTGGATTCATTATTTTGGTTGATACAACAATAATTATTATTTAATTATGTGCTATTATATGAATTAACGAAAAATTGAATGAGACGTGTTATGAAGTGTTATTATTATATATCTTTAAGTTTAATTATTATGTTTTCTTTTAAGTTAGCTCACCCTTCATGTTCGTGGTTGTGGTTTTCACTTGTGATGATCGTATGACTTGTATTATAAGTGAGCAAATATTGTTGTAGATGGTGATTTAGAGGCACAATAATGAGGAGCTTGAAAATTTCTTTGGGAATGCTTATTTCAAATGTACTTTGCATAAATTTTAATTATTGAATATTTTTAAATGTTTTCTTATTATTTAAAATAAATGTTATCGAGTGGAACATTTATCAGATGAAATAAATAAAATTTTTTAATTTTATTAAATAAATTTAGAATATGCACTAATTTTTTTTAGTAATATTGTGAAGAGGTGTTACATTGGAGCATGCTTCGAAGGAGGACTTTTAAAGATTTTGGTTGAAAAGTGATTCTTCTTTAGTCTGTCATGGATTTTTGGATCAACGAGTGGTTCCTTGGAGTCTTAAAAGAAGATCACGTCGGTGCTTGCATTTTAGTACACATATAATTCAAAGTTTCTCATGTTTTTTTGAGAAAGAAATTATTATGCTAATAAATTTGCTAATTTAGCTTTCAATCAATGAAAATAGTATAAGTGATTTAATGTTTTGCCTTCATGTATTTATTTATATTTTTTTATAATGAATATAGTTTGTTTATAAAATATAAATTTTATTATAAAAAAAAACATACACACATACAGACATAGACACAGACACACACAAACATAGACACAAACACACAGACACAGACACAGACACAGAAACAGACACAGACGCAGACACACACACAGACATAGACACACATACATACACACACACACAGACACAAACACATACACAAACACACACACAGACACACACACACACATAGACACACACACACACAGACACAGACACAGACACAAACACAGACACAGACACAGACACAGACACAGACACAGACACAAACACAGACACACAGACAGACACACACACACAGACACAAACACAGACACACACAGACACAAACATAGACACAGACACACACACACACAGGCACAAACACACACACACACAGACACACACACACACAAACACACACACAGACATAGACACACACACACATACACACACACACAAACACACACAGACACACACACAGACATAGACACAGACTCAGACACAAACACAGACATAAACACAGACAGACACACACACTAACACAGACACACACACACACAGACACAACAAACACATACACACAGACACACAGACACACACACACAGACACAAACACAGACACAGACACAGACACACACACACAAACACAGGCACAGACACAGACACAGACACACAGACACACATACACACACACACACACAGACACAAACACACACGCACACACACAAACACACACACACACACACACACGTACACACACGCACACACACACACATCCCTAACTTTTTTAAAAAATAAAAAGTTTACTCAAAACCAAAATTTATTAAGATAAACCTTTCTTATATTATGTTACATTATAGTCCCTATACTTTAATAAAAGAAAGGATAACAAACAACTACTTTTTATTTTACTTTGTATTTTATAGAGATAAAGTAGTTTATATAATTGGAAAATGAATCAGTTTTATATTTATATATAACTTTTACATACAAAAACATTTATTTTTGTTTTAAAATAATTTTTTTAGATTTAAATTGAAAAAGGTACTTACACGTTAGAAATAACGTTTATAAATGAATAAAAATTGCATTCAATTTCTTTTAAGTATGTCAGGGCCATTAAATTCCCCAACATAGTGGAAACCGTGTGTCTGTAAGAGGGAAAATGAAACTCGGGAAGTGGAAGACAGGTGGCTGCAGGAGAGTGGACCGATCGGTTTGTGCAGGGGGTATATAAGCTGAAATTTAAAATCTGGTGCTACTTTCTGCATGCACCCTTCTTCTCCAAACTACTGAACCTCATTTTCTCTTTCTTCTCTCTAGATTCCTCCATCTTCTCTTTAAGAATTCTCATCTTTTTCTTCTTCCGATCACCATTCAGGCAACGTCTGAACTCTCCCGACGTCAAGGATTTTCATTTAGACCGATCAAGTTGTGGTTTTAAGCTGGTGAGTTCCTTCTCTTCTTAGAACGTTCGTTTTCTGACACATGCAAGCCATGTTCTGGTTGCATGAGTTTATCATCTCATTCTAATAGCAATTCTGGTCTTTTATTTTGGTTTAGTTTCGTAAACCAGGAAACTCTAAGTGTATAAGATTAGTAGTGGTGAGCCAGATACTGCAACCGTGAGCGTTCGGTTGAGTTTAGAGGTAAGAAAAACTTATATAATTTGATTATGATTCTTCGTTCTGAATGGTTGTATGTTTGTTTGATTAATTGATGAATATGAAGTATTGGTGTTACTGCATTGTTTGTTTAAATGAGTGGATGATTTATAAATAATATAAACTGGGTTGATATAGGTTTGATCTTAAGTCTGCAACTTTCTGCGTAATTCTGTGTTTGTCACTGAGAGTCATTATTGACCGTTCGGTTTTTCCTTTGAGCATTCAGTCTGAACTGGATTCTTCTTTTGTAGAGAACTTTAGTTCATGACCGATCGGTTTTCTATTAGTATACTAGTAAATAAGCGTTCGGTCTAAGTATAACTTTCTATTTATATTTCATAATCAGCTTAGTTGAGGTATTCAATAATATTTAAAGTCGTAGATATTATAGTTATCCGTTATTAAAAATAAGTTATATGTAATTGTATTTATAATATATTCCTTCATGGTATAAGCTCAGTAATGCTCGGTCTTGAATCAAGCGCTCGGTCTCAGTAGTGCTCGGTCATAGACCAGGTGCTCGGTCTTAGTAGTGCTCGGATTTAAACTAAGCGTTTGGGCTTATAACATTCCATAATATATCTGCATTAGGTATTAAGAGTGTTCGTCCAAACTCAATAGTGTTCAGCCATGGATTCTAGTGCTTGGTTTAAACCCTTAGGTCTCTGATAAAAGAATTCATTATTTTCAGTTAAGTTTAATTATATGTATTCTATAGTATTCCAAACATTCTTGAAGTTCTGTGTAGTAAAGACCGTTCGATCATAATTGTTGAGTAGCGAGTAAACATTCCGTATTATCATAAGTGTTAGGCTTCTGATGAGTCTTACCTAGTATGGACCGTTCGGTCCTGTTCTGTAGATAAGTGAAAGACCGCTCGGTCTTATAAGGGTTCAGTTATGTTAGTCTAAATAGTATTCTCTCGTTCGGTTCTGTTCTAAGATGAGATCTTGTTTTCTGGGTTTCGGTTTGACTGTATTGATGAAATATGATGGTATTTAAAATGTGGTATGAATGGAATAGTATGGAAATGAAATAGTATTCTAGGGAGGAATATCTCAGGATTGGTTATTGAATGGTAGAGTATGAATGTGGTTATGCTTAGTTGGCGTTTATCCTGATATTCTGTGATTACTCATTCTCAAATAGAGAGGAGTAAGTCATGTGTGAGAATGGCAGGAGGTCCTAGTCCATAAGTTGAACTTGGGTGGAACGGACTAACCTCGGGTGACAGCTGTTGAGGGCATCCCAGCTATTACATTACCCGGGTACAAAATCGTCATAGCTACACAAAATTCATACAGTCCGGACAGTCAGAGTCAAGGTATCGGTCGTTGCGTGTATTATTGTATGGTTATGGTTGGAAATGTATGATTGGTTGATGCATGATTGACCTATGGATTTTATCTTAGATTTGTGTGAATTCTATGTTTTCTGAATTAATTAAATTACATAAGCTTACCCTATTTTCCTGTCTTGTTTGTATTTTCCGTTCGACCATCATTTCCTGTTGCAATGATCATCCTGTGGATGTGAGTAGAAGGGGAAGAGTGTCTACTGGAAGAGGCTCTGGTAGAAGTGGAAGTGAAAGCAGAACCATAGGATCGTTCGGTCGTTAGAATTGATTCTATTTTGTATAATCGATCAGTGTAAGCTTAGTTTTGGAACCGTTCGGTCTAGACTTTTGTTTTGTAAAGTTTAAATTTTGAAGTATTGTTGTAAGACCGTTCGACCATAAGCGTACCTCTTCTCTTTCAGAACTGAACTGTAATATTGTTAATTGTGAATATTCTATGATATGATTTTATATTGTATTTCTGGGATTTCTGAGATGTTACAAAGTACACTTTTTAAAGTACCGTGAATAGAAAAATAATATTAAAGAAGAAAAATATATCAAAAATAGTAAATTAAATTACAAGAAAAAAATAGTTGTCAAGTAAATATTAGTACTTTACACCAATAGTATGATTAATGATTTTTTAAAAATAAAACAATTTAATTAATTTTTTAAATTACATATTTAAGTAAAAAATAATAATACGATTAAACCTTAATTTTGTACTTTACAGTTACTATTTGATAATTATTTTTTTATGAGTCGTTGAAAGGTGTATGAAATAGTGGTGAAGAGCATACGTGAATATGACAAATAAAGAGACAAATGCAATTATGATATTCTTATCCTTTTCTAATTATTTTCTTATAATTATAGTCTTTTGAAATTGTTGCCTATGAAATTAAGTAGGTAAGTGGAAAAATATAAAGTGACAATAATAATTAAGGAGACTCTTAAAAACTCCTGAGAATTTAACGAATTAATTATAATTTAAACAAGTCAGACAAGAAAATTTAAAAAAGTCCTCTAACCTAACACGTGGCTCATAGAATAATATAAAATAATAGTCATGCTATTATAAAATAATTAATTATGGTGGTTGGAATTTATATTGACACAATTATTTAGATATTTTCTCATTGACTAATTGACTCATGGTTCATTACTATCCATGCGTTAACAATCAATATTACTTTTTTTCATTAATGATAATTATTATTTTTTAATTTTATACTCTATCAAAAGTAAAAATATTCTCCAGGAAAAATGAGTTTTATTAATAATTAATTGAAGGTGATTTAACTAGTTATAAGAAAATACCTAATAACAATATTGTGAAAGATGATATTTCAAGATTATTCATTACAAAATCTAAGTATAAATTTAAATTTTATAATAAATAAAAGTGAAAAAAATTGAAAACCAAAATAAAGATTCATAAATTTATATCAGAGTCAAAGATTATTATTAGTGATCAACTCGAATAAATCTTTGTATCGAAAATTTACCTGATATAAGATTAAAAAATTGTATTTTATTGAAATAAAAAATAATATAAAAAAATACTAAGCTTGAAAGAGAAGTGTTAATGTAGACAGATCCATCACTAATATATTGGGATAAATCAAAATTAAGTGAATGAAAGAAAATTTGAGACAGAGAAATATACATTTAGTAAATTTAAAAGTGAACCTTTTAACGTGTGTCCAAAAGTATTTGTTAAATAATAGTAAACATATTTTACATGAATATTGTAACATCCCAAAAATACAGAAATAAAATCATATAATGGAATTGATTACAGTTAATAATAAATTAGTTCAGTTTTAACTAAATAACGAACAGTTACGGCCGAACGACCTTACACAAGCTACAAACTAAATTTGTTCCAGATAAAGGAAAACATGACCGAACGGTTTACAAAAGATCAAATACCGTACGGTCACATAGAAACAAAAGAGAGGAGGTGACTGAACGATCACCTCATAACAAAACTACTAAACACTAGCCGAACGCTCCTATGGCTCGGCCTTCACTTCCACTTTTATCAAATTCTCTTCTTCCAGCGCATCCTCGAACAGCGCGTCTCCATCTGCTCACATCCACACGGATGATCATTGCAATGACAAGACGGACGTACAAGGACGAGACAACACAATAAAACACAGTGTAAGCTTATGTAATTTAATTCAAGCAATAACATACATTTATCACATTCAAACACATCAAATACATCTCAACGTACGATTCAAGCAAGGCCTACTACTAGACTGATCGTCCGGACTGTATGAATTCTGTGTAGCTACGACATTCGTGCACCCGGGTGATGTAGTAACTGGAATACTCTCATCAGCTGCCACCCGAGGTTAGTCCGTTCCGTCCAAAGTACCCCTAAGGACTAGGACCTCCTGCCGCTCCCACACATGACCTACTCTCCTCTACGTGAGGGCGAGTACTCACGGAACATAAGGATGAACCGCCAGCCAAGCATTACCACATTCATACTTTACAATTTCAAGAGTCATCCATGAGTCGTTCCTCCCCGGAACGCTCGTTCAACTTCACATCATTTCATTCATAATCATTTTCAATTCCATCCTTCATTATCACTTTTCTCAAATTCATCTTTCATTGCCAATAAGTTAAATTTCATCTTTGTTCAAAGGTTTATTAAGACACCAGAAACCGAACGTTCAATCCTCACTCATAACGAGGACGAACACTTGAGACGAGACAGATAGGTCTCAAGTTCCATAATAGAATAAGACCGAGAGGTTTGTTGTCGGTTTGAGAGAGAAACCGAGTGTAATAGATATAGCAAAGAACGAATGAACCGAACGTTCATTTCAAAGTGAATCAATTATATGAACTGACTCTTGATAACTCTGACCGAACGCTGAAAAGACCTCGCCAAAAGCTACGACTCTATGCTGGAACCAATCGATACCGACACTTCAAGATATTCCAAGAATAATACTTAGAAGAATTCTCATAAAGAAACCGAACGCTTATGAATATTTAACTTATTTGATTTTACATCAAGAAATCTGAATGCAAGTAAATGACCGAACATGGTAGAGAAGAAATTCTATTGAAGTTAAACGAACGCTATTTTTCATCAATATAGATTATATAAGAAACGAGTACGAGCGCTTGGTGTAAGACCGAGCGCTACTCAGTACGAGCGCTAGGTGTAAGACCGAACACTAATAACTTCTAAAAAAAGGCTTGATAGTTATAGTAAGATATTATTGAAGTGGTGTTTACGAAAAACAATAATATACAATTACATATATATATATATATATATATATATATATATATAAATTTAGTTTATCACAGGATACCCAGATACAACTATGCTTGGCCGAACGCTCAAGCATAGTATTACCACACGAGGACGCTCGTCCTCAACTAGGATTCTCTCCAAATGAAAGAATCCCGTTTCAACTAGGTTCACCAGGAAACCGAACGGTCAATGACCGTTCAGTAACGAACGTACACTTTTATATGAGAAATTTCATACCAGACTCATTTATTCTCAAACTCATTTCTTAACATATAGTTCCATAACTTTATACATTCATATCATAATCAACTTTCTTACTTCATACAATCCATATCATATAAGTTTCATATATTTCATACATCAGAACATGGCAACCATCGTATATCATATAGTCAAATATCACAATAATCATACTTCACTTTAATTTAGTAACTCATCGAACGTTCATCCAATCCAATCATATCAACCATCATGCATCAAAATCATTCAGTCAAATAACGGACGTTCATTTAGTAACTCAGAATCTGGTACGGTCCAATGAATTTAGGTGACAGCTTCCTAGGACGAACGACTCTGCCCACACGCACGTCCTTAGCAAATCTTCAATGTTGACCGGTTTCAACTATATCGATCGGTTATATTTGAGTAAGGCTGAATAATTATGGGACGAAAGTGAACTACAGAAGAACTCTAACGTAAAGAACTGGTTGATAACATTTAAGTAAAGAGATAATGTCTTAGAGAGGTTAACTGATCGATAACATAAATACAGAATGGGAAAGTTACTAGTAGAAAGTCACAAGTCTTCCAAAGGAAAAGATTTAATGGAAAAGTTTATCATTGTTTGATTCGAGGGTGAAAAGAGAAACAGAAGAAACGAGAAAAATAGAGAAGAGAAACACAGAGAGGAATAGTCCGAATATTACGGAATATATATATAGTCAAACCAAGTAAAGGACAGAAATAACGAACGCCCTAGAAGACAAAAAAAACAGAACGTTCGTTCATAGCCCACGCGCAGAGGAAGAGAAGGTTTGGCCACGAATGATCAGACGAAAACTGAACGATTACTCAGCAAGAAACCAAATGAATAAAATTAAAAATTGGTCTAACTGACAATTACTGTTTGAGAAAGAGAGTATAGAAAATTTTCCGAGTGATTGATGGAGAGTATCAAATATCTTAGGTTCAGGTAGAGAATGGATTTCTTGGTTCTTGGAGAAAACGAGACTTCATTTCTGACCCCTAATTGATTCAAAGTAGACGTTCGTACAGACATTTGAACGCCCGAATCGTTCTATTCGTCTGGCCGTTCCTCTAGAATGCTAATTGAACAAGTCTTCAACTGGTTGCCCCACTTACTCTTCACTGGTTGTACAGAACCTAGAGATGAATTGAAAATCTTTACCTGAATCGCTACCAGATTGTATTCTAAGCAATCAAATCACTTCCCTGCTGTAGAGTTGAACCAATCCTTATCACTAAGTTCTCAAACCGATGACTATAAAGCGAAAATTCTTGGTCAATCTACTCTCAGTAACTCTAATAGTACCTTAACCTTATGACCGATCGTGAAAGTTAGTAATGAATTTTATGGTAATGTTATAGCATTTCCGTTCGATGTCTGAAGTTCTTCCTTCACCTTTTGACATGTTACACTATAACACATAAACCGAACTACTTCTGTTTATAAACCCAACTACTAAATTGATTGTGATGACCTTTCAAAAATCAATCTCTCAAACCACTATAAAGGACACAATCTTTTAGCTGAATCTTCAAGATACCGTCCATGCCTAACTCAAAATCTTCTCCTTGCTCACTTCCGATCGGTTCTACCGAACGGTTCACTCTCCACTTCCAACTAAGGCCCTTAATAACGTTCGTATCCTCACTTATAATATTAAGTTCATGAAACTCTCAACTAAACCCGACTCTCGGTTTATCACTGCTTACACACTCCCTAGTATTTGCACTTTGCTCATCCAGTAATTCACACTTCGAACAATTCTACACACAACTCTTCTTATCCTTAACACTCCTAGCAATGCTCTCAAATGTTCCACTCTGATTCATCCTTCTTGTATGCCAGCAATATAAGCGTACTCCATAATGACATGTTAAATTTAACTAAACTGATTATTGAGTTCCATCCACTCTGCTAATGCTACTTTGTAAAAATTACTGATATTAATCTAACACCTGGCATTAGTGCAAAAGAGACTAAACTTTACACTGAGTAAATAGCCTTGGCGCCTCTTCAAGAGGACTCAAGAATTCAAACGTTTACTATTACCGTTCGGTTAGACTCTTGCTACCGAACGGTCTAACTTAATAGATACCGAACGTCGACACACCACTCACGTGAAGTATCTCCTAAGTTAGTCAATTCTAGAAAACAACACTCTCACTAACATAATAATAAACATCTATCTCACAGGTTAGATATCCAAACTAACTCAATTGCTGATGTTTACACCACCAGATCAAACGGCTTCCTTATCACAACAATTAAAACGACGCACAGCAAGGCAGTTCATACAATAAGCAACTGCGGTTGATGAGTGTACCTAAGCTTGCTGTTCCAGCGCTCGTTATGGCCTAAACCCGACCGATTGCCTGTGCTCGGCCACCACCCCTTGGTTGATTTCTTCCAGTATTTGGAGGCCTCATCACCGCTCGTTCTCCCATATTTCACTCTCGCTCTAGATGTCCGTTCCTCCTACAACGAATGCAGATCTTTACTCCCAACAACTGAGGACACAACATCGGTAGTGTGGTCCTCCACAATTAAAACATTTTACGATCCCTTGCTGTCCAGATCGACTGGCAGTCACCAAAGATTGTGATTGAGACCCACCAGAAGTAGATGATAACACTGGACGAGCGTAAGGCGTCCTCCTTGGATTAGTATTGTTCCTTGAAGATATGGGTCCTTTTATTGCCTGTTGGTGTTGCTTCTTGTGTTGTTCCACTTCTTTCACGTTCTTCTCTAATACTGTAGCCCTCTTTACCTCATCAGGGAGACACTTTTCATTGAACATAGCTGGATGATGTTGGGGAAAACTCTCCAATCTCCCCTCGGTCCGATGATTCCCAGAGGAAGTGGACGCTCCGGTAATATTCCTAGTGATTTCTATGATCTTCATCAACTGTCTTTGGGTCGCTTCAGAATTGACACGTGCGGCCTCCAAACTTTGTAAAGCGGTCGTAATCTGCTGCTCTAAGGCACCGTTCTGCTGTTGAAGTCCTTCTATTACCGATTCCAATAGTCTATTGTGATCAGATGCATCACGCTCGGTAGGTTGAGGAAGAGGTCTCGGTGCCATTAGTTCTCTGAGAAGCAGAGAAAACGATCATTAGTTAAATTTAAGGAGTTTGAATCACTCATCAAACGAACGTTGAGCACCCAGCAAGAGCATAGTATGCTCATAACCTACAGTGTTCGTTAAGGAACAAAACTACTCTGATACCACTAATGTAACATCCCCAGAAATACAGAAATAAAACCATATAATGGAATTGATTACAGTTAATAATAAATCAGTTCAGTCTTAACTAAATAACGAACAGTTACGGCCGAACGGCCTTACACAAGCTACAAACTAAATTTGTTCCAGATAAAGGAAAACATGACCGAACGGTTTACAAAAGATCAAATACCGTACGGTCACATAGAAACAAAAGAGAGGAGGTGACCGAACGATCACCTCATAACAAAACTACTAAACACTAGCCGAACGCTCCTATGGCTCGGCCTTCACTTCCACTTTTATCAAATTCTCTTCTTCCAGCGCATCCTCCAACAACGCTTCTCCATCTGCTCACATCCACACGGATGATCATTGCAATGACAAGACGGATGTACAAGGACGAGACAACACAATAAAACACAGGGTAAGCTTATGTAATTTAATTCAAGCAATAACATACATTTATCACATTCAAACACATCAAATACATCTCAACGTACGATTCAAGCAAGGCCTACTACTAGACTGACCGTCCGGACTGTATGAATTCTGTGTAGCTACGACATTCGTGCACCCGGGTGATGAGGTAACTGGAATACTCTCATCAACTGCCACCCGAGGTTAGTCCGTTCCGTCCAAAGTACCCCTAAGGACTAGGACCTCCTGCCGCTCCCACACATGACCTACTCTCCTCTACGTGAGGACGAGTACTCACGGAACATAAGGATGAACCGCCAGCCAAGCATTACCACATTCATACTTTACAATTTCAAGAGTCATCCATGAGTCGTTCCTCCCCGGAACGCTCGTTCAACTTCACATCATTTCATTCATAATCATTTTCAATTCCATCCTTCATTATCACTTTTCTCAAATTCATCTTTCATTGCCAATAAGTTAAATTTCATCTTTGTTCAAAGGTTTATTAAGACACCAGAAACCGAACGTTCAATCCTCACTCATAACGAGGACGAACACTTGAGACGAGACAGATAGGTCTCCAGTTCCAGAATAGAATAAGACCGAGAGGTTTGTTGTCGGTTTGAGAGAGAAACCGAGTGTAATAGATATAGCAAAGAACGAATGAACCGAACGTTCATTTCAAAGTGAATCAATTATATGAACCGACTCTTGATAACTCTGACCGAACGCTGAAAAGACCTCGCCAAAAGCTACGACTCTATGCTGGAACCAATTGATACCGACACTTCAAGATATTCCAAAAATAATACTTAGAAGAATTCTCATAAAGAAACCGAGGCTTATGAATATTTAACTTATTTATAATAAATAGATTGTTTATATGTCCACTCCTCTAGAAGACACACTATTACCATGTGAAGAATTGCTCTGCAAAGCAAAAACAAACACAAAGTTTTCCCTTCGCATTCAATCTCATTAAGCTCTGTGGTCCAAAAGACACTGTTTTTCCAACCTAACACGTGAAAACAGATAAAAACCACGTGATTATAAAAATTTTGAATATTCAACATTATTCACTATATTATCCATTTCGAGGTTTCTGGAAATTAATTTAACATACGAGAAATCTATCCTACAACCTTAAGGTGCTAAGATTTTGGTAGGAGATTATATTATATTTCTAATATAGCTTAACTTATGATTGATTAATCCCTTTTCAAGTAATTGAAGAATTCTTATTCATTGAAAGTCTTTTTGACTGAGGTTGTAGACAAACTTATTCCATTATAGTACCTATTTTAGTTTACCCTCAAGAAAAAAAATCCAATTCATACGTTCATTGATTGCCGCTAACCACCAAACATCATAATTAACACGTGAAAATAATGTGAATATAGAGATAGATTTTAAATAATAAAATAAAGAATATTTTACCAGATATAAATTTTTTACATTCATTTAATATTATTTTTTTTTACTTTTTTTTAAAAAATACAAAAAAAAAATACTTTTTTTATTATTATTTTATTTTTATAAAAGTGTGAAATCAATATAAAAATGTGTGACTGTATCATTTCACAAATATTATTCATTTTCCTGTTTTTGTGACAACTAACTTAACACGCCAAAAACATAACGACTGATCTAACATCTCCAATCTTTACACGGTTTAGCTTTTATATAAATACGTAGCTTCTCCTCATCAAATTAAGCCATGAAAACAAGGTTTTTCTGAAAAAGTTTGATCAAGAGTTGAGTAGTTTCTTTGCACTTTCCTAAGCTCAGTTCACTCCATCTCTCTTTGTCTTTGTCTTGGTAAGTCATCAATTGAGATCTATGGAAGCAACTCAAACTCCAAGCAAAGGTGATGATGGAGACCTCATTACTGTGCTGAGTATTGATGGTGGTGGCATTCGTGGAATCATTCCAGGAGTTATACTGGGTTTCCTCGAATCAGAGCTTCAGGTAATAAGCTAAGACAAAACACGAGTCTAGGGTTTTACTGATATATAAGTAAAATAACTGTAGTCACTGCAGCAAACTAATAATGGTACATATGCAGAAGCTGGATGGTGCTGATGCAAGGCTAGCAGATTACTTTGATGTGATTGCAGGAACAAGCACCGGTGGATTAGTCACTGCAATGCTTACTGCTCCAGATGAAAACAGCAGACCCTTGTACGCAGCCAAAGATATTAAGGATTTCTACCTTGAGCATACCCCAAAAATCTTCCCACAGAATAGGTAAATACCACACTTTACTATAAACTTCATACCAAATCATTCAAATCTAAATGCATATTTTATCACTGTGTACTCATTTACAGTGTGATTTTCCAAATACAGTGGCTGGAATTTAATCGCATCATTGATGAAATACGGCAGAACTCTGATGGGACCACAGTACGATGGCAAGTATTTACACAAGCTCATTAGGGAAAAACTAGGGGACACAAAATTGCAACACACATTAACCAATGTCGTTATCCCCGCATTTGATATCAAACACCTTCAACCCACCATCTTTTCCAGCTTCCAGGTTCATCTCTCCTCTCAATTGTTGCCTAAAATATATCGTGGTTGCAAAAATTCACTCACTTGAAAACAAAAAATTCCAGCTTTTTTTACAGACTTTGCTACAAATTTTGAAGAAAATTCGTTGATAACAAGGAATCTCATGTGTTGTATTTTGTCTTTTTCTCTGACGAAATTATTACTCTCGAATATGATGTCACAGGTGAAGAAGAGACCATACTTGAATGGGTCTTTGTCTGATATATGCATTTCAACCTCAGCAGCACCAACCTATCTTCCAGCTCATTCCTTTGAAACCAAAACCCACCATGGTAGTTTCAAATTCGACCTTGTAGATGGTGGTGTGGCAGCAAATAACCCGGTATTATACAGTTTCCTCAAATTATGTCAAAAAACTAATCTTAATCATTAACACACACACAAGCTAAAGAGTGTGAATGAAGTTTGATAACAAGTATAAAACCCTTACAAAATCACCGAGCAAGCACGCTTAAGAGATTTAATTGATAACACAAGAACGTGATAGATATGTTATAATTTGGCGTTTTCCAGGCACTGGTGGCGATGGCAGAAGTGTCGAACCAAATCAGCAATGAAGGGTCATGTGGAAGCTTGAATGTAAAGCCGTTGCAATACAAAAAGTTTTTGGTGATATCGTTGGGAACAGGTTCTCAGCAACATGAAATGAAATACAATGCTTCTAAGGCATCTAAATGGGGCCTTTTGGGCTGGGTTTCCTCCTCCGGTGGCAATCCTCTGATCGATGTCTTCAGTCATGCTAGTTCTGACATGGTCGATTTCCACATCTCCTCCGTTTTCCAAGCACGCAATGCCGAAGAAAACTACCTCCGAATCCAGGTTCTTTCAAAACATACATAAACATCAATGATTATCGTGATTGCAAATGAAAACTCATGAGTTGAATTCTTTATATTCAAATTCTGTAGGACGATACTTTAAATGGGGACTTATCTTCGGTGGACGTGGCCACGGAAAAGAATTTGAATGGCCTTGTCGAAGTTGCGGAAGCATTGTTAAAGAAACCAGTTTCAAAGATTAACTTGAGGACTGGTATTCATGAACCTGTTGAGTCTAACGAAACCAACGCAGAAGCCTTGACGAGGTATATATCAAAACCCTAATCTCTCTCACACACACATGATAATGTAAAGAATTTAACAAAAAGTGCGTAAGAAATTAAAGTATATAATAAACATCATGTGTTCATCATACTAATATTTTATTAACTACGTAATTTTTATCAAACAAAATCCATGACTTGTAACTTGCTTCAAATCACAGTTTCACGATTTGATTATTTTTTTTATCAGGTTTGCGAAACGACTATCCGAACAGAGGAGATTTCGGAAATCTCAAACGTTTGCGAACAATGGGAATATTTGAAAGACGAAGAGATAAGAGTGTTGCTTGGCCAAAATGATGAATGATTATTTATATTTTGTAGTTTTCATGACAGTGAAGATATATTTCATTGTTCTGTATCACAATAATTAGAGTCCCTACAATGTTACATCTCATGTGCTGTAAACCCTAAGTGTTTCTTTGTTTTCGTGTTACCAACGGCTTTGTATGGAATCATTTTGGGTTACACTATATACTAATTGTTCTTCATTTTATTTTAAAAGCATGCCTTATTTTATTTATGAACCAAATAACTATTATTAATAAAATCTATTTTTCATATTAATTTAATTTGCATCGTATTTGGCTGACTAAATGATAGTAATTTAAAAAAAATAATAATCCCATACAATATCTATATGTTTAACAAGATAAAATATTAAGTGATCTTTCTTCTTTTTTTTAAAAAAAAAAAGCATAAATCTTTCAAGGTGAAGTATGAAGGATGACTTCAGAATTATAAGATTCATATTTTTTTTTATGAAAAAAAAAATCAGATTATATATATTTTTTTCAAATTACATAATCTACATTCCACAATTCGTAATTCCTTGAGTTTATCTCAAACACAACACATAAACAAGAATCACAAAGGTTTTCGTACTGACCTTTAAAACAAACCTTTTCCATTGTATAATCTGGAATTTGTTTTTTTATTTTACATTTTAAACTATATATTTCAAAATATATTTTTTTATTTTGCACTATGAGGATATAGTTCAAAATATAAATTTTCTATTCTAAATTCTACAATCCATAACATATAATTAAAAATATATTTTGAATTGTATAATTAAAATATAAAATATTATATTTTAGATTATACAATCTAAAATATATTTTTTATTTTCTATTTCAGTTTATTAAATTCGAAATATAATTTTTTTTATATTTTAAATTGTATATTCCAAAACATTTCTAAATCATGTAGTCCAGAATTTAAAATAAAAATAAGGATAAAAATGAAATTTTAAAATGTACGAAGGCGTATGAATAAATTGTGGAGGTTGTGCAGAAAGAAATGTACCATATGGGCCGAGTGCTTTTCAATTTATGGACTCCATAGTTGTTTTCTTTCTTTGGAGTTTTTCTTCCTACACCACTTACTCCACTTTTCTCCATGCACTTTCACATTTTTTTTAAATTTCAAAATTATTTTATGTATTTCAAAAAGTCTCACATTTCATTTCTTTTCTTCAAAGAATTTTAAAATTTGTTAGAAAGATTTTTTTTAATAGATTTTAAAATCCGTTAAGAAATTTTTAAAAACTTCAATAAATTTTAAAATTCGTTAAAAAAATTATTTTTGAAGTGTGAGAATGTATGGAAAAATGTGGGGAAGTACAATAGAAACATCCCTTCATTTGATGCATCGAGCCTTATTTAAAAAAATACCCCTAATTTTAGTGAAATGTGAAGTATCTTATTTCCCAACCATAAGAAATGTGAAGTACTTGGTCTGTTATACATTTTGCAAGTAGCAAAGAAGATAAGGATTATAACTACTAATTACAGTAAAATAAAATATTTAAAAAGGAGATATAATTTTATTAGGGAGATAGAAAATAAAATGCTGAAAAAGAAGCTAAGATTAAATGTGACATTTTTGTTTTTTTAACTTTATGAAATTTGGCAGATACAAGTTGCGATAACTCGGGGTTTTACCAAAGGGTTTTAATAACCTAGTAAACTCAAATCAGTCAATGATTAATTCAATCTTTCAGTAGAGCTTAACAAGTTTTGTTATAACAAAATCCTAATTCTGATAATAAAAACTATGGTGTACACTTAATATAATATTTCAGAACTATTAAAATATAATTTTTATAATTTAATTAAAAAATATAATATGCAGTGCTAATAAATAAATAAATAAAATTTCATAAAAAAGTAAAACGTGACTATACTTAAAGAACTAAGATATATTGACACATGTGATATTTTAGGAAATATAATTTACAACAGTTTAGAAAGAAAATAAAAATCATTGCACTACGTCCACGACTGCTTAAATTTCTTATCTACGGTCTATTTTACTTTTAAATTGATAAAAGAAATGTAATCAAAGTTGGGGATAAATTACTTGTTTTTATATGCACTAAAGGTTATTCATTGAAATCAGTCTTTTTGTCTTACAATAATTAATGTGTATCAATATATTATAATAATGTTCTTTCTATTAGTATACTATGCTATTTGTATTTCTTAATTGTTAAAACTGATTAAATGATTCACATGGGGATTAAAGGATTCACATGGTTGAAACTATAATAAGCTTATAATTAAAAACAATAAACACAGGAGACAACTTTGGTTGTTCATGAGTTGTCCTTTCAAAAAAAAAAATATAAACTATGTTTAAATAAACTTTTACAACAAGAAGAAACATAAAATAATTTTATACATGTTACTCATGGTTAATTTTAACTTAAATGCCCTCTATTATACAAAATATTATAATTGAAAAATGTCAAAACATCATAATCAACAACTTGATCAATCATTTAACCATCTCTAATAAATAAGTTATAAATAAATTATATATATTATTATTGAATTATAATTTTAAATCTATAAATTCGAATCTCAACTAAAAAGTAATTAATATTGCAAATTTAAAATTTTAATACAGTAATTAATTAACGATGAAAAATTTAACAAGTTTAGAAAAGGTGTGAAACATTAAACATAAGTTAATAATTTTTTACATTTTTACGTAAATATAAGTTAATTTTAATATGGTCATAAACTTGTATAAACAATGTTATCTAGCACGTGCCCTAAACTTATAATATAGAAACGAGTTGCTTTCCACAAGTTATCATTCATGAGTCAAAAAAAGCATTATTATTGTATATATTTATACATAAAAAAGTGTGCTAGCACACCCTCCCATTATTCTAGCTCCATTTTATATTTGATTTTGATGGGATCTTGATAAGCTTTTGGATAAGTTGGAGTATGTTTTGGATTATTCCTATTCCATCTACTTCTTTTATATCTAATATTCAACCTAAAATTATTATTTTCCTAATAAATAAGTACAACATTGGCTTTATATAGTACAAAGACAAGTCTATCTCTTCATCATTCATTCTAATTTCACCATATCTTATTATAATTTATATATATTAGTAAAAAGGGTTAAATATGTTTTTAATCCCTAAACTATTGGCCATTTCTGGTTTTCGTCTCTCTTCCAAAGTAAGGTACACTTTAGTCCTCAATCTTTAAAAAACGTTCGTTTTAGTCGAAAAAACGAACGTTTTGAGGACTAAAACGAGGACTAAAAACAAAATTTTGCGGACTAAAACGAACGTTTTTCTAAAGAATGAGGACTAAAGTGTACCTTACTTTGGAAGAGGGACGAAAACCAGAAATGACCAATAGTTTAGGGACTAAAAACATATTTAACCCTAGTAAAAAAAAGTTAAATTATAATCTTTTTTATTTTTATTTTTTTAATTTTACTAACAAGACAGTCTTATAATTCTAGAATGAGAATTTTTTTAATTATTATGATAGTTTGCTTTACTTGTAACATCAAGATTAAAAAAATCTTATATGTTTTCAGTTTATCCAAAGGTGAACAAAAATAAAAGTCCCAAAACTCGTGATATTAGTTTTCTTCTAACTTCGTCAAAAAAAGCCCCATAACAATTTGCATAAGTTATTTTTTAATTAATATTTTGAATATTTTTATCGTAACTATTTTGAATTATTATTTATTACCGTTTTTTCAACTAATACTGATAGAAATTATTATGTTTTTATTGATGATAATTTTTTTATTCGTATATGAAAAATAGAAATAACCATTTTCGTACTTAGTATTTTTTATTAGATATGAAATGAAATATTTTATATTAATAATAAAGTTAAAATTCAATTATCTTATTTAAAAATATTTCAAAATTAAATAATTTAAATTTCTTAAAAATTGCAAAAAAAAAACTATCTATCCAAACACATTAATGAATTCAAAATTATTTAGAAAAATGGTGAGCACATATATTAGCCTAATGTATTTCGCTAATTCGAACATGGAACACAATTTTGTTCTTATCATAATAAACAATTGACACAATTTTGTTCTTATCATAATAAATATTTAATTGACTCGAATAATTTAAAAAAATTTGCATGTAAAACATTATATATATATATATATATATATATATATATATATATATATATTTATTGTATGTTTCACATGCAACTTTTTAAAATTATTTAGGTGAATTATTTATTATGAATGATTTCACAGTTATGTATCTAAAATTCAAACTTGATTTTAGGACTCCGAATATAATTTATTTCTATTCAATACATCTTACTTTTGCTGATAAAAAAACAACACCGCTGTTGTTTTAGTTCTAGTTGTTTCATATGAGCACTGGGTTATTATAGTGTTGTTTTCTTTTTTACATTTTATTGTTATCTTTTATCTTGATCATGTAACTATTTAAGAAAAAAAAAAACTCACATAGATTATTATAAGTTAAATACAGTTAAATATATTTTTATTTTTTAAATTTGGACAAAATTTATATATTATAAATTTTGAATTTTGAACAGAATAAATATATTCTTTTAGCATAATTATATTAATTTTTTTGGGTTTATTAAATGATGTTTCAACTCATATTTGAATTAAAATATGTTAAAGAGGGTAAACAAAATAATCTAAAACATGTTTAACATATTAAAATAAATTAACACTACAAAAATAATGAATTTTAGGAGGAGTTTTTTTCCGGCGGTTTTGGAAACCCTGATAAATTCCGACGATTTATGCTTAAAACCGCAAGTATAAGTTTTTTTTTTAAAAATTCTGGCAGTTACTAACCAAAGTCGTCCCTAAAATATATTTTTATTTTAGAATAATTTTCGGCTGTCTTTAATTAATATTAGAAAAGTTTTTCTCGCACCTTCATTTCTAGTTTCCCAAGTCCTAATTCCCTTCCTCCTAAGCACTCTCATTTCAAAGTAAGATGACTTCCAAACACTTAAAAACAAATGATGTTTGGAATTTGCCTCAAAATGAAAGGATTATTGTACGTTGGAATGATGAGTATCAACCAATTGGAGACGCTGACACATTATTGAATCGATTCTTGGGGAGTATTGCTAGAAACTTCAAGGCATTCCCTATATGTTATTCTAATTGGAAGAAGATTCCTAAAACTTACAAAGAAGATATAATTCAAAATACCATTCAAGTAAGTAATGTAAATTCATAATACCATTACAAAGAAGCATTCACAATTGATTTATTATGTAACTATTGTTAATTTTGATTAAAATCTGTTTTGAAGACAAAGTTTGCCATCAATTCTGATATTCAAATCAACTACATCTTGAAAGCACTTAATCATAAATGTAGAGATTCTCGACAAGAATTATGGCAACAAAGAGATGCTGGCACACGTACTAGAGATGAGTTTATTGCCATGGCTCCAGAAGGAATAGATAAAGATCATTGTGCTTCTTTTGTTGACTACCGGCTTGATGAAAGAACAAAGATAAAACCTAAATTTCTTTTTCTTAAAATTCTGTTATAATTTAATAACTTTTTATATGACAATGTTAGGAGATTGCCCAAAAAAATAAGCATAATAGGACAAAGCAAACTCTTGCTCACCCAGAGGGGTCGAAGAGCATTGCAAGGAAGAGGGAAGAAATGGTGAAGTGTTATTGTTCTTCAGCTTTCTATTTCTCATTATATTTATGACATACTTACTATGCATTCGCCATTTTCATAGGAAAGAGAGTGTGGGCACAAAGTTAGCAGAGAAAAAGTCTGGATAGCTACCCATAAGAAGACCAATGGAGCTTTTGTTAGTGATGAGGCAAGAGAAATCGGAGTAAGTTTTATTCCTGCTACAGATGTATAACAGTTTAGTGCAGCAAATTGGAGTAAGTTTTGTTAGGGGATAATTAATTTGGTAACGTGATCTGATTTTAGAGAATCATTATCTCCTGTGGTAAACATATATTAGAATAATGATGTTCTTATAGGGAAATTATGTTAACTCATTATACAAAATGTTTCTGTGTATATTTTTTTTCCTGTAAATGATAAGGAAGATATTACCTGAAAGTACTGGATTTAATCAGCATTGATTGCATGAAAATGAGTCAAATCAAATTTAATGAACAAAAAACCCAGATACCTTCTAATCAGAATCTATTGTTCTAGATGATATTAAATAGAGCATTAGTGATTTCACTACTTGGAAATTGTTGGAATGCGGTTTTAGCTGGAGAATGAGAAAGAATAGAACTTTAGAGGAAGGAAGTATTTATACAATTGATGATTATGTTTGCTGTCTGATCCAAATTTTAAGACAATCATGATGATTTTATTTAATATTAGTGGCTCATCACAAAACAATGGTTAGGATTTTACAAACACATTTAATTTTATGATTACAAATAACTCCTTAGAATTTCGTAAATATTAAACTACTTAAGTATTCGAAATGTTTCTACATGGTTATAAAATTATCCCCATAATAAATTTTTCTAGAACATACTGCCAAAATGCTTCTTTAGAACAACCTAGCATGTTTGTATAAATATTGTGTTATCATGTACCTGAGTTGTAGAATGGAAGTGTGTGGTTATTAGAACTTTGTGCTTATGGTGAGTTATAGGAAGTATTATACTAGTCAAAAGTGAAGGATGAATATAATTAGTTAAACCTTTGTCTCACTTATTCTTTCAACCGAACCAACTTTTGCTCTCTTTAACTCTTCTTCTAATTCGTGCAGATTTAAGTGATGGATTAAAACAATGTTATAGCTGTGGAATAAACAATTTCGGTACTCATTCATTATTAAACCATTGTTATCATATCAATTCATAAACTAAATACTTGAACCAAAGAAAACTGAAGTAAAAGTCTTTTGATAGTGTAGTAAAAATAGCTCTTTGAAATCTGGTTCTGGAAATTAGAATTGCAACTCTTTAATCTGGTGTTGTTTCTGTTTGGACTAGAATCAAATTGAAGCATATGAATCTACAATATCATCGACTCAATCAAAAGAAATATCCAGTTCAGATTCATTGGCTCATGCTTTAGGAATCAAAGAGCATTGTGGACGCGTTCGCGGTTTAGGTTTGGGTCCTTGCCCATCTAAAGTCTTTGGAGTCCACGCTCGTTCTCATGGTGGATCATCTTCAACTTCTGCTTCTAATGTTGAATTACAAACTCAGGTTAATGAATATTTTATCAATTACTTGGTTTGTTCTTTTTATGATCAACTTCTTAGATATCATTTTTCTTACTTTTTAAATAATTTCATCTTTTAAAGGTATCTTCATTGACAACACAAGTCAATGAAATGAAGGCAGTGATATCATTATTGTTGCAAAATTATCCGGGTCAATTGCCTTCACAGATTGCTACATTTCAATCATCATTGGTAATTGCTAATTTTATTTGTATGATCTTTTTTTAAATATAATCGACTAACTATTATGTTATATTGTAGGTATCTGATAAAGGAAGTGTGCCAAACGTGGATGTAATGAAGAAGAAGAACCTTAGACATCTTTGTATTTAATTTTTAGTATTGAGCATCTTTGTCTTTAATTTTTTATAGCAAAACTGTGCAGAGAATTCAGAATGGCATAACATTGAATTTTGTTTGGAGTGTGCCACTCTCTGAAAACAAACTTGATTGAGAGGCTACTTTCGGATGGTAAAGAACTTCTCTATATATCCTTATCCTCAAAACTGATATTATACAATTAAAATGGTGTGCTATAAAGTTCTTACTTTCATTCTGGTGTGTGGGAACTAAGGTGCATGAAAAATCTATGTTGAAAAGAAACAAAAAAGGTAAAAGTCATTGTAAGCAGAAGTATAATGCATCCTGATACCTTTAGATGTTTACTGCACTAATGATAATGCTATATATAGTTAATAATAAAGTATGAATATCAGCTAATTTATTTGTTCCATTGAAGGTTTATGGATCCATTATCAAAAGGAGATTATCCAAAATTTACAAAGAAGCATTCCAGATTGCTTATTAATTCATTTAATTTTATTAGCATAAACTACTACACTGTTAGATAGGTATCTGATGCATAAGAATTAAGAAATTCTCCAATTTCAACAAAAAAAAATTGTATGCATTTCCGGCGGTTTTGGATAAAACCTCGGAAACTTTTCGAACCCAGCTACTTCTGGCGGTTCGTAGAACCCCAGTTAGTTTTGGCGGTTCTTCAAAAATCCCTGGAAAAGGGGTAGTTCGCATAACCCCGTGGGTCCCGGCGGTTTCCCATAAACCCTAGTAATAGGGGCGGTTTTAAGGAATCCCGGTTAGTTCCAGTGATTTCCAGAACCCCTGGAAATTGGCAGAAAATCGCCAGTAACTTTGTGACGGTGGTTTTTCCAATGGTTTTTGTAACCCCTAGAAACGTATTTTTCGGGAGTTAAAACCCCGGTAACGTTAAAAATAACCCCTACTAAAATTGGAGATTTTTGTAGTGACACAAATAAATTAAAATAATTATATTTATTTATTTTCAAAATTTAAAGATAAAAGTGTATTAAAGTTTAAGATAAGAAGAAATTTTAATTTTGTAACTAAGTTTAAAAACTAAATCATATTTAATTCGTTATTTTTAAATCAACAACTAGCCAAAAATTTTATATTATGCTTTAATTTTATTAGATATTTAATATAAAAATTAATTTTACTTTTTATATCATGATAGAGATAATATTTTATTTCTATCCCTATGAAAATAGTTTGAGTATTATTTTTCATTTTGATGGTACACTTTTATAATTAGTTAATGTTTTAAAGATTACTAATGATTATATTTGTGTAAAATTCTTATTGATCTTTATTTATATTAATGTGATTATAATTGATTTAATCATCAAAAGTCATGAATTAAACTTGATGAGATTGATATAAGAGATTGATTCTTGTATGTTATAAGAATCATATTTATTTTGCTTATAATTAACCATTCTATCTTTTTTTCATCTAGAATACTAGTCTTTTCAACTCACTATTGTTGTGTAAAATTTAAGTATGATGGAAAGAAAATATAAATCAATAATCAAGAATAGAAATGAAAACATATCGAGTTGGTATAGATAATTTCTACTCGTAATCTGATTCGAAAAAAATATATATATATATGCTATCAGCATAAATATTTAAAAAATATCTAAAAATTTTAAAATTTGTAAATATCCACGTATACTCATAAATATTTAAAAGAAATCTAGAGAATTTTTTTACGTCACGAAGAGTCCGAAAAATCTTGAGAATTTAATGAATTAATTATCATTTAAACAAGTCAGAAAAGAAAGTGCTTTAACCAAGAACGCGCCTCATACAATCATAGTCGCGTTATTATAATTAATATATGTAGCACGCGCCTCATAAAATAATAGTCACGTTATTATAAATTAATAAATTATTTAATTAATGATGGTTGGAATATCGTAACTTTCTTTCCAATTTTTTAGGTTTTTGCATTGACTCATTGACTCGTGATTGATCAGAGCCCACGATGGTAGGTATTAATGAAATAACTTCTTATCGTTATTGATGAGTTTGTTTTCTTATTTATTTATTTATTATGAAAGTAAGTAATCTTGATACCTACCAATATTAAAATGTTCTATAGAAAATTGTTTATATTAATTTTTATATTTTTGTGGATATAGATTAGGACGACTCTATTTCTTTTAATATATTTACTTTTTATAATAAAAAATTAATTAATTTACATTTATCATAAAAATTAACCAATTTTAATTAACAATCCTCAGTTAAGTGACTATTAAAAACTTATAAAATATATTACAATCAAATTCTGAAAACACCTATTTTAATTTAAGACAGTGTGCACGCACACACATATCCTTAATTAGTTAATACAATATATACAAAATGCATAAAATGAATTTGTGGATTAATTAGTATTTGAAAATTATAACAATGGATAACCCTAGTAATACTGTGAAACAAACTTGTGTCACAAAATATAAGTGGAGTTAAACAAAAAGTTGATTTAGCATATAACACGTATATACAATATATGTAACACAGATTTTGAATTTAGGGTTTGGTTGTTTGAAATCATTCCTCTATTCCTCTAGAAGACACAATTACCATGTGAAGAATTACTCTCAAAACCTTTCTTTTATGTACTGCTAAAAACAACACAACACAAGGTTGCCCTAATCATTCAAAATCATTCAGCTGTGTGGTCAAAGACACTACCTTAGCAGCCTAAAGTTGAACAATAGTAATTCTTTTCTTTCTGTATGTGCGGTTTGAACTGTAGTCTTAGCTCATCTCTCTCTCTCTCTCTCTCTCTCTCTCTATATATATATATATATATATATAGAATTCCATACGTCTATTGATTGTCCTGTCACCATCAAAAGCCATAAGTAACACGTGAAAACTGATTAAAATAATGTGAGTAGAAGTTTTCAACAGTCAGTAGTTTTTATGGACACCATATTACCCATTTCCATGTTTATGTGGTATTCTTTTGTATGTTCTTGCTAGTAAAAGAAAAAAAAGTTTCTGTGGCATCAGTTTAACACTATAAAAACAATCTAATTCATTTTCTTAAATTATTGGATAAGAGTTACATATGAGCCCATGTTTTATTACGAAGAATATTTCTGATTTATGTTTTTAAATTGAGTTAATAGTTGATTTTTGTGTAAGGATAATTATCACTAAGTAGTTAAAAATTCAGATAATCATTAATGGAGAAAAGATTCATTTCCGTCATAGATCTAACGCTTGACTTCGATTCACCGCACTTAAAAAATGTATTATAATTTCTACATAGTTTTCTCACTTATTAACAAAAATAAAATAAAATTTACCTCTATTATTTTAAGTTTTTTTATATTTGTTATAGGTTGGGGAAAATTTACTACGGTTGACTTAACTGAAAAAGAACTCATTCATATATTTATTGATTACCATGTTAACACCGTAATTTCACGGGAAAACTTATTAATATAATGCGAGTATAGAAGTTGTGGAAACATGTTACCTATTTCCGTGTTTTTGTAGCAACTAATTAAACGTGCTAAATCAGTCGTCAACTTGTTCATTCTTTACATGGTTTATGTATAAATATACAGCTTCTCCTCATCAAATTAGGCCATGAAATTTAGATTTTTCTGAAAAAGAAGTAGTTTTCTTTGCTCTTTCGTAAGATCAGTTCATTCCATCTCTCTCTCTTTCTCTTTGTCTCAGTAAGTCATCAATTGAGATCTATGGAAGCAACTCAAAAAAGTGATGATGGACACCTGATTACTGTGCTGAGTATCGATGGTGGTGGTATTCGGGGAATCATTCCAGGAGTTTTACTTGGTTTCCTTGAATCAGAACTTCAGGTAATAATCTGCTAACTAAGAAAAAAACGTTGTATATGTAAATTAACTGTTGTTAATGCAGCCATCTAACTGATAATGGTGCATATGCAGAAGCTGGATGGTGCTGATGCAAGGCTAGCAGATTACTTTGATGTGATTGCAGGAACAAGCACCGGTGGATTAGTCACTGCAATGCTCACTGCTCCAAATAAAGATAACCGACCCTTGTATGCAGCCCAAGATATTAAGAAGTTCTACCTTCAGAATTCCCCAAAAATCTTCCCACAGAATAGGTAAATACCACACTTTACCATAAACTTCATACCAAATCATTCAAATCTAAATCATATTTTATCACCGTGTACTAATTTACAGTGTGATTTTCCAAACACAGTCCCTGGAATATATTCTCAACCGCGATGAAGTTCGGAAGAACTCTGACTGGACCACAGTACGACGGCAAGTATTTACACAAGCTCATTAGGGAAGAACTAGGGAACACAAAATTGGAGCACACATTAACCAATGTCGTTATCCCGGCATTTGATATCAAAAACCTTCAACCCACCATCTTTTCCAGCTTCCAGGTTCATCCCTCCTCTGACTTATTACCTAAAATATATTCTGGTTGCAAGAAGTCACTCACTTGAAAATAAAAATTGCAGCTTTTTTAACAGACTTTTGTACAAAATTTGAAGAAAGTTCGTAGATAAGGAGGAATGTAATGTGTGTTTGTCTTTTTCTCTAACGAAATTATTACTCGCAATTATGATGTCACAGGTGAAGAAGAGGCCAGATTTGAATGGGTTGTTGTCTGATATATGCATTTCAACTTCAGCAGCACCAACCTACCTTCCAGCTCATTCCTTTGAAACCACAACCCCCGATGGTCCTTCCAAATTCGACCTTATAGATGGTGGTGTAGCAGCAAATAACCCGGTATTATAAATACTCTCGTTATATATATATGTACTGCTGCAATTAATGTGATTTTAAACTAAGTATATACAATATGCTTGAAAGAACGTGATAGATATATAAGTTAATTTGGTGTTTTGAAGGCACTGGTGGCGATTGCAGAAGTGTCGAACAAAATCCACAGTGAAGGTTCATTTGAAAACATGAATGTGAAACCGTTGCAATACAGCAAGTTTTTGGTGATATCATTGGGAACAGGTTCTCAGAAACAAGATATGAAATACAGTGCTGCTGAGGCATCTTCATGGGGCGCGTTGAGCTGGGTTTCCAACGGCAGTAAAACTCCTATAATCGATGTCTTCACTGAAGCTAGTTCTGACATGGTTGATTTCCACATCTACTCCGTTTTCCAAGCACGAAATGCCGAAGAAAACTACCTCCGAATCCAGGTTCTTTCAAAACATATATAAACATCTACAATGATTCTCGTGATTGCAAATGAAAACTCATGAGTTTAATTCTTTATATTCAAATTTTGTAGGACGATACTTTAACTGGGGACTTGTCTTCGGTTGACATTGCCACGGAGAAGAATTTGAATGGCCTCGTCCAAGTTGCGGAAGAATTGTTAAAGAAAACAGTTTCAAAGATTAACTTGAGGACTGGTGTTCATGAAAATGTGGATTCTAACGAAACAAATGCAGATGCCTTGAAGAGGTATATATATCAAAACCCTACACACAAATAATTATAATGTAATTTTATCAAGAATGTAATTTTTATTAAAGAAAATTGTAACTTGCTTCAAATCACAGTTTCACGTATTGACTATATTTTTTTATCAGGTTTGCGGAACGACTATCCAAACAAAGGAGATTTCGTAAATCTGTAATGTCTAAGTACAAAGAGAAATTTTCAAACACGAAGGGATGAGAGATAGTTGTTGTTCGGTCTATATGATATATGATTGGTGTTCTGTTCATTGTAGTGATGATCTATTTCATCGTGTTGAGTCACAATAAATTGAGTGTCCTTCTAAACTATTTGTTTCTTTGATTTCATGTTACCGAAGTCTTTGTAATGTAATAATTTGGGTTACACTATAATGTTTCTAAATTCATTTTATCTTAGAAGCATGCCTTGTTTTATTTATAAGCAAAATAAATATTATATATTAAATAAACTATTATTCCAAATGAAGTCTTAAAAATGAATTTGAATGGTATTATTAATGGTGAATGAAAATTGAATGTTCATAAAGCAGAAGTGGATTTAAGCCAACTTTTAAGGGAGGATTTAATCAAATGAAAATTATTTTTTCAAACTTGGATGAATATGTAAAGAGTAATAATAAAAGAAAATGACACTAATAATAATAATGACAAAAAAAGAACATTGATATATTTAAACTCTTAATTATATTCAATAAGCTCAGACAGACGATGTAAAATCATATCGCATATATCCTAAAATAAATTAAGTTTAAAGTTTAGTTCTTTATTAATATAGGTATATGGGTATATAGGTATAATGATTTACTATTATCATGTGAAGAACTACTCTATCTGTGTATTAAAAGCAAGGCAACAAAAGGGTCGATGTATTCAAAGTACTGAGGTTGAAAGCCTTAAAGATACACGTTTTGAGTGTTTTGGTAGCTATCTAGATGAATCATTGTAAATTTAAATATTGGATTCATATCCCTTAAATCGATGCATTTCTGGATTGGCTAGTGTACCCTATAAAAAAAAGAACATGATTAAAATGAGAAGAGTAGCTGGTTAAATAAACAAATGAAGTGTGGAAGTATTCAACGTTAATATCTCTATGTTATTTTAAATTGATTTAACACGGTATAAAAAAGTAAATATTAGACGGATTTGGTTTTGATACTATTCTAAAAAAATCTCAAATCAATGAAAATATTTTATATTTATATAAATCTATGTCCATCTCTTTTTATTTGATATAAAAGTGTGTTTGTATCAATATAAATTTGTAAAGAAGTTCAATCTCTTTCACTTTCTCTATCTCTCACTATATTCAAGTGTATATGTAAAACCATGTATCTCCAGCTCCAAGAGCATCTGATGACAGATACCTAGTCACTATGCTTAGTATTGATGGTGGCATTCGGGGAATCATTCCAGGAATCATTCTTGGTTTTCTCGAATCAGATATGTTTGGATAAATTTTTGTAAAAGATTTTTGAGAAAAAATATATAAAAAAGGAGAATTTTAAACATTTTCACAACCTATAAATATTAAATTTCAAAAACAGTTACATATATGGCCATTTTTTCCATTTTCATTTATTATTAATTTTTTTTTCAATTTATAAGAAGACTTATTTAATTTTTTATTATTTTATTGTTTTAGAAGAAATTGTTATTTAACCCAACAAACCTTTAAAACATAAATAACATCATAGAAAGGGTTTGTGAGTAAAAAAATTTCAATATATGACATCAATAAATTATAAAACTATATTTATAAAAAGTTTGATTTAATCGCACTCTTGGATCCTTTAGATTAGTGTATAATTAATTTTTCTTTTCATAATTTTGATTGTTCAATTTTGGCATATCTATTTGAAAGAAAAATTACTTATCATAGTTTTAATGACAATTTTATCGTTCACACAATTGAAAAGCAGACATTTTAGTTAAAACATATGCTTACTAGTCAGCTAATAATGTTTTGAGATATTAGTACCGTTAATTAGCTTATTAAATTTTCATATAATAAAAGAACAGAAATGACAAGTATAATAATAGTCTAGCAAAAATTATTCATTTTTAAGATGCAAACAAAAAAATGGTCATTTAAAAAATTAAAACATTTAATTCTTGGTTTATATGTTTAAAAAAAAAATTCATAGTTTTATAATGACTCCATTATGGTCATTCAAAAGCAGACATTTTAGCTCAAACATGCTTACTAGTAAGCCAATATGTTTTGACAGATTTGTATCACTAGTTAGCTTATTAAATTTTCATATAATAAAAACACGAAATGACAAGTATAATAGTCAAGCCAAAAGTATAAAAAAAAATGGTCATTTAAAACTGTGAAAACATAAATTATCAGTCGCCATGTATGAATAAAAATTAAATAATTAAACCTACAAGGGCCAAAATTGTCCGCATCAGAGGAACAAAAAAAAATTATAATCAAGGTTAAAAATTTATGTTTATTTATTTATCGAAGGGGATTTGATCCCTTCCATATATAATGCTAAATAAAGTATTCCATTGTGCATTATTGCTATATTAATATAATTAATTATTATCACATCATGAAAGAAACAATTTGGTTGATTGTTACATTCTGGAAATGTATTTAGTATTATGTTAGGTGCAACTTATTTTATATACCTAGTCTGTATAAATTAACTTTAGTCTATTTCTTCTATAGCTTAATTAACATTTAAATAATGTGTGATTATGGTGTGTGCAGAGGCTTGATGGTGATGATGTAAGAATAGCAGACTACTTTGATGTGATTGCAGGAACAAGCACTGGGGGATTGGTCACTGCAATGCTTACTGCTCCAAACGAATATAATCGACCCTTGTATGATGCCGAACATCTTAAGGATTTCTATCTTAATCATTCTCCACAAATCTTCCCACAGAATAAGTAAAAATTCCTTACTTTAACATAATCTTCATGCAAAAATCAACATGTCCTAATTACAGTTTAATATAGGTGCTGTAGTGTAATCGCTTCTGTCGTGAAGTTCATCACGAGTCTGTGTGGACCATCGTATGATGGCATGGATTTACACAAGATTATTAGGCACAACCTAATAATCTTTTGTGGCCACATCATGTGGCCGAACGGTTTTGCCCTTCTCTAGACAATACTTCTTGATATGTCCAATCTTCTTACACTTAAAATATTTCACCTGTTTCACACTTTCTGGTTTCGACTTCTTCCCATTTCCAGCCTGTTTTTTCCATTTTCCTTTCATCGAAATCAGCCCAGATGCCACCTCCTCGGTTGCCTTTGAATCTTGGAGCTTTTGAAACTCCTTGGCTCAAATTGACGTCACAACCTCCTCTAAAGTAATCACTTGATCGTTACCATAGAGCAAGACATCCCTGAAATGCTTAAAGGTTCTTGGAAGCGCATTCAGAAGAATAACAACTTTATCTTCATCTTCCAACCTCACGTCAATATTTTTCAATCATCAACAATCTTGCTTAATTATGCAAGCTGCTCCTCTATGGTTCTTGATTCTGTCATCTTGAACGAATAGAGTTGTTGCTTCAAACAAAACCTATGAGCTAGCGATCTCGTCATGTACAGAGATTCCAACTTCGCCCAAATTCCAGCCGCAGTCTTCTCCTTCGCAACCTCTCTCAATGCCTCTCAGTGCCTTATCACCGAGACACAATATGATTGCGCTTCTTGCTTTATCAACAATTCTTTTCTTCTCTTCTTGCGACATCGCAGCACCCATGTCAACTCACCCTTCAACGCTTCATCGCATCCTTGTTGTATCAAGATAACCTCCATCTTAATCTTCCACAGCCCGAAATCATTAGAACCACTGAACTTCTCAATATCGAACTTGGTTGCCATTACTTCTTGAGTTTCTTGATTCATTGTCCCACAGTGGGCGCCAATTGTTGGATTC
The DNA here is from genome assembly GCA_027742785.1 of Vigna reflexopilosa. Classification (NCBI taxonomy): domain Eukaryota; kingdom Viridiplantae; phylum Streptophyta; class Magnoliopsida; order Fabales; family Fabaceae; genus Vigna; species Vigna reflexopilosa. The sequence goes on from CM050919.1 coordinate 1,967,622, forward strand.
GAGTGTGAAACGGAGAAACAAAAAACCCAGAAAAAAAGAAGAGAGAATACCGAGAAAATGATCTGAATATTTTGAGATTGAATTAATTTGTAAAACAAAGACAGGCTGCAATATATAGTCAATCCAAGCGAGAAAAATAAAACTGAACGATCGTAAGTAGTAGAGGCCGAACGTATGCCAAGTACAACAAAGACCGAACAGCACAACCGAAAATAAAAAATGAACGTACATAATCGAACGCTCACGCTTACAAGAGAACGTTCGACCACAAACAAACAGAACAAGTTGAAGGATTATCAAAAAAAAAACCGAACGGTTAATAGAAAAGTCTAACTAACATGTGATTTAAGCCTAGGCGCTTGAACTGGGGTCAACGGTTCATAGGTGTTATTGGTTCACAGTAATTAATCCAAATAATTGAGTGTTCTTGCAAGCTTCAATGATGTAAACGCTTTGTATTTTATTCAATTTTATGTTATGGAATGTACACTTCATACTTATTTCATTTTGGGTTACACAAAACTCTTATGTTATTTATCTTTGGTTTCTTGTCATCAATGACCTTCAAGTACACGAAAGAATCTTATTTTTCAATCAGCCCTTCAAGTACACGAGCGAATTTTATATTTAAAACATGGGATATAGTAAGTTTAATATCAGAATAACAAAACAGCAACTTGTATTTTACTATTATATGACTACTATAATTCATGGTTTACTTTAGTTTTATGGTTTACTTTAATTCATTTGTGTAATCTAATTTTTTTCTTTCAAATTACATAATCTACACTGCACAATTCGTAATGCTTTCAAAACAAACCTTTTCCATTGTATAATCTGGAATTTGTTTTTTATTTTACATTTTAAACTATATATTTCCAAATATATTTTTTATTTTGCATTATATTATAGATGACATAATTCAAAATATAAATTTTGTATTATGATTCTACAATTCATAACATATAATTAAAAATATATTTTAAATTGTACAATTGAAAATATATAATATTATATTTTAGATTATACAGTCTAAAATATATATTTTATTTTTTATTTCAGTTTATTAAATTCGAAGTATAATTTTTATATTTTAAATTGTACATTGTAAAACATTTCGTCCGGAATTCAAATTAAAAATAAGGATAAAATTGAAATTTTAATTTATGGAGGTGTATGAAGAAATTATAGAGGTGCAGAAAGAAATACCACTGGCATGTTGCTTTCCAATATATTGGCTCCCACTTTCGTTTTCTTTATTTGATGCATCGAGCCTTATAAAAAAAACCCTAATTTTAGTGAAATGTGAAGTATCTTATTTCCCAACTATAAAAAAGTGAAGTACTTGGTTTGTTATACATTTTACAAGTAGCAAAGAAGATAATAATAATAACTACTAATTATAGTAAAATAAAATATTTAAAAAGGATATATAATTTTATTAGGGTGATAGAAAATAAAGTCCTGAAAAAGGAGCTAGGATTAAATGTGACATTTTAGTTTTTTTAACTTTATGAAATTTGGCAGATACAAGTTGTGATAACAGGGGTTTTACCAAAAGGTTTTAATAACTTAGTAAACTCAAATCAGTCAATGATTAATTCAATCTTCCAGCAGAGCTTAACAGGTTTTGTTAAAACAAAATCCTAATTATGATAATAAAAAATATGGTATACAATTAATATAATATTTCAGAACTATTAAAATATATCTTTAAAAAATTAATTAAAAAATATAATATGAAGTGCTAATAATTAAATAAATAAATAATTGGTTGTGACATCTTAATTCCGTATTTAAAGATACTAAACTTTATTTTTAAAACTTAATCGAAACTTTAGTTAACAATTAAACAATAATATTAAATGTAGGTATTTCACAATTAACATTAATAAAAAAATTACTAATGATAACAAAAATTATTGATAAAGAAAGAGTTAATTGTACGTGACGTATTTTTTAAGTTCAAGAATACAAGTTTTTATCACTAAATTTTTTGAAATTTGTATAAGGTAAATAACAATAATAATTGAGTATTTTAATTGATTGACTTGAATGTATACAGTTTTACAATTTTATATTTAATTAACTTTCAGTTCTTGAAATATAGTTGTATTGTATTTTTGGTTCTACAACTTTTTTTTATTTTAGTCCTATGATTTGTTTATAGTTTTTATGTTTTTTAGGTAATTTTCTTTGACAAACATTTAATAGAAACAAAAGGAAAATAATTTATACATTGAAGGGAAAAAAATATTTTAGACGAACTAAATTAAAATACTAAAAACTAAATCCAAAAACAAAAATTTACAAACACAAAAGGTGAAAGAAATTGGAAGAGTTAAAAGTAAAACGTGACTATACTTAAAGAACTAAAGATATATTTAAACATTTGATATTTTAGGATATATAATTTACAAGAGTTTAGAAAGAAAAAAAAAATCATTGTCCTACGTACACGATTGCTTAAATATCTTATCTACGGTTTATTTTACTTTTAAATTGATAAAAAAAAAATTTAATCAATGTTCGGGATAAATTACTTGTTTTTATATGTACTAAAGTTATTCATTGAATTTAGTTTTTTTGTCTTACAATAAAAGAAAAAAAAAATTATGTGGCATCAGTTTAACACTATAAAAAACAATCTAATCTATTTTCTTAAATTATTGGATAAGAGATGGCCATGTTTTATTACTAAGAATATTTCTGATTTATGTTTTTTAATCGAGTTAATAGTTGATTTTTGTTTAAGTAAGGATTATATATCACTAAGTAGTTAAAAATTAAGATAATCATTAATGGAGAAAAGATTCATTTCCGTCATAGATCTACCCTTTGACTTCGATTCACCTTACTAAAAAAATTATGTGTTGTGACATTTTTATAATTAAAAACAATTTTTTTTATATGAGACGTTCTATAATCCAATATAAATGTTTTATAATTTCTACACATTCTTTTCACTTATTAGCACAAAAAAGCTTTTTACATATATGTTGTTTTAAGTTAGATATAAATTTAGTGTTGGCTTAATAATAGAAAAATAACTTATTCATACATTTATATATTGATTACTGTGACCATAAAACACCGAAATTTCACCGGAAAACTTATTAATATAATGCAAAGTACAGAAGTTGTGGAAACATGTTACCTATTTCCATGTTTTTGTAGCAACTAATTAAACGTGCTAAATCAGTCGTCAACTTGTTCTTTCTTTGCATGGTTTATGTATAAATATACAGCTTTTCCTCATCAAATTAAGCCATGAAATTTAGATTTTTCTGAAAAAGTAGTTTTCTTTGCTCTTTCGTAAGATCAGTTCATTCCATCTCTCTCTCTTTCTCTTTGTCTCAGTAAGTCATCAATTGAGATCTATGGAAGCAACTCAAAAAAGTGATGATGGACACCTGATTACTGTGCTGAGTATCGATGGTGGTGGTATTCGGGGAATCATTCCAGGAGTTTTACTTGGTTTCCTTGAATCAGAACTTCAGGTAATAATCTGCTAACTAAGAAAAAAACGTTGTATATGTAAATTAACTCTAGTTAATGCAGCCAACTCACTGATAATGGTGCATATGCAGAAGCTGGATGGTGCTGATGCAAGACTAGCAGATTACTTTGATGTGATTGCAGGAACAAGCACCGGTGGATTAGTCACTGCAATGCTCACTGCTCCAAATAAAGATAATCGACCCTTGTATGCAGCCCAAGATATTAAGAAGTTCTACCTTAAGCATTCCCCAAAAATCTTCCCACAGCATAGGTAAATATATACCACACTTTACCATAAACTTCATACCAAATCATTCAAATCTAAATACATATTTTATCACCGTGTACTAATTAACAGTGTGATTTTCCAAATACAGTCCCTGGAATATATTCGCAAGGGCGATGAAGTTCGGAAGAACTCTGACTGGACCACAGTACGACGGCAAGTATTTACACAAGCTCATTAGGGAAGAACTAGGGGACAAAAAATTGGAACACACGTTAACCAATGTCGTTATCCCCGCATTTGACATCAGACACCTTCAACCCACCATCTTTTCCAGCTTCCAGGTTCATCTCTCCTCTCAATTATTACCTAAAATATATTCTGGTTGCAAGAAGTCACTCACTTGAAAATAAAAATTGCAGCTTTTTTAACAGACTTTTGTAAAAAATATGAAGAAAGTTCGTAGATAACGAGGAATGTAATGTGTGTTTGTCTTTTTCTCTAACGAAACTATTACTCGCAATTATGATGTCACAGGTGAAGAAGAGGCCAGATTTGAATGGGTTTTTGTCTGATATATGCATTTCAACTTCAGCAGCACCAACCTACCTTCCAGCTCATTCCTTTGAAACCAAAACCCCCGATGGTCCTTTCAAATTCGACCTCATAGATGGTGGTGTAGCAGCAAATAACCCGGTATTATAAACAGTCTCGTTATATATTTACTGCTGCAATTAATGTAATTTAAACTAAGTATATACAATATGCTTGAAAGAACGTGATAGATAAGTTAATTTGGTGTTTTGAAGGCACTGGTGGCGATGGCAGAAGTGTCGAACAAAATCTTCAGTGAAGGTTCATATGAAAACTGGAATGTGAAACCGATGCAATACAGTAAGTTTTTGGTGATATCATTGGGAACAGGTTCTCAGCAACGTGAAAAGAAATACAGTGCTGCTGAGGCATCTAAATGGGGCCTATTGGGCTGGGTTTCCAACGGCAGTGGCAATCCTATAATCGATGTCTTCACTGAAGCTAGTTCTGACATGGTTGATTTCCACATCTACTCCGTTTTCCAAGCACGCAATGCTGAAGAAAACTACCTCCGAATCCAGGTTCTTTCAAAACATATATAAACATCTACAATGATTCTCGTGATTGCAAATGAAAACTCATGAGTTTAATTCTTTATATTCAAATTTTGTAGGACGATACTTTAACTGGGGACTTGTCTTCCGTTGACATTGCCACGGAGAAGAATTTGAATGGCCTCGTCCAAGTTGCGGAAGCATTGTTAAAGAAAACAGTTTCAAAGATTAACTTGAGGACTGGTATTCATGAACCTGTTAAGTCTAACGAAACAAATGCAGATGCCTTGAAAAGGTATATATATCAAAACCCTACACACACATAATTATAATGTAATATTTTATCAACAATGTAATTTTTGTTAAAGAAAATTGTAACTTGCTTCAAATCACAGTTTCACGTATTGACTATTTTTTTTTTCAGGTTTGCGGAACGACTATCCAAACAAAGGAAATTTCGTAAATCTGTAATGTCCAAGTACAATGAGAAATTTTCAAAGACGAAGGGATGAGAGATAGTTGTTGTTCGGTCAATATGATATATGATTGGTGTTCTGTTCATTGTAGTGATGATCTATTTCATCGTGTTGAGTCACAATAAATTGAGTGTCCTTCTAAACTATTTGTTTCTTTGATTTCATGTTACCGAAGTCTTTGTAATGTAATAATTTGGGTTACACTATAATGTTTCTAAATTCATTTTATCTTAGAAGCATGCCTTGTTTTATTTATATGCAAAATAAACCATTATTACAAATGAAGTCTTGAAAATGAATTTGAATGGTATTTTAATGGAGAATTAAAATTGAATGTTCATAAAGCAGAAGTGGATTTAATTTAAACCAACTTTTAACGTAGGATTCAATCAAATGAAAATTATTTTTCAAAGCTTGTATGAATATGTAAAGAGTAATAATAAAACAAAATGACATTAACAGAAAGTTCTACATCGACTAGAAATAGGATCAAATTATAATATATAAATGAGGTGCAAACCTCACCTTACAAGCCGGTTTGAGAGGATGAGTTATGATAAAACTCACCTTCTAACATGGTATCAGAGTCATGGTTAGAGCCTATCTTAGTAATTTCTAAATGGACATTCTATTCTTCTATTTCACTCGCAATCGGACCACCCAATTTCTACTATCACGTAAAAAAAGAATATTGACATTTTTAAACTTTTAATTATAAGTAAAATTCAATAACCTCAAACGATGTAAAATGGTCTCGCACATATCCTAAAATAATGTCTAAGAAACATATTTTAGAAAATATTACAGTTTTTTTTAGTATAATATGTTTGGAAATCTGAGACTAAAAATAAAAAGAGTTTATTGTATAATAAATAACTTAACTTTATAAATTAATTTTGTAAGATTAAATTAAGTGTAAAGTTTATCTCTTTTAATGTATAGGTATATATAGGTATGATAGTTTACTATTCTTACATGAATGTTTTCAACGTTAATAAACAAATGAGGTGTGGAAGTATTCAACCGTTAATATCTCTTAGTTTAAAATGATACCATCCATGTTATTTCTAAATTGATTTAAAACGCTATAAACAAATGTATGTTCGTGTAGTTTGGTTGGTCTATATATACAGGTTCTCCTCATCAAAACTAGCTATGAAAAGTAGGTTTTCTGAGTATCAATAAACTTGTAGAGAAGTTCAACCTCTTTCTCTCTCTCTCTCTCACTATATTTAAGTCCATGGCAGCAACGAAGAACCATGTATCTCCAGCTCCAAGAGACTCTGATGACAGACACCTAGTTACTTTGCTTAGTATTGATGGTGGTGGCATTCGGGGAATCATTCCAGGAATCATTCTTGCTTTTCTCGAATCAGAACTTCGGGTAATATCTTTAACAACTAATTCATATATATCTTTGGATAAATTTTTGTAGAACCATTCTTGAGAAAAAAAATATATAAAAAAGAAGGAGAATATTAAACATTTTCACATCCTATAAATATTAATTTAAAAAACAGTTACATATATTACCATTTTTCCCATTTTCATTTATTATTAAATTTTATTTTTAATTTATAAGAAAATTATTTAAAGTTTTATTATTTTATTGTTTTAGAAGAACTTGTTATTTAACCAAAAAAACCTTTAAAAAAAGAAATAACATCATAGAGATGGTTTGAGACTAAAAATATTTCAATATATGACATCAATAAATTATAAAACTATATTTTACAGAAAGTTTGATTTAATAGCACTTTCGGGTCCTTTAGATTAGTGTATAATTAATTTTTCTTTTCATAATTTTATTTGTTCGACTTTGACATATATATTTGAAAAAAAAAAGTAGTTATCATAGTTTTAGTGACTTCATTATCGTTTACACAATTGAAAAGCAGATATTTTAGCTCAAACATATACTTACTAGGCAGCTAATAATGTTTTGATAGATTAATGCCATTAATTAGCTTATTAAATTTTCATATAATAAAATAACGGAAATGACAAGTATAATAGTCAAGCAAAAATTATTCATTTTTAAGATGCAAACAAAAGAAATGGTCACTTAAAAAATTAAAACATTTAATTCTGGTTTATATGTTTGAAAAAAAAAAATCATAGTTTTATAATGACTCCATTATGATCATTGAAAAGCAAAAATTTTAGCTGAAACATGCTTACTGGTCAGCCAATATGTTTTGACAGATTTGAACCACTAATTAGCTTATTAAATTTTCATATAATAAAAAATAGAAATGATAAGAATTAATAGTCAAGCAAAAAGTATAAAAAAAAAATGGTCATTTAAAAAACATAAATTATCAGTCGCCATGTATGAATAAAAATAAAATAATTAAATTTACAGATGACCAAAATTGTCCGCATTAGAGGAACCAAAACAAAATTATAATCAAGCTTAAAGCTTTATGTTTATTTATTTATTGAACGGGTTTTGATTCCTTCCATATATAATGCTAAATAAAGTTTGCCATTGGTTAACGACGTGCATTACTGCTATATTAATATAATTAATTATTATCACATCATGAAAGCAACAAGTCGGTTGATTGTTACATTCTGGAAATTAACTTAATTTATTACCTAGTCTGTATAAATTAACTTTAGTCTATTTCTTCTATAGCTTAATTAGCATTTAATTAATGTGTGATTATGGTGTGTGCAGAGGCTTGATGGTGATAATGTAAGAATAGCAGACTACTTTGATGTGATTGCAGGAACAAGCACTGGGGGATTGGTCACTGCAATGCTTACTGCTCCAAACGAATATAATCGACCCTTGTATGCAGCCCAACATCTTAAGGATTTCTACCTTAATCATTCTCCACAAATCTTTCCACAGAATAAGTACAAATTCCTTACTTTACCATATTCTTCATGCCAAAATCAACATACTTATTACAGTTTAACGGACACTATAATATAGGTGGTGGAATGTAATCGCTTCTGTCATGAAGTTCATCACGACTCTGTTTGGACCATCGTATGATGGCAAGGATTTACACAAGATTATTAGGCACAACCTAAAGGAAACAAGGTTGGACCAGACATTGACCAATGTTGTCATCCCAACATTTGACATCAAACGCCTTCAACCAACCATCTTTTCCAGCTTCCAGGTTCATCCCTCCTCTATTTATTTATTATATCAAATATATTCCTCATTTATTGTGGAAAAAAATGACTTTAATTTGAAAATCAAAAAGTATAATCTCATTTTTAGTATTACTAGCAATGATTTAAAAAATATCTCTATTTAGTTTTAACTTAATATGATGTTATATATATTAAATAAAAAAGAGACTCCACGTGATTTTTTTCAGATCAACATTAATATAATTTCTCCATTTTATGTTAACAGAAAACCGAAGAAAAGCTTACCCTGTTTGAACATATTTTGATATAAAGTTCTAAAAAATTATTTTCAATTAAAATTTATGCAACAGTTGAAGAAGAGGCCATATTTGAATGGGTTGTTGTCGGATATATGCATAGCAACTTCAGCAGCTCCAACCTATCTTCCAGCACATTACTTCGAAACCAAAACCCAACACGGTCATGTCATGGGAAAGTTTGACCTAATAGACGGTGGCGTCGCAGCAAATAACCCGGTACATGCACAAACTTATATTTCAAAGGAAAAAAAAAAGGTAAAATATGAAATGATTGAGTATGACGAAAACAATGTAATATGGTGTTAATTCGGTGGTGCAGACACTGGTGGCCATGGCAGAAGTGACAAACCAAATTTCCCATGAAGGGCAAGATGATAGCTTGAAGGTGGAAGCGATGCAATACGATAGGTTTTTGGTGATATCATTGGGAACGGGTTCTCAGAAACAGGAAGCGAAATACAGTGCTAAAGAAGCAGCTGAATGGGGTGTATTGAGCTGGGTTTCCACTACCAATGGCAGCACCCCTTTAATCGATGCCTTCACTCAAGCCAGTGCTGACATGGTTGACTTTCACATCTCTTCCGTTTTTCGAGCACTCAATTCTGAACATAACTACCTCCGAATCCAGGTTCTCATCAACTTTACTTCACTCTAAATATACAATTACTTTTTCTCATCATATTTTCAACTTTCTTAATTAGGACGATACATTAACTGGGGAATCATCTTCTGTGGACTTGGCCACGGAGGATAATTTGAAGAAACTGGTCTCGGTTGGGGAATTATTGTTAGATAAACCAGTTTCAAGGATTAACTTAAGGACTGGAATTTACGAATCTGCTGGAACTTCTGAAACAAACAGAGAAGCCTTGACGAGGTACACATTTTAAAATCAAAAGCCAATATATATTAAAAGAAATTAATATAACTGACCATGATGGTATTATTATTAGTATATACTTGTAATATTTATAGTATAAAAAATTTAGCCCTTATTATTCAAATCCAAAATCATGGGCATGGTGTTAACTAAGGATTAAATTTTAGTATCATTTTCTGAATGTGTCCGTGCTAAGTCTCATGCTTGACCACAGGTTTGCGATACGACTATCCAAACAGAAGCAATTTCGTAAATCTCAGATGTCTGCAAACAATGGAAATTCTGAAAAGACAGTTGTATGATGAGTGTGGTATTATGATTTGTAGTGTGTTACATATCTTTTTTATTACAAGTGTTGTGTTAGGCCATATGTGACTTAAGCCTAGGCGCTTGAACTAGGGTCAACGGTTTATATAGGTGTTATTGGGTTCACAGTAATTAATCCAAATAATTGTGTGTTCTTGCAAGCTTCAATGATGTGATGTAAACGCTTTGTATTTTATTCAATTCTATGTTAAAGAATGTACACTTAATACTTATTTAATTTTGAGTTACACAAAACTCTTTATGTTATTTATCTTTGGTTTTTTTGTCATCAATGAAAGTTTATGCTTTGATTATGTTTAGGTTACACTGACCTTAAAGAATCTTATTTTTTAATCTGCCCTTCAAGTACACGAGCGAATTTTATATTTAAAACATGGCATTTATAATAAGTTTAATATCAGAATAGCAAAACAGCAACTTGTATTTTACTAAATATTATATGACTACTATAATTCATGGTTTACTTTAGTTTTAATTTTGTTTTTTATTTAGTTTTATGGTATACCGAAATAAGAATCTGGGAATAAGAATGAAATAAAGAATATATAGGAATTTATATTATTGCAGTTGATTTGTACAAAAGGCAAGAAGACATAAAAATGTAATAAAGCAGTTCTGAGGTTACATTTTATTCAATAAGCAGTCATACGTTAAACACGTTCTATTAAGAAATGCGAGACAGAAAAGTTACGAGAAAAGAACATGATGAGTATAGAATGATAAAGAGAACTAGAAGGGCTTCTTAGTGTGTGGGGATCTCATTTCACGGAGCCTTCTCTCTTGCGATAGTATTTTTGCAAACCTGAAACCATTAAAATATCCATGCTTAATTATTCTGATATAATATATAATTCTACCGAGTAACCGAACCAGATGAAAAATGATGTTTTTTTTTTAACTAACCTTTTAAGAGCTTCTTGATTAGTTTCCCCGTTTTTGAGTGGCTCAAAGAGACCATTCTCTAAGTTCACCCTAGAGACTGGTTTCTTCAACAGATTTTCACCGATTTCGCTAAGCTTCTCCAGATTCTCCTTTGTAGAAATGTCAACTGAAGAATCTGTTCCGCTCAATGTGTCATCCTGCAAATGTTGTTGACCAATTATGCATACATGATCATAGTATTTGACCAAATATTATGCATGCTCATAGAAATATTACCTGAATTCGAAGGTAATTATCTTGTGACTGAAGTGCTTGAGTGACAGCAGATAAATGGAAGTCAACCATATCTGCACTGGACTGACTGAAAACGTCTGTTAAGGGAGTGCTGCCATCGTAGGTTAGCCAATCCAACAACCCCCATTTGCTTGCAATTTGAGCATTGAATTTTTCCTCATTTTTTGCTGTCCCCGTGCCTATTGAAATTATCAGGAACCGATTATATTCCATAGGCTTGATGGCAAAGAAATCAGAGTTTTGCTTAATGATTTGCTTTGTAACTTCGTTCATGGCGACCAAGGTCTGCATCATGAAATTCAATTATAGAAAACAAGTTAGTGATACCTTCCAATATACATTAAGTAGTTAAATTAAAGTTCAAACAACACTTGATTGATGAATAATTAAGCATATACCGGGTTATTTGCACAAACGCCACCGTCGATGAGGTTAAATTCGTGTATCTTCCCTTCAGAATCTTGGTTCTTGAAATTGTGTGCAGGCAGATAAGTGGGTGCAGCGGAGGTGCTTATGCATATGTCTGAGAGTTTTGCGTCCATGAAAGGAGACATCTTCATCTGCATCAATTTATTTCAAATCTTACTGTGTTACTTTCTTTCTCACCTTCTATAGTTTCTTTTAATTTAATTCTCTTCTTTGTTAATATATATTAACATTGACATATTAGTGGCTGAAAAAAATGGAAAATAAAAGACTGCAACCAACTTAGTTTTACTTTTTCCTAAACTGACATCATCATAGTATTCTTGAAAACTGAAAGACAATTGTTTATAGTCAAAATTTCAACCCCAAAGGTCCAACAAGTGTTGGGAAAAAACTTTACAGGCTAGAAGGAAGTGTTTAAGATTGGGAGAGGTCGGAAGATTTTGAGAGAAGAGGAAAGACTTGTATTGAGTGCTTCTAAACTTTTTTGGTTTGTTCACAAATGATACAATCATCCCCTATTTATACTAATGGCACCTCCTTAACCAATGGTTAGGATCTTGCCACTACAACATTCATCTAAGGGTTATAATTTATTCTCTAGAACTTTCTAAAACATTCCTATAATTCTAAACTTATCTAGAGACATCTTATGGATAAGCATCTCTAGATATTTTTGTGGAACATTCTAGAATCCTTCTAGATAGGATTTTCTAGAATGCTATTTGGGCCTTTGCTAATATTGGGCTTTTATCTTTTAGGCCCAATCATACAAAATCAATTTATATTCCAACAACAAGAACCATAAAGAAATAAATATATATAAGTCCCGAACACCAGGAAATTGGAAAGAAAATTCCTTTGAAAAGTGAAAAGAAAAGAAAAAAAAGAGAGAGGAAAGTTAACCTGATAGGAAGAAAAAATAATGGGTTGCATAGACTTGATGTCGAAGGTGGGAATGACAACGTTGGTGAGAGTTTCATGCAACCGAATGTCTCCAAGTTTCTCTCTCACCACCTGATGAAGGTATTTCCCATCGTATTTGGGTCCTCCCAAAGATCTTACTAAGTTTGCTATTATAGTCCCACCAAGGCCACTGCAATGCAAAGCATGCTGTATGTTAACTAATCTCTCGATCATTACTGATACTGATTGTACATTTAAATAAACGAAAAATTAAGAGCGAAAGATAGAGTTTTGCATGCATGATTTAATCTAGACACTACAAATATTAATGAATCACCTGTGCTGTGGGAAAATTTTAGGACAGTGTTCCAAGTAAAAGGGTTTGATGTCTTTGGCAGCAAAAAGTGGTCGACTGTTGCTGTCTGGAGCGGTTAGCATAGCTGTTACAAGACCTCCCGTGCTTGTTCCCGATATCACATCAAAATAATCTGCAAGCCTTGCCTCTGGACCGTCCAACTCCTGCATTTTCAACGTGTACGTATAGATGTATATCAATATCACTATTGTTTCCATACTGAATACGTACGTATTTATTGACATGTCATTTAATGAATTAGGGTTTGGAGCATTTGATATAGATACCTGAAGCTGAGACTCAAGGAAATGAATAATGGTGGCGGGGATGATGCCCCTAATGCCACCACCATCGATGCTGAGAATGGTTACTAAGTTTCCATAAGTTGGAGGCTGAATTTGTTCAACGGATGACTCTGATCTCTCCATCTCTCTGAATAAAGTTAGTGTTGAACAAATACGCTTAAATCAAAGGTTGAACAGAAAGAATCGTGAAACAAAGAGCAATGGGTAACTAAGAAAGATCGAGGCTTGTGTGGTTTTTTGATAGGAATTGTTGTAGTGGTATTTATAGTGGGAGGTGGACCCATTAAATATTGATAATTAGTTCAGAGTTTATTTAATTGAATTCAAAAGAGTAGAAAAGTATTTAATATCGAAGGAAGACACAGTCAAAAGTGAGATGTTGTACCTAATAGGACACATTTCTTTTGTTTGTTGTTTGAAATGGCTGTCGTCCAAGCGGTAAAAGACGACTGCATAACTTTCCTAGTGTTTACCTAAACATGCATTAACCCGATGGCGATGGCTATAAGTATATGATATAGTATAATAATATATTTATATGACTTGAATTATACTCGTGGGATAATTAGCATATTTGTGAATCCTTATTTGGATTCAAAGGAGATTTGTAAAGAAGAACAACACAGACGCCTCAAAGTTTTTCTCATTGCAATGGTGAGTGATTACGTGAAGGTGACGGATGTTATGTTTTATAAAAAATATAAGGCAATCTATTTAATTCGAAGCATTATGTTTTTATCTTATAAAACCTATAAAAACGTGTTGTTGTATTAAGTGAACATATATGTAAATTGATTAGTACTTATTCGAAAGTTTAAATATATTATTTCGGAGATTGTCAACTTATTAGTATATATGATTCATCAAGCAATGCTAGGACTTTGATTTTCAAGCTGCCATTTATCGATATTTAATTGTGAAGGTTCGTACAAATTTAATTAAGAGAATGTTAAAGTACAATAATTAATGTAGTATTGCTTAAGTTTAGAATGATTTTTCCTCTTAAATGACTTTTAATTTAATAATAGCTGACGAAATTTTTATTGCAGTATTTATTTACTAAAATATTTATGAAAACTGTGAATGATGAAGCATTATTTAGATTGGAAGGAAACATGTGTCATGAATGTATGAAAATCTATTTAATATTAGAAGCATTATTGTTCATTTATATCTGTTTGATAAAAGGCATATAAAAGTAGTCATATATTTTTTTTAAGCGAACATATAGCAGAGAGTCACCACCCTGAGTTCATTCCTTTCAAAGTATGATTTAATTAAACTCTGTAAAGTGGAAACTGAGAATGAAAGAATTAGAATAGTGCTAATAAATTATACTAATTTTAAAAGTTGATTAGTGCTTCCTCCAAAATTTAAGATATATGTTTGTGCAACTTGTTATCATTACCAAAACTTTAGATTTTGCAGCCGCCGCTCAACGCTTCTAGAATCTTATCAAAGTGCAGAAATTTGTAATACTTTCAAATATATTAATAGTGAAAATACTCAATCTTTAAAATTCTAAATTTATCTGCATCATCTCACTATATCTTTGTATCAATTTTAAATTTTGTTACTAGAGATAGTAAGACATTGGGTTGAACAGGATAATATATTCAGTACTCGATCTGTAACTAAAAATCTAAATCCTTATGTATCTTGTCATTTGTCTAATACGTGTTTAAAACATATATACGGGTTTTTTAAAATTCACATATATCCATAAATATCTACACTTTCAAAAAATAATTTTATAGATTTTTAAAATAAAATCTAAATAAAATTAAAAAATATATAAAATACAATTTAAATTATATTAAATTTTAATTTTAATTAAATTTAAACTAATAAAATATAAATTAAATTAAACCTAGTAAAACAAAAATTAAATTTTTATTTTTATTTTTTATGGATAAATTATATATATAAATATGAGTAGTGTAATACCTACATTTAAACTGTTTATAATGAATTATTGAATTATTTGTTATCTATTATCAATATCCACAGTTTAAAAGTATTCGTTTAATACTTATAATGGATTTTATGATAGAATAAAAATATGAGACTAATTTTCTCTAACCACATAGTTTTAGTTAAAAATCTCAATGATCAAACTAAAAAAGCTTATAAATTGTTATTAAAATTTTGGACTAATGGTAATTAAAAGACGTTGAAAGTTTGTTCTGTAGCAGAATCTAATGGTAATTAAAACTCTTACCTTCAACTTCTCATCCTAAGTTCATTTGTAATTTTGGGATTTTATAGACTGGTGGAACTAATAACTTAAAGGACAAAAATATGTGTAAAATAGTAATAACAACTTTTTTCACACAAATATCTATCTTTAAATAAAAACCTACTTTTTACCTAGCTAACTTTTTTTTTTCCATATTACCCTTCTTGGATTTCCTCCATCTCGCAATCCTATGTCAGGGAAGGGTACTCTCATAAAACTACAATTCAAGATTTAAAAGAAATGGTTAATTAACTTTTTGTTCTCAATTTTAGTTATAAATTTTCAAATAGATTCTTTATTTTTCTTTTTTCAATTAAGTTCTAAATTTTTGAAAAATTAATTTAATTCAGTAATTTTTCCTAAATCTATACAAACGAGATTAAAACATAACACATATTAGTTCATATAATTTTTTTATTTTTAACTTTTTTTTATTCATGTGTCTTGTCTGTATCGTGTTAAAAGTGATAAAATTAGTATCACGTAAAAATAATATCACATGTTATTGAATTGTATTACGTTTAGTTTTTAATTTATTTTTTTTATTTAATTTAGTTTTAATCTTTTTTAAATAAACTAATATTCTTTTATAAATTAAATCAAATTTATTATTTATATAAATGTTATACTATATTTTTATAATTATTTATTATTAGTTTAAAATATTCATTTACTACCTGTAAGTATTTTATCTACAAATAACCGCCGCATGTTATTTTTGCCATTGTCTCACCAATGGTCATTTAAAACAAATATATATGTCTATCAAAATTTGTCATAATCATTAAAAATTGTTTAAGATGAGACATCTATCTAACAGTGATCAAGAAGATGAGGTCACCGGTTCAAACATCTAGGACAAATCAATGGTTTTTGGAGAAATTAATTGAGATGTGACTTTTCTCTATAAGTATATTTTCACTGTACAAAACGCGACATTTTTCTAAACAATTTGAAGATTCAGCTCCAAGTACTAGGTTGTCCAGTTCACGCGTAGCATTCACCATGGATACATTTATTATGCTTATTACTTAGTTAGTCTTGGCTGAGGACATTTCAAAGACCATGTGTCCTGTGTTCATTTGGAAGATCAGTTTCCCACATAATATTTTTTACCATTCTGCACTTCTGACTATGTCTTCCTTCAATTCTCTTTGAATTAAGGTCTAACACTACAACCATGCCTACTTTGCTACCATCAAAGTCTGCATAATAAACTTCAATCTTCCTTAGTAGCAATAGAGACCTATATTTATATATTTCTTTACTCGATAAACTTGGACTGCCTAAAAAAGACACGCCATTCAACAGTAACTCGAACAGTAACTGTGTTGAATATGTTCATCCAAACAATTAAAGGGAAAAAATATTTTGTTTGTTTTGACTTTTAATTTTCAGTTACTGAATTAAAATTACGTATCAAGGTTTTTAGTTACATGAATTGATGATGTCTATTTGCTTTGATACACGAATTTCAAAAACCAAGATTATGATGGGAAGATAAACGAATTTAACCTCATTTACGCTGACGTTTGCGCAAATACCCCATATATATGATTTTTTAATTCTCGAGTACGTTATGGTAAATCATACACTCTTATATTAATTGTAGAGAGGGACGACATGAATAATCTTTACAATACTAAAATATTGTCTCTTTTGATTCAAAAGTTTATAAATTTGTTTTTAAGTATTACCTTAAAAATTTCTTATCAATAAAAATGTCTTATGTATATAAACTCATATTCATCCTTTTAATCACTATGAGATTTTGTTTATATTCTAATAAAAGTTTTAATTAAATCAATATGAGATTTTGTTTCTATTCTAATGAAAGTTTTAGTTAATTAAAAAGTGTGTATTGAAGAATCATATTGCAATATATGTATAACTTGTTTTAATTAATTAAGAAGTAGAGAAGATGATGTCCTTATTAATTATGTTGGTTGGAAATAAAAGGTAAAAATATACTTTTTGAATTTGATTATGAAAATTGTGCAAAACTGATGGTCATGACTCATGTTGTTGAGAAATTACAAAGAAAGGAATCATTCCTATACGTTTTATGTATTTTCATTGCATCGGAAAAGCTATTAAATAGTCACTAATAACCGAAACAAATACTATTAATTATAATCAAACCTTACACTCTAAACCTATTGAAAATAAACCTAAATAAATTAATTGACCTAAAGAAATAACTGAAATTAATTTCCAAAAGAAATTAATTGCTGAAATTAATTGACCTAAAGAAATAACCGAAATTAATTGCCCTAAAGAAAGGGCGCGTCGAAAGAAAGAAAGAAATTGCCCTAAGGCGTCTTAAAGAAAAACGAAGAAACATAAATTAATTGGCAAAAAAAAATTAAATTGAAAATTTATAATTAAAGGCCTTAAAGAAAAAACGCCGTAGAGAAAAACAAAGAAACAAAAATTAATTATCGAAATTAATTGCCCTAAAGAACTAAGAAACGGAAATTAATTACCGAAATTAATTGGCCTAGAGAACTAAAGAAAGAACGAACATTAATTCCAAAACAGAAATAATTAATTGACTTTCTAACAAAACGAAAAGAAAGAAGATTAATTCATGATTAATTCCAAAAAAGAAATTAATTAAACAAATAACATTGCTAACCCTAAACCCATTAATTTCCCTAAAGAAAAACAAATATTAATGATGAACCTTTAACTCGTATCACAAAAACAAGAAAGACAGAAGATTCACTACAAAAATAATATATTTTAGGAGAGTTCCGACATTAATGGAAACCCCGAATAATTTTTTGCGGTTTTGACTAAAACCGTAGTTACCTCCCTTTTTTATTTTCTTTAAATTTTTTTAATGTATCCCCTAAATAATATCCACCCCTCCAGCGCCTTTCATTTCTTCTACCTTTTCCTTATTCTCTAGTTTCTCCCAAACCCTAATTCTTCTACCTTCACTCATTTCTTCTACCTTCCCCGTGCCTTCCCTACACCATAATTTTTTTTCCTCAAAACCCTTTCCCACACCATCTTCGTGGTCTTCCCCTGTTAGGGCTGAGCAAAGTGTCGATGTGTCGAGGCATTTGTGGGCTGAGCGAGGCTTCGAGGCAGCATGGAGGCGCCTTATTGTTCGTCGAGGTGCTCTCGGAACTGAACTGTAGATTTGTTCTCGGAATTCCTCGCATCTACGGTTCACGCGGCTCAGAAAGCGACGAGGTCACTTCATTTTCTCTTCGTTCATTTTCACTCTACGCGTTTGTCTCATGTACCTTAGTCTATTGAACGCGTTAATTTATTTGATTGTGTCTAACTCTTGTATTTTGTTGCAGTTGTGAACTCTTGTATTCGATTATGCCAACTACTGTTCCGACTGCCCTACATCCACCAGCAGTGTGACCTAGAGTTCGCGCTAGAAAGGACAAGCTACTGAACCACACAGTATAGCTGAAAGGGTGGGCCACGGGATATTTTAAAGAATTCAAACCTTTTACTTGTTGTAGAAATTATTATTGAGAATAATGACAAAATAACTTAAGTTATTTTCATGATTTGCTAATTTTTATTTTTCATGTTGCCATTCAATGACAGTTGCGTAGAGAGAGAATAGTTGAAAGAATCCGAGCTTTGCAAGAGCTGGTTCCTAGTGTCAACAAGGTACTAAATTTTCATCCAGCTATATTTAGTACAAGTTAGGCCATAATTGCAAAATTATTGCCTAAAGTTTGGTTGTTCTATGATATATGGGCATTTTGATAGAAAGGGAATGCGTGTGACTCTAAATATGTCTCTCTCTCTTCCTGCCAATGTTTTTTGATAGGATTGTGTTAATGTCCTCTCTTTTGTTATTTGTTCATGTTATTCAAAAGGAACGAATTCATATTGCTGATATGAGAAAATATTGCACAGCTTTGCAATATGATGCATTTTTTAGCTACTCTAGCCCACTGCTTTCTTTTCTATTTTCTTCAATTTGGGGGGATTTCTTATGCTCCCTCCAAATCTACTTTCTCAAATATATTGTTCTTCCACAATTTGAAGAATAAAGAACATTCTACTATAACTAAATTTTATCTTTTCTACTGTAACTGCTTTTAGGTTCAGTTTTGTTTTAGTTGCTTTCTCAAATGCAACATTGGAGGTAAGATGGTGGTAGGGGATCTAAATATAAGTACTAGGATGATGACATTAGATGTCATTAATTAAATCATTCATTATACCAAAGCTTAAGTTGAAAAATTATTCCAATATTTGCTTGCACTAAACCAGAAAACACAAACATATGCATAAATAAAATGTAATAACCAAAGTAAATATGGTTGTGGGTTTTCGGATTATACGAAGAAAAAGCTTTGAAAAACTTAACGAAAGGAGAACTGAATGTTATTTCGTTTAAAACAGAAAGAGTACACATGCTGATCATATATAATTAGAAATCCAACTCAACTATACATGTTATATTAACTAATGAAAAATATATATCTGGAGGAAGCTTGGGACTCCTTCATGTGATTGATATTTATATATAGATTCTTAAAAACAAATTATTATACAATTATCAATTATTTAAACTTTACTGATATTAAAACTTGAAGATGAAATGCAATGAGTTAGTCAGTTATCTAACGATTTCAGTTGTTCTAATTTTACAAGAGTTTCATTTTTTTTGCTGCAGTTGTCCTACCGTTGTAGTTTCTATCTTTTATTAATATTTTATTTATAATTGTACATTAATTTAAATTTAAATGTTACTTGATTGTAGACTTTCTGTGTTTCAAGACATTATAGCAAAGTTATTTTCCTTTTCACAGCAGAGGGCAAGGGCTTTGTGCAGCTTAACTGAAACTGGGACTATTTCTTCTGTTAGTCTGCACCAGCCAGCTTCTACTAGCATCAGTGTTTCTTATGAGGCACGATTGGGAGGCCATTGAGTGGCAAAACCTGGACTTTGCGAGGCTAGGGGTTTTATTTCATACTAGGTGGATTTTTGAAGCGTCCAGGTAAGTTATTGAAGCCCCATTTACAACATTATTGATTGAAACCTCAAGTGCTGATTAATATTTTGGTTTGGGTTCCCAATTAGTTCTTTGTGATTAAGCATTTTAGGGGGAGGGGAAGGACTTTTGGCAATGACGTGGTCATATATATATATATATATATAAACTATTTATATATATATATTGTAAATTAACTCTACTCATTTATTTTCCACCATAGTCACTAATGTTATAATTTATCAACCATGAATCAGTATACTTTTTTGTTTGCTTCTCCTCCAAAACCTAGGTTAGTAATAAATTAAAATTCCAAATGTAGTGCAAAAAATATGAAGTTGCCTGGTTTAAAACTTTCCTTTTATCTCAAAAGTGCAAAAAAAAAAAAAGACAATTAGTCTTGATTGAGAAGTTTAACTTACTATCTTTAATATTTTGTTCGTTTCTAATATTTTTT